>CAMXCT020000446.1:49279-156779 GCA_947184155.2 Cladocopium goreaui
CGCCACATTGCCACCACATCGCCACCACATCCCCGCCACATTGCCCCCACATCCCCATTACATCGCCGACACATCGCCGCCACATCGCCGCCACATCGCCGCCACATCGCCGCCACCTCGCCGCCACATCGCCGCCACATCGCCGCCGCATTGCCGCCACATTGCCGCCACATTGCCGCCACATCGCCGCCACATCGCCGCCACATCGCCGCCGCATTGCCGCCACATTGCCGCCACATCGCCGCCGCATTGCCGCCACATTGCCGCCACGTTGCCGCCACATTGCCGCCACCTCGCCGCCACATTGCCACGCCACGTTGCCGCCACATTGCCGCCACATTGCCGCCACATCGCCGCCACATTGCCGCCACATTGCCGCCACGTTGCCGCCACATTGCCGCCACATTGCCGCCACATTGCCGCCACCTCGCCGCCACAGCTGCCACAGGACCTTATTTCTGCCAATAAGCTCTTGTTTTGGCCAAACAGGACCTTATTGGCAGAAATAAGGTCCTGTGGCAGCTGTGGCAGCTGTGGCGGCGAGGTGGCGGCAATGTGGCGGCGCTGTGGCGGCAACGTGGCGGCAATGTGGCGGAAATGTCGCGGCAACTTGGCGGCAATGTGCCGCCATTGCCACCACATTGCCGCCACATCGCCGCCACAGCTGCCACAGGACCTTATTTCTGCCAATAAGGTCTTGTTTTGGCCAAACAGGACCTTATTGGCAGAAATAAGGTCCTGTGGCAGCTGTGGCGGCGAGGTGGCGGCGATGTGGCGGCAATGTGGCGGCAATGTGGCGGCAATGTGGCGGCGATGTGGCGGCGATGTGGCGGCAATGTGGCGGCAATGCGGCGGCGATGTGGCGGCGATGTGGCGGCGATGTGGCGGCAATGTGGCGGCAATGTGGCGGCAATGCGGCGGCGATGTGGCGGCGATGTGGCGGCGAGGTGGCGGCGATGTGGCGGCGATGTGGCGGCGATGTGGCGGCGATGTGTCGGCGATGTAATGGTGATGTGGTGGCAATGTGGCGGCGATGTGATGGCGATGTGGTGGCAATGTGGCGACAATGCGGTGACGCTGTGTTGACAAAGTCGCGACAACTTAGTTAGGAAGACGATGATTGCGTGCCCTCACATGGACAAAGCAGAAGAGTTGCGGTCTTGAAAACTTTACCCCGCAGAAAAATATTTACATTGCAAATTTGGAAAGCAGGTCCTTCTTACCCCGAACCAGAAAGCCCAGCAAATTCACCGTCATGTCCATTCCCAAACTTTGGGTGCGCCTGCGTGTTTTCAGATGACACTTGCATATTGTTCAGCGTTGCCTCTTCTAGTCCTGGCGTGGCCCAAACATTAGACAGTGTGACTCTATCTGTTCGCGTGTGTTTTGCAATGTTTCTTGCTGTGAGGCTATGACTGTTTGATTGTTTTGGGTATCTTCGATGATTATTTTGTGTTCTGCTTTTGGCTTGCGTGCTTTGCACTTTACCACTGGTTTTTGCACACTTTGCATATGGTGTTGCATCATTGACATGCAGGCGACGTTTCTTTTTACTAAAGCATGCCAACGTACAGTGCCTGCAAGTCAGCTACTCTCAAGTCAGACATGCTTGAGTACACGGAGCAGCCTTTAACGCCAAAGGTTGGTGAAATTGAATTCAAAGGTGTACAAAAACTTCTTTGTGCTTACTGTTAAACTGCCTTTGGGTCTGCTGGATCTATGCGCCAGCTGAATGATGATTGTGACACGTTGGATCCCTTCTAAACGCATTTAGTTTGGAACAGATTCTTGCCCATTGACACCTTGTCTTCATCGAATTTGTGAAGACATAGTACGTAGGCTTGCGTATTGACAACGAGCAGCTACAGCAACCTGAATCTGTCTGTCCCGCTCTAATCCTACATGATATTTGTTTTTTTCGATCACCATTTTGTACATAAAATGCATGGACTTGAAAACATGATCCACATGTATATCAATTCCAGTTTTTGGACGTGTCAATCACAGGTCCTGTATCTCCTTTATCTTCACCTCCCCTTTGCAAACACGCACGTTGTGAAATACCATGAGTCCAGCATGCATGGCACCCTGGCGATTTTTGAAACCTGCGCAGCAATCTAGATGCTATCAATGTCAAATCAGCGATGTTCAAAACCCTCTGTTGTTTGAAGATTGCGGGCGGCTTTACCAGCCAGTGTATTGGGGACTATCAGGGCACCCCTATCAACCAACCAGCATACTGCAACCAGATGGGCCTTGAACACTGCTGATGTGAATCGTCTACATGAATCGATGTTCGGCACATGTTGGCACCCTGTATGGTAAACAACAGCTATTTTTTTTAACAGGATGTCTGCAATGAGAAAGGAAGACACGCAAGATAGGTTTCTATTATAGTTCCGGGCTGTTAACCTTTTCGGGGCAACTGCAAGGAATCATTGCCAGCCTGTGAATCACTGGCAAATAAGCTCAGTCACCATCTTCATGTGCCCTAAAGCAAGTTTCTTGTCAGCAAAATGTGCAAAACGGGTGACCGGTTGGGAACACAGGTCAACAAAGTGGTAGGTTTAATTAGGTTTATATACATGTTATTTTTCCTAAGAGAAAGTACCACAGCCAAGGTCACCAAACGGGCGCGCTATTGAATATGGTTGGGATTTTGCTTCAAAATGAGTATTGCGCTGTTCTACTCAGATATTCTTCCCCAAGCCCAGCTCTAATTATGAAAATCTACTCCGGTAATAAGCGTATTTTTTGTATAGGCACCGCATGCTGACCCATGACAAGGTGATATCTCATAGGTGAAGCTTGGGCAGAGGTGCTACGTCAAGAACTGTTAAGCCAGACATGCTCAAATACACGGTCGAGCCTTTCACAGCAGAGGTTGATGAACTTGAATGCAAAAGCTTGCAAGGACCCCATCGTTTTTGCGTTCTCCTTGTGTTCAATTTGTTTGAATTTTGCGCCGGCTAAAAAATCAATGATATCCATGTCAAGTACTACAACTTTGCACACTAGATGCATGGTCGCAGGTTGAATCTGGAAGGGTTTCTAGGAAGTCTTGTTTAAAAACAATAAAACATGTAGTCACAATGTTCACCCAAAACTACGAGGAATGCTTTTTAGCACATGGCACCTACTTTGTCAACAGCGCGTGGGTTATATAATGTTGTACCACATTCAGAAAAGGAATCTAGCTCACTCACTCTGTGCGGAATAAAATTCATGGACTCACATACTGATAATGCGTCATATCCAGCACATGTCCCACGCGTTCTCTCTAACCCCAATACACACACAGACACTGTGAAATTCCATATGGACGCAATGTGCAGGAATTACCAAACCCATATTCAGCGTATTCGAAAAATTTGATACAATCGGCGATCATATTGAAGGAAGGAAAGCCAATCAACTTTTCTTCCTAAACACCTTTGAATCGAAACAAGTTCCAAAAAGTTGAATATAAGTGTAGCCTAGATTCCCCCCTTCTAGATACAAATTGGAACCGAAAATCCAGACGTACAGTGGGACTGGGGAGGAACCCCGGCTTCCTACAGAGGCGAGACATATAGGAAGGGGTTTCAAAAACCACATAAAAGGGAAACACTTTTTCCGCACCCCTAGCTCCAGACAAAAGGGGTTCATATCCGGACAGGGCGGGGGATAAAAAAACAATAAGCCATGTGTTCCCCGCATTGTCCGGCGAATTCATCCCTCCTGCCTGGGAATATACTTATGCACAGAAACATCAAAGAACCCCGAATTGAGATTCACTAAATTTGTCCAAGTTGTGACTTTAGCAACATGAGAGCTCATGGGCTGTCAAAAAAAAAATGCTGTTGTTTCAAGCCCATTGATCGAACACAATTCAAGTTGAATGCTGCCAGCACACGAAACACACCCATTTAGCCTTGCCCGATTCAGAAAGCATGGCGCCCATCTGGGAAAGAACATACGAAAAACTGATTTGGTTGTGACAAACGCGCTTCGGCATCATCAAACCATAGCCATATGTATATCTATGTCGACACCATACCCTATATAACTCTGTCTCGTGATCGTCGCCGTCGTCCTCGTCATCGCCGTCATCGTCGTTCTCACCGTCGTCGTTGTCGTCCTGGCCACGTCGCCATGTCGTCGCCATGTCGTCGCCATGTCGTCGCCATGTCGTCGCCATGTCGTCGCCATGTCGTCGCCATGTGGTCGCCGTGTCGTCGCCATGTCGTCGCAATGCCGTCGCCAAGCCGTCGCCATGTGGTCGCCGTGTCGTCGCCATGTCGTCGCAATGCCCTCGCGATGCCCTCGCGATGCTGTCACCATGCCATGGGCATGTCGTCGTCATGTCGTCGTCATGCCGTCGCCATTTGCACCAACTAAGCTTGCCACAGACCCCCTGGTACATACTAGAAACCTCTGCCCACAGGCTTCTAGAATCTAGATAAGTTATAACCCAATAGACCCCACAAAACAGCTGGCAAATCCACTATCAATATCAACCATACCACCACCAACACCCTCGTCCTGTAGTTGTTGTCAATCAGCGTTGCCACATCTGGCCATTCATCTGGCGCCTTTCTCACAGAGTACACGCCTCATCGGATGCTGATGATGCTGACACGAAATCCTGATGATGTGCCATGGATCCATGGTCAAGGCATTTGGGTGTCATCTAACTATCATTGGGTGTTTTTTAATCCCTTTCAATGGATGACCCTTTTATGGATCCATTGACATGGGGAAAATCATCACCTATATGAATGGATGACACCCATTATAAAGGGAATCCTATTGGGGACTGTCATCCAACTATCATTAGGGATTCCCAATCATGGGTGTTTTTTAAGCCTTTTCATTGGGTTGATGACAATCCCCCAATATGGAGTCCATCTTTTGACACACCCTGGCGGACACGCTGCCATATCCCAAGCTAGCATACTTTGCACTGGGACAAATGAGGTGAGAAGAACATGGCAGAGAAGCTAAATGAAAATGACATACCATGCATCAAAAAAACAAAAACACTGTACAACGTACCGAGGATAATCACACCCGACTGTACTTCCTCATCCTGTGATCAAATGTTCTTTGCGAAGAGAATACAACGTTTGTGGGGCACCAAATCTAATTCGCCAGTAACCCGCTGGTCATCTTTTGACCATGGCACATATAGCAACCACCAAAAATGTGCAGTTGGAAACCCGCAGATTCTGCAGGAAACATCATCTACAACATCCTGGAGAAACCTTTCTATCTTGTGGGGAAAAAACGAGGGATATCATGGGACATAACAGGAATTTGGCCATATTCATTCTGGCATATTCTGGCCATAATTGAACTTATAACAAAAATCCATACATGGATTAACTACTAAATGAGCAGTGTCGGAAAACCTACAGAAAAATCCACCCAAAAAGGGCTTTGTTAATATAATGGGGGTTCCCATTTCATGGACTATAATAATCCCATATAATCCCAATGCGCCAATGAGTCGAGGGTAGCATAACACCCTAAAATCATCAACCAGCTGCTGCCTTATCTCGTTGCTCAAATGGGTATATGGTGGGCGGAGGATGCACCAACGTGTAACAGTTGGATGGGGTTAGAAATTCATTTAAACCTCGCGGGGATCTCCCATAGATTGAAGTATATGTGTCTAAAAATGCTGCATACGCATATGAAGATATTAATGAAGATCAATTAGCCGTGAATTTGGGGAATATGATGTTATCATTGGGATGATTTATTGGGACATCTACACCAAATTTTGTTTTTTGGTCCCGTCAATGAAAAAGGGGTCCCATGGATTTCCGGCAGATGTTCCCCAGATTTTCCCTGGTTTCAACTCATCCGGTTAAATATGATTCATGTGGGGATCATATCTTTGTGGCTCGTTGGTTAAAAATGAACATGAAACAACCGACCAAAAGTTGCACCTTTGATGATCTGTGACTTTTTTGTTGGCGGAAATTGCGGCTCATCAAGAAACAGCCATGATCATGATCCGCCCTGACCCTGCCTTTGCCCCACCATGCATTGGCCTTTTCACCTTCGGTGATGAGAGACGCCTGCGTTTTCGCTCCATCTGAAATGCTGATGTGGAGCTCATGCTGAGCAAATGGATGGCTTAAGACCAAATCTGACCAATCTTCTGGGTGCACGGGTAACCCATATATGTTTGACCCATGTTTGAGCCATGTTTGACCCATAGCCAACTGTGAAGTTGATAGCAGCTGAGGCCGGCACAAAGAGTTCAACTGCTTGCTTGCTGGGATCCGTGATGTTTCGAAAACCTTTCTCCGTGGTGTAGTGAAAGACGCATTCAACGTCACCAATGCCACACGATTGCGTGAGGTCCAATGCATCTGCCCAGACCTGCCGTGTTGCAGGCGAGGTATCTAGAATCGAGGTCTGCATTGGAACCGCAAAAGGATAGGCGAACAGCCACAGACAAACACCATGAGCAAAAAAACCAAATGATTGACGTATCCGCCCAATTCAATTATGGATGTTTGAATCGTTTTGTAGTTGTTTGGGTACCACAGAAACCACAGAAACTCGGATTTGTATCAACCATTCTCCATACTCCAGGGATCGAAAAACCAGGCACCAGAAAGGCACCTTGATACCTGATCCTTTGTGGATCCAGCACCAATCGTCTGCATGATGATCATATTCTTCGTTTTGAAAGACGCCACCACACTTGTAGTCTTTGAGAAAATAACTTCTGAGGGCCTCAGAAAGGGCAGGAAGGTGAGATAAGGTGAGGACCTCGCACGTGATCCTATCGGATGTTCACAGGGCTGTGCGACCAACACGAAACACCTGATCTAATTGAAATATGTTGTTGAAATAGTTTGAAGCCTATTGACTTTTTCACTGGTATCCATAGCCACAGCAGTCAGCCCCATCAAACACAAAACATCGAAGCTGCGCGGAAGCTCGGCTTCGAAGGAGCCTCCCTTTGAACCTGGCGCGCCATGCGCCAGGCACGGCGCCGGAAAGGATACATGGACAAAAAAATCGGTCCAAAAAAGGATCTCATTGCTGAAATTTAACAAATGAAATTAAAGGATCTCATTCTTAAAATGACTATCTCATTGTTGAACTGTTTTCGAATTTAAAAACTATGTATGTATAGACTATGTAGATTCTGTGGGGAAGAAAAGGACGACGAAGCAGGGATAGGACAAACATCACAGCACAATGGACCGAAGTCACTCAGTCACAATATCAAGAGCGGACCACACCATCACTGATGTGTCACGTCTCATGGCGAACCTCGCATCACCAGAACACTTGACACTGAGCGGTCCCCGTTTTCAAACGAAGTCTATGCACTGCTAGAGGCTGTACCCTCAAGAAATAGAACTCTGAGCATTGCATGTTGTGATATTATATTATGGAATATCTTATGATACCTTAGCTTATTGCTACCCCATAAAGATCTGCAGACTCCTGCCTTTTCCAAAAATCTTGCCCCAGCGCTCACTTGCTCATGGGTGCTCATTTGCGTGTTTCTCATTGGTTGTTGTGTCCTCACAACAAAAAAACAGTTGGGAAAAAAAACTCTCTGAAAACAACCAAGTTAGGGTTGTCATTTCTCATTTTTTCAAAGAACATGCAGATTTCAGCATCAAAAATCAGCAGCGGGTCATAAAATCAATGCCCATTCCAGGATCCGATTGGAGGTACCTACCATATATAAGGCCCATTTTTCAGGGAATATCCCCAGAAAATACAGCCAAACACATGGTACTAACGTATCTCCATTTTTGGATCCTGAAAAACTCAGCACGAGCAGTGCAACTTCCGAACTTCCACTCTGCCTCCAAACTCGCCACGGCCGTCCAAATCCTTTGGCGTTCCTCCTGCGCCAGAAAGCCAAAAACTCGTACAGCAAGTCATGAACATTAGCTCTAGTGTGCTGATTATAATGTATTATTATTATTATTTAACATAGACCCGGGCAAGCCGGCGGCGGAAGTTTCCCAAACATAAATGACCTATAGTTCAAAGACACCCTGTCCCGACCGTGTCCTTCCCTCGACACTCCACACCTCACACTGCACACTGCACTCTTCGCACTCCAAAATTCAAACTTCACACTCCACACTTCACACTCCACACTTCTCACTGCTTCCTTCACACTCCAAACCTCACACTTCACACTTCACACTTCACACTGCACTTCGCACTTCACACTTCACAGTCCACACTTCACACTTCTCACACACTCCAACACTTCACACTTCTAACTTCGCACTTCACACTTCACACTTCTCACTTCTCACACTCCACACTTCACACTTCACACTTCACACTTCTCACTTTGCACTTCACACTCCAAACTTCACACTTCTCACTTCACACTCCACACTTCACAGTCCACACTTCACACTTCTCACTTCTCACTGCTTCCTTCCCACTCCAAACTTCACACTCCAAACTTCACACTTCACACTTCTCACTTCGCACTTCACACTCCACACTTCACTCACACTTCACACTTCACACTTTTCACTTCTCACTGCTTCCTTCACACTCCAAACCTCACACTTCACACTTCACACTTCACACTGCGCTCTTCGCACTCCAAACTGAAACTTCACACTCCACACTTCACACTTCTCACTTCCCACTGCTTCCTTCACACTTCACACTTCACACTGCACTCTTCACGCCCCACACTTCAGACTGCTCTAAACGTACGTTCAACAAAAAAACACTAGTGCCAAAATGGAGAAATCTGCTAACAAACCCATTTCGCAGCCTTCATGCAGCCACTCCAAGACGATTTCCGAGATCCAGCTGCAAAAGACAATAGTATTACGAATGCAGCCACAGCACGAAGCAACCTTGACGCAGCCATTACAATGCGATCTGCAGAGACTGAGTTGCAAAGCACAATAGAACTACGCGCAACGGCGTCGGAAATTGTAGCTCCAAAACCGGATGGATCTCGACGCCAGAGCGAAAAAAAGACGATTTTGAAGCACTTTTTAAAAAGATTTTTAAAAAGAAAATCACTGGCGCCAAAATGGAGAAAATCTGCTGACAAATCACTGTCGCAGCCTTCATGCAGCCACTCCAATACGATTTACGAAGTCCAGCTGCAAAAGACAATAGTATTACGCATGCAGCCAAAAGAGGAAGCAACACTTGCAATCTCATTTACACTGCGGGAACGATCCTACAGTTGCAAAGCACAATGGAATTCCATCGGCAACTCATCCACCAGCACCACTTGCAATGCCATTTGCATTGCGGGAACGATCCTACACTTCCAAATCACAATGGAATTCCATCGGCAACTCATCCACCAGCACCACTTGCAATCCCATTTACATTGCGGGAACGATCCTACAGTTGCAAATCACAATGGAATTCTGTCGACCGCACATGCACGAAAGGAACAGTTTTGGAAACCCCATTACAATGCGGAAACCGATTCCGAAGCATGATACCGAAGCATGTCCGAGACCGCATCCGACCATGATCCGACCCACCACGAGGACCGTTCGCAAAACGTCGCACCGCAGAGGTAGATCATCGAGGTTCGGGGACGGAATTTGTATGGAAAAAAACATAGGGTTTTTTCGTGATTCTGCTATAGAGCTCAAAACGCATTCGTGCGAGACTTCCTCCAAAAACTCCATCGGCAACTCCTCCACCAGCACCACTTGCCAATCCATTTACATTGCGGAACGATCCTACAGTTGCAAATTCACAAATGGAATTCCCTCGGGCAAAATCATCCACCAGCACCACTGCGGGCAATCCCATTTACATTGCGGGAACGATCTACAGTTGCCAAATCACATGGATTCTGTCGACCCACAAATGACGAAAACACAGTGACACCCCATTTACAATGCTGAACCGATCCGAGCATGATCCGACCATGATCCGAGACCGATCCGACCATGATCCGACCACACATGAGACCGTCTCGCAACCGTCGCACCGCAGAGTAGATCATCGAGGTTCGGGGACGGACTTTGTACCCAAAAGTCTGGTTAGGCTAATTCCTGCCTATTAGGTTGTTTTAGTTTTTAAGGTTAAATTCTATCTATTAGGTTATTTCATGTTCTGTCTTTTAGGTTGTTTGCCTGTTTGCCTAAATAGGTTATTTAGCCGAATAACCTAAAAACTGTCTTGTTTGAGAATAACCTAAAAACTGTCTTGTTTGAGACTTTGTTTTTCTTTCACCAAACTATATTTTCAACAGTTTAAACTAAAGACACAGTCTTTTTCCATATTTGTTTCCTTTGGAATTTTTGAATTACATGTTTTTTTGGCAAGTAGTTTTTCAAATGTTTCTTCATTGTTTTGTGAGTGATGTATGTCACTTTCTTTTGATATATGCGGGTCTGAAGTGATTTTTTGTGCTAAAGTGAAGCCTTTTGTGCTAAAGTGAATCTGTAAATTTCAGTCGGATATGTTTTAGATGGGGCAAACCAACACAGCATGGAAGCAACAAAAACACATGTCCAAAACAATATGAGCAAATGGGTATGTCTCAACATGAAGTGTCCTTTTTTGACCCCAAAATGGTTACGTTGAAGGGAAAAAAGGTCACCTCATTTTCAGACATACCCAAACAAGAAAAAAACATGTTTTGCAACAATGGCAATGGATAGTTTTTGGGAGCGCCAAGCCAGCACAGGATGAAAAAACAAAAACAAGAAGAAAATTGAAACCAACAAATGCAAAACAACAACACACAGTAATAATCAAAAATGTTAAAACAATTGTCCAAAACCTAACTTGTCAGCTGCATCGTTTATGAAACTCAGAGGAGTTCATGTGAATTCGCGGGTGCTCATTGCTCATGGGTGTTCATGTGTGTTTTTCATTTTTTTCGGCTGCCACCTATTTAGTTTACGCAGTGGGTTTCCATGCCCAAAAAGAAAAATCAAAGGATATTTTTCGTGAGGTTCGCGCGCGTTTTTTGGGTATAAAATGGCTGCCCCCCGGCGCGCGAACCCAACCAAAAAAACAAGTTTAGACAGTTGCTGATTTGGTTGGTGGTTTTTTGTCTCATGCGCTGCTATTTGGCTGCAAAACCTGTGCCTTGGTGACCAGATTGAAATCCCTGAGTTCTTGGTCAGCTTGGACTCGATGGTTATTTGTTGTTTTTTTAAGATAAATTTGGGGCTAGAGAACCCCAAATCATTGGCAAACCTTGGCTTTGAAGGGCATTTTTTGAAATCATCATAAACAAAAACTGTCAAGACTGGAAGGTTTTTCACTTGTAAGAAAGTAGTGGCAATCACAAAATGTTTGAAGACTTGCTTGGTGAGGATTGGTTGTATTCGAGTTGTTTTTGCAAAAACTAAACGGAGCAATCCAGCCAAGACTTGATCAATCACTAAGGGGGTCTCCATCCCTCAAAGCTTTTTACATCAAAACGCCTGCCCAAAGATTTGCAATCACCTGGGGCTCTCCATCCTTGGCCTTTCTCCCCATTGAAAAAAACAACGAAACCACCAAACAATGCAACTGACTTGAGGTGATCAGCATTCATGTCTTTAAGGCAAGTTTTAAACCCAGAATTTACCCAAAATAAAGAGAAGGGGTGTCAATCCCAGAGCCCATCCATTATTACGTTTTTTCCTCAAACCTATTTGCAAGAAAACGCAATCCAACCCAGAGTTAATCGATCACTTGGGCCTTCCCATGCCAATCCATTTCCTAAAAATTAATTCAAATGTTTTGCAATGACTTGGGACCCTCCAGTCATCAAATTCATTCACATTTGCATGGGAAAATTTCTCCCAGAAAGTGTATGGTTGAAGATTTGTTGATGGAAAAAAGTGATTGACCAAACATTTTTTTGACAAGAAACATTAAAAACACATGTTTTTTAAAATAAAATCATGTTTTTTGCTGAATAAACATGTTTTTTTTACTAAAAACCAATATTTTTTGAATAAATTCAAGATTTTTTTTAAATAAATCCAAGATTTTTCAAAGATTTTCAAGGAAATGAGGTGTAAGTTTGATGTAAGTTTGCATCAAACTTACACTTTTGAGGTGTAAGCTTACATCAAACTTACACTAAACTTACACATCAAGAGTGTAAGTTTACACCAAACTTACATATCAAAAGTGTAAGTTTACATCAAACTTACACTGGGAAGTGTAAGTTTGCACTTGTATGTGTAAGTTTGATGTAAACTTACACTTTTGATATGTAAGTTTGGTGTAAACTTACACTCTTGATGTGTAAGTTTAGTGTAAGTTTGATGTAAACTTACACCTCAAAAGTGTAAGTTTGATGCAAACTTACATCAAACTTACACCTCATTTCCTTGAAAATCTTTGAAAAATCTTGGATTTATTTAAAAAAAATCTTGAATTTATTCAAAAAAAATGGTTTTTAGTTTTAAAAAACATGTTTATTCAAAAAAAAACATTGGTGTTTATCCAGTTTTTTTGAAAAAAACATGTTTTTTTTAAATGTTTGATCAGTCATTTTTTCCATCAAAAAGTCTTCAACCAAACACTTTCTCGGAGAGATTTTCCCATGCAAATGTGAATGAATTTGATGACTGGAGGGTCCCAAGTCATTGCAAAACATTTGAATTAATTTTTAGGAAATGGATTGGTGGGAAGGCCCAAGTGATCGATTAACTCTGGGTTGGATTGCATTTTCTTGCAAATAGGTTTGAGGAAAAAAAAACGTAGTAATGGATGGGCTCTGGGATTGACAACCTTTTTCCCCCTTTTTGTAAACATGAATCTGAAAACTGCAAAACCCAAAATTTAATGGCAAATTCCAGGTTTAACTGCATAGAAAATGTGAATGCTGAACACCCCAAGTCATTGTTTGTTTTTACTCGCATTTTTTTTGGCATAAATGTCAAGGATGGAGAGCCCCAGGTGATTGTTAATCTTTGTGTTGGTTTTCTGATATCGAGGGCTGGAGGCCCTTTAGTGATTGATCAAGTCTGGGCTGGATTGGCCGTTTAGTTTTTTGCAAAAAAAAAATGAATACAACCAATCCTCACTAGGACTTTCTTCATTTTTTTGGCCGACCACTGCTTTTGACAAATGACAGGCCATCCAGTCTTGACAGTTTGTCTTTATAAAACTACTGCTGCCCGAACTGGTTTCAAAAAAGGCCCCTCCAAAACCCTTGGATTGCCGATAATTCAAGAAAAAAATCAGCCCAGGGCTGGGACCTCCATCTCAAGTTCATTCTTTTAAGTTCAAAGAAAGTGGATGGCAGCAAAACAAAACGACAAACAAACAAAAACACATGAACACCCATACACACGCATGAACAACCATGTACATCCATGGACACCCATGAGCACTTGAGCGCGCATGAGCACCCATGAACTCACATGAATTCGTGTTTTTCCAAATACAATGCAGCTGGCAAATTACTTGTTGAACCATATGTCTCACAGTTTTTGAACTTCTTATTTTGGGTTGTTGGCTATGTGAGTTTTTGATTTAATTATTCTTTTCTTGAACTGAACATTAGTTTTATTTTTATGTTTTATTTGTTTTTGTTTTGTCCTGTGGTGGCTTCGCGCCCCGACGAAGAAGATCCTTGCTGATTTTTGCAAAACATGATTTGTCATTTTTATATTTTTAAAACTATCTATATATAGTTATTTATTTATTCAAATTTATTTATATATATATACATATGTATATGTATATATTAATATATATTTGCATATATGTGTATATATATATATATGTGTGTGTGTGTAAATTTATGTATTTATATATATATATATAAAAGTGTGTGTGTGTGTGGGGGGTTGTCTCAAAATGAGGTGTCCTTTTTTCCTCTCAACGAACCCTTTTTGGAACCAAAAAGACACCTCGTTTTGAGACATATCCATGTATATACAATATATTTATTTTTTGACATGTGTTTTTTTGTTTCTATCCTGTGCTGGTTTGTCCCATCCAAAATATATGGTTTTTGTTTTTCTTTTGTATGTAGTTTTTTCAGCATCATTTTATCGGAAAAAATGTATCAAATCAAAAAATGTTTCATTGGAGATTGCAATATAGATAGATATTTTTATATAAAAATAAAACGAAGTTTTTCCAAAAAAAGGTGCCAAAACAGGTTTTTCATATAAATAACCTATAAGAAAAAAAGGTTATTCATATAAATAACCTAAAGAAAAAAATGTTATTTGATCATTCTGACTATTAGGTAAAACAGTTGTTTTACCTAATAGGTAAAAACAAAATTTAACTAATAGTCAGAAAACAAGATATAACCTAATAGATAGAATTTAGCCTAACCAGAGCTTTTGGGTATGGAAAAACATAGGGTTTCGTGCATCTGCTATCTCTCAAAAACGCATTTCGTGCGAGACTTCCTCCAAAACTCCATCGGCAACTCCTCCACCAGCACCACTTGCAATCCCATTTACAGTGAGGGAACGATCCTAGAGTTGCAAATCACAATGGAATTCCATCAGAAACTCATCCACCAGCACCACTTGCAACCCCATTTACAATGCGGGAACGATCCTACAGTTGCAAATCACAATGGAATTCTGTCGACCACAAATGCACGAAACACAGGTGACACCCCATTTACAATGCGGAAACGATCCGAGAATGATCCGAGCATGATCCGAGAATGATCCGACCACACACGAGACCGTCTCGCAACCGTCGCACCGCAGAGGTAGATCATCGAGGTTCGGGGACGGACTTTGTATGGAAACACATAGGCTTTCGTGCATCTGCTATCTCTCAAAAACGCATTTCGTGCGAGACTTCCTTCAAAACTCCATCGGCAACTCCTCCACCAGCACCACTTGCAATCCCATTTACAGTGAGGGAACAATTTCTTTGCTAACTCTTTCTGTGACTAACTCTTTTCCTCACTAACTCTTTCTTTGACTAACTCTTTCCCTCACTAACTCTTTCTTTGACTAACTCTTTCCCTGACTAACTGTTTCTTTGCTAACTCTTTCTTTGACTAACTCTTTCTTTGACTAACTCTTTCCCTCACTAACTCTTTCTTTGACTAACTCTTTCCCTGACGAACTCTTTCTTTGACTAACTCTTTCTTTGACTAACTCTTTCCCTCACTAACTCTTTCTTTGACTAACTCTTTCTGTGACTAACTGTTTCTTTGCTAACTCTTTCTTTGAATAACTCTTTCCCTCACTAACTCTTTCTTTGACTAACTCTTTCCCTGACTAACTGTTTCTTTGACTAACTCTTTCTTTGACTAACTCTTTCCCTCACTAACTCTTTCTTTGACTAACTTGTTTCTTTGAATAACTCTTTCCCTCACTAACTCTTTCTTTGACTAACTTGTTTCTTTGCTAACTCTTTCTTTGACTACCTCATATATCCTGACTAACTCTTTCTTTGACTAACTCTTTCCCTCACTAACTCTTTCTTTGACTGACTCTTTCCCTCACTAACTCTTTTTTTGACTAACTCTTTCCCTCACTAACTCTTTCTTTGACTAACTCTTTCCCTGACTAACTGTTTCTTTGACTAACTCTTTCTTTGACTAACTCTTTCCCTCACTAACTCTTTCTTTGACAAACTCTTTCCCTGACTAACTGTTTCTTTGCTAACTCTTTCTTTGACTAACTCTTTCCCTCACTAACTCTTTCTTTGACTGACTCTTTCCCTCACTAACTCTTTCTTTGACTAACTCTTTCCCTCACTAACTCTTTCTTTGACTAACTCTTTCCCTGACTAACCGTTTCTTTGACTAACTCTTTCTTTGACTAACTCTTTCCCTGACGAACTCTTTCTCTCACTAACTCCTTCTGTGACTAACTCTTTCCCTGACATTCTAAAAGTCCGTAACACGGAAGTTTCTCCCCCTAAACTTCCTTTGATTATTACTACTATTATTATTATATTATTATTATTTATTATTATATATATATGTATGGTGTGACAGCCGACATGGAAACACAAAACTGGAAAACATGCAGCACAAAACTGGAAAACATGCAAGCAAATACAAAACTGGAAAACTGGATGGTCACCGGTCTCCTTTGGCGTACCTTTGTGCCCATATATATATATATATGTATATATATATGTATATATATATATATATGTATATATATATGTCTATGTATATATATGTATATATATATGTATATATATATGTATATGTATATATATGTATATATATATATGTATATATATATATATGTATATATATATATGGGTTAAGTTCTGTCTATGCATTATGTTTCATTTGAGGCGATCGGCCCATACCAGCCCATCACAAGCAATGTATATATATATATATATATAGTCACATTTAGATAGATTCACTCATGGACACTTCCTTCACTGTCAATGCCTGATGGCTAATGGTTGCAGAAGGACACAGCGAATTGGAGCATGTAACATGACTTATGAACAAGTTCAAGTATGCAATTATATATATATATATTATTATCCCCTGAATATGGTGCGCCATCTTTGCAACCTAGTAATCTCTATATTTGTTAAACAGGTCAAGTATACAAGTATCAAACCCCTAAATCCTGTATACCCCATTTTTGCTGTCTTTTTAAGCTTAGATTGCATTTTTGATGTTTTTTTTTACATATGCCAACTATTCATGGGTCCCTATATATATATATATATGTGACTTTTATGACCCATTCCCAGCCATCAAAATTGGGTTCCTGGGTGAGGCCAGCTGCAATGGCGGCAGCCTGTGCGACAGCTGAGATCTTGATGATGAGTTCCTGGATGGTGATTTTGGTTTCTTTTGTAGATGACGATAGTAATCATTGTGATATCATCTGGAATGAGTGAGGTCTTTTCCTATTTTCATCACAAGATCTTTCTAGATGATCAACCCAGTTTTCTTGAGTGATTCATCTATAGGTGAAAACTGGATTGATCATCTAGAAAGGTCAGTGATTACAATATGGGATGTAATCAACTATCCTGATGATTACTTTATATGAGGTGATAGTGCAATTTTTCTAGGTGAGCCATCAACCCTGGTGATTACATCCCATATCCTGCAGGATACACTCTCCTCAGTTTCAAGGTGGCTACTGCGGACCATGCAGGTCTCCTAGGAACTCAAGGTGGGTACTGGTGCCAGGTCTCAAAGTTTATGGCAATGTCAATAAGACACACGATACCCGGCCTGGTAAACGTTTACATCACGAACTGGAAAATCTTAATTTTTAATGGGTAAATCAACTATTTCGACTGGGCCATTTTCAATAGCTTTTTGTAATAAATTACCAGAGGATAATCTAGATGATCAACCGGAGCGGATTTTCAGGGCTACCCGACGAGCGAGTTTTCTCAAATGAGACTTGGGAATTGCGAAGCTAGGGGCTTCCAAACTGATCAAAATGAACGGAGCACTATTTCTGTCGACTGTTGGCGGACCACTCTACTGAATGCTTTATATGTTCTTGACTGTATAGCTTGATGACCTCTCCAAACAAAACACATATTCAAAACCATTATTCTCCTAATAAAGAATGTTCTAGCAGAACAAAGCCTCACCAATCCCACAAAACACGAAAAGGCCTGGGCTGCCCATCACCAATATTTTTCCACAGAATTCCTTCAATCTTTTGCACGCACTTAAATAGCCCGTTTTCTGTTTCCTAGTCATCTGGGTGATGTTTGGTTCTTGGCAGCAAGCGCCTATAGTAAACTCCCCAATCTTGGTGCCAAGCGGCTCCCGAATTATGGTTTTTGGCGCACTGAAGCCACTTGGGGGTTATACCATGGTTATGTCCAAACCAAATTGTTAGGAAACCATGGCAAATTATGGTTATACCGTACCGATATGATGATGGATGATGGATGATGGATGATGGATATGATGATGATGATGATGATGATGATCAATGATCGATGATCCATTGACGAGGCAGACAGGAAGACATTCAGGTCGACAGACAGACAGGTAGATAGATAGACAGACAAATGGATAGATACCTAGATCTACAATCGATGGCATAAAGTGGTAAACTTGCGGATTGGCCCTCTTTTTGGCAAATCGACTTGTTCTGGGGTGCACTTGGGCAATTTGACCAAAACGACCTGAAGTGACCAAATCACATGATAACTTACCAAATCCATCCCATTCACATGTTTCTGTGCACCTTGTTGCGCACCATGGCCGCATTTGTGGGCCTCTCTTCCAGGCTTTACCCCCTTGCCCGGCTCTTTCTTTTTCGACTACTTGTCAACGATTGTCAGATTCACTGCAGCCGTGAAACGCACTCCTGCTCTTTGGGCAAGCCCTGGCTCACACCATGATTCATCATTGCATTTTGGTCCGTTGGTTCAGGATTGGCAATGGTAATTACCATCCATGCAAGGATGCCTACTAGCGAAATGGTAAAACCACCTAAGATCTTCAAGTACAAGAAAATAGATGTATCTGTCAAGTCTTGCCCAAGAGTGGGAGGGGAGTTGGGAACTTCGCCGGAGGGCCGACAAACTCAGCCTTGTTGCCTGGCCTCGGGTGTTTGTGCTGACGCAGGGGGCCTGAGATGGAAGCAAGTGAAGTATGCTCGCGGCCTTCATAGTATGAATGCAAAAATATGATTGGTTTGCAAACACTCAGGCTCAGGTTTCCATTGTTGAGAAGCCCATGACCCGGAACATTCTCAAGGAGAACAAACTCCGGCATGCCATCAGTGATTTGGGCTTGAGGGTGTCGGTCCCAACTTGCCAAGTGCATGTAGAGGAGTTGCATGCTGACAACGCGTAACTTTACTATCTTACTATGCTGTGTTGATGTGGCACTCCACCTTCAATTTGTTGGGGGACGCATTGTGCAAAAACTGGGAAATTGGCGAAACAACTTATGTCATGTCATGATTTAAGCGATCCATGCGTTCATGCATCGTCATGTGCATGTTTCATCTACACATCGTATTTTCAGATCAA
This sequence comes from Cladocopium goreaui, assembly GCA_947184155.2. Lineage (NCBI taxonomy): Eukaryota > Dinophyceae > Suessiales > Symbiodiniaceae > Cladocopium > Cladocopium goreaui. Next base: position 68,192 of record CAMXCT020000446.1, read on the forward strand.
AATCGGATCCGACCAGCTTAAGTACAAACTTCAGCATGGCTGGGCTTTAGGAAAACTGACTGGGTTGCAAGACTGTCGAAAAGCATGCCCGATCAAAGTTCCACATTGGTGGCAATCTTCGCTTCGCGGTCAGATTCTTGCGGTCTTATCAATATTCCCGCAGTATTTATCTGTTACATGCATAGGTGCAATGGAGTCACTCATCAATGTCTGATCACATAATATGCATATCACCTTTTAACCCACGATTTCTCATCGTGTCCCTTTATTTGTGCCATCAGCTGACTCAGCGATCTATACAAAGACCACATGTGTTCATTCCGCATCTTACTGGACATGCATTACTAAAGTCCGTCATATTTTATTTGATGTCAATCCTGACCTGTTCGCCATCCCCGCATCCATGTGTACCCACTGCTTGGAGCGCAGGCCAGCAATCAAAGTTATTCGTACCCTGCACGGAGATGGAGCGGTGGGCTTGCCGGGAGATGTCAAAGACTGGTCATCATGGCATGGGTTATATAAACTTTGCAAATTCATGTGAGTGAACATCCTTTATTTTTCAAATAGCCTGAATGTATCTACGTATGCTGTACCAAAGTTGTTGGCCCAATCCACTTAGCAATATTTTTGCGCGAGGGCGTGCTGTCATGCCTCACCATCGTTGGGAGTTGGCCATCCCCAATCTCACGCAGCTTCAAGCACCCAAGGCCAGGTCATAACCTGCCAGTACCTGTGCGCAGGTCTTCATGGCCAACGTTCTGGCTTCAAATTTCAAGTCATGTAAGACGGGCAAGTCTTACGACCTAGCAGCATGTAACGAGATTTTATGGTAATTACATTTTTCTGAATATTTCTGAGGTGTATTTATGCATGCGATTGAATGATTGACTTGCCCCATCCGACCATGTCTTCCCACTTTGGCCCTCTTTTGCCAGGGTAGTCCTCTTGCTGTTGACCACCTTGGCGATGCACGGGGTGTTCTGTGTGGAGCAGCCCTCATCATCCTTGCTGATGAGGAATGACCGCATGGTGCGGCTCCGAGAATTGATGGATGAACTTTCCATGAGGGACCCCGAGCAATATTACCTTCAGGGAAGTTTTGCCCTTTGACATGCTGTTAGAGTGGTATTTTCTGTCATCCCTTAGCTTACTGGTTCTTTGGGTTCGAACCAATGCACAAGCCCGACCCCGGCCTTGGCTCGCGCGCGGCTTCAAACCTGTGGACCTGATCTGCGATCGCAGATCGTCCGCAGATGCATTTGCGATGCGCCCCGTCCTGCAGTCAAGAAAAAATGCAGGTTGCTGTGAACTACCCTGGTGGTAGTTTCGCAGTGTCCGACCGCTGCGGCGACAGATCAAGACAGAGTGCCACCAGAACTACTGCGCAATCCAGGTGGACACTGATTGAAACATGCTGGCTGCTGTTAAGAATTTCAGACCCCTCTAAATTCATCGTTTTAACATTGACATGCACAGTTTGTCTTCTACTGAGCCCCGTGGATGACAAATGCGCTGGAATGCAACAACATGTCTAGCGCGCCTTGCGCGGGCAGGTGGCGTGGTGATCTTGGTCGAGCAGACGTTGGAGAATTCCGCTCTTAACTTCCGACGGCACCTGCTGGCAGCTGGCATTTCACGGAAGCATGACCACGATTTCATGAAGCACACTCTCCATTCAAAAGTTTCAACTTCACTTGGCTGCCAAACACTGCAACGAATGCGGCACACAACAATGTTATCCTTCCAATTCTTCCCTGCGGCCTCAGGTTGGTCTGGATCCCAGTTCAGCTGCAGCCTGTCATTGCCTGGGCCCAGCCATTGCAAACACAGACACCAGCTGGAGCAAATGGCAACTGCTGGCCTTGCAGACCAGAACTCTTAATGACGGCCACAAAAAGCACTAGCAACCCAACCTTCCAACTGTGAATCCCTGCGTTCAAGCATTAATTACTTCCGTCAAGATAAGTTGGTTTCAACAAGGGTCACCGTGTATCTGACTGCGATTTGGGAGCGCCGCAAGACCCCTGCCCAACACATTGCAGCTAAGTTGCTAAAAAGCTGTTGAGCAAGGGCCTGCTCAAAATCTTCCTCCGGACGGAGCATCCGCACCAAGATGGCATCGCGTCTATTCCTCAGGTAGGCCCAAGTGCTGCAGGTTAAATACGTATCTTTCGCCCTGGCCACTTTAGAAGCGCACCGGTATCGATTTTTGGACGCAGTATGCCGCATGACAATGGTCTTGACCAGTTGATCATGTCACTGGCGCAATGTGGCGTAATTCTATCGATTCAGATTGGCACTTTCCTTACCTTGTCTCCTTTGATTCACGGAAACAACTTTTCCACCAGGTTCATCAATCACCTCAAGACCGCAAAAGGACCACCAGGACCGGAAATCCAAGCCAAATGATTCACCACCCTAATGGCTACATGGGCTGGCCATGGAACTACCCGCGCATTCTTTGGCGTTCGAAGCTGTCGCCCGCATGGCTGTAAGTATAAATTATAACCCAACCCGGTTTATCCAACATGGCTTGTGTGATGGCAGGTTACCACCCAAATTGCGAACGGGTCCCAGGGTCATCCCTCAAGTGCAAGACCAATTGATCACCTTTAGAACCTTCGGGCTCTCCCCTTTCAAAGTCGATGCGTCAAATCGTGTCTCATTGTTGTATGGTGTCTCGTAGTTGTATGTCCCACAGCTGAAAGACCAGGTTCTCCTGCCACCACTTTGCCTCGAAGTGGGTGGAGACCTTGCACTTGGTCTTCTCGCCATATGTGCAAGTGCCCAGAACCACAAAGAAGTCAGCTTCCTGCAGCTGCTTCTTCGTCTCTCCTAAGTTCACAAGGTGGACCAATGAAGGTGGAAGATGCAGCCAACCCAAAATACATGGCCACTGCAGTTGGTGAACATCCGTTGGGTCTTGCCATGGGCCCCAACTAGATTGCAGAGGGTCCGCTGGCATTTGGCTAAGGTGGAAGGACCCAAATGACCCCATTGACTGATATTGACTGTGCTTTGATTTCGCCAGAAGGCGCCTCCCTGGAGAACATCCTGCCTCAGCCTCCTGTCATGGCCGAGTTGCTCCCAATGGATTTTCCGGCCGAGGTATTCACGATCTGGGCCTCCACCCTGTAGCCTCAATTGCAGGGCTCCCATGGAGGGCAGGTGGCTTCCATGGTCACAAGCTACCCCAATATAAACGAGCTAAGCCGGGAAGCCCCTCAAGTACTTGCGCAAGAGTTTCGCTTGACGGAAGGCCGCGCCATGCCCTACGAACCGCAAGCTGAGGAACACCTCAGTCAGGGTCCAATCGTTTTCATAAAAACTTCATCGGTCCATAATGTCTTCACAGGGGTTCGAATGTCCTCAGGTCCGTCTGTGCATACCTGTCCTCTCCACAGGTGCTGACAAAAGGGCTTCACCTCCGGTCTTCGGGGCGCCCTTTTTCGGCTCTTTGCCGGGCGCCTCGTTGGGCTTCGCCCCCGCTTTGCTTGCTTGGCATGCCATGGCCCAAACAACGCCAGGAGGATGAGGGCACACGCACAAGCCACAGCAAGCGCGGCATTCTGCCGCCAATGCAGGGCTTCATCCAGCGCGCTCTGCAAATCGGCAGCTGCTCGAAGGAGCTCACCTGCGCACTGCCGCTTTATCACCGCTAGGAAGTCGAAATGTTTGCGCTGATAAAGACCTGTACCGCCGATACCGCCTATGCGGGCTGTAAGGCGCTAATGGAAAAGTGCCAGCGCCAAATGAACTATGAACTCTCCATTCTCACGTTTTGCTATCAGCTCCCCCTCTGAAATGGCCAGGTGTTTCCATGAGTTTCTCACATTTTCCTGAGTGCTCCCCCTCTTAAATGGCCGCTCGATTACTGTGACTTTGATTCAATTAATATGGTGATTTCAAAACTCCTGATGGCCATCATCATGACGATCACAATGATGATGATGATGATGATGATGATGATGATGATGATGATGATGATGATGATGGTGATGACCGTCAGGATGCGAGAGAACTTTAAGGATAAGGGTTGTTGATGATGATGATTAAGATGATGATGGTGATGATGATGATGATGATGGTGATGATGATGATCTATGATGATCCATGATGATATATGATGATGTATGATAATCTGTGATCATTATAATGATAATGATGATATAGGATGATGATCTAAAATGATAATGATAATGATAACGATGAAGATGGCAACCATGATGTTAATCGTGTTGATGATGGTGATGATGATGATGCCAACAATGACGACCATAAAGACTACAATAAGAATGATAATCATGAAATGATGATGATGATGATTATGATGATGATAACTATTATAGTATAATGATAATGATAGAAATGGTGATATGGTGCATGATTATGACAATCAAAGTCCCTGATGGTGATGACGATGATGATGATCACGATGGTGCAAATGATCATGATGACGGTTACTATCATGATTTGTTACTATTATGATGGTGACTACTATCATGATGGTTATTGCTATCATGATGATGACAATCGCAACGATAAAGAAACCATGATAATGATGATGACACTGGCAATAGTGATGATGACCATGACGACGGGGATGAACAAGAACAGGACGAAGATTACAATAACGAGGAAGAAAATAATGATGATTACAATGATGATGACAATACTAATGAGAAGGAAAATAATGATGATCATGATAACGATGGTCATGCTAATTACTGATGATAATGATGATGATGACTAGGATTAAAAAACAATGATCATGATGATGATGATGATGATGATCGCAATGATGATTACAATGATGATGACAATACTAATGAGAAGGATTGTAATGATGATCATGATAACGATGGTCATGCTAATTACTGATGATAATGATGATGATGACTAGGATTAAAAAAAAACAATGATCATGATGACGATAATGACGATGATGACGACGATGATGATGATGATGATGATGTCTGATGACGATGATGATGATGACGAGGATAATAATAATGATATGTAATGATGGCATCACCGATGATGACGACCACGATGGTGATTTGGATAATGATGATAATGATGATGATGATGATGGTTATTAATGATAATCATGACGCTGGTGATGGTGATGACACCGTAATGATAAGTACGATGATTGATGATGATTGATTGGTAATGATGATGATGATGATAATGATGATGGTGATTGATTGGTGATGATGATAGTGATTAAACGAGGCAGGAGGAGAGCTGATGATAATAATGCTGATACATACTGGTTACTGATCATGATGAGGGTTGATGATAAGGGTTGATGATGATGACAATGATGATCATAATGATGATGATACTGATGGTGATAATGACGACAAGCGTAATGACAGCGAAAACGACACAAACATAATTAATAATAACGATACATAACGATGATTGGTGATGATAATGATGATGACGATTGTGATGATTGATGTGTGATGATGATGGTGGTGAGGATAACGATGATCATGTTGATAACGTTAATGATAGCCATGATAACCATGATGATGGTGATGACGCCGTGATGATGATGACAATGCTTAATGGTGATTGATTGGTGGTGATCATGCTGATGATGATGGTGATGAAAATGATGGTAATGCTGATGGTGATGATAATGGTAATGATGATGATGGTGGTGATGATGAAGAGGAGGAGGAGAAGGAGAGCTAATGATGATGATGATGCTGATGATGATGGTGCTTGATAATGATTGGAGATGTTATTGATGATGTTGCTGCTGCTGCTGGTGATGATGATGATGATGCTGATAATAATGTTAACAATAAAGATGATGATGATGATGATGATGATGATGATGATGATGATCATGATGATGATGATGATGATGATGATTATCATTATTATTATCATTACTATTATGATTATTATTATTATGATGGTGATGGCGGTGATGATGATGATGATGATGATGTTGATGATGAGGATGATGATGATGATGGTGATGACAGTCAGGATGCGAGAGAACTTTAAGGAGAAGGATGAGGGTAAAAACAATGGTTGCTGATGATAAGTGTGATAATGACACGACGACGACGACGACGACGACGAAGACGACGACGACGACGAAGACGACGGCGACCACAACGACGACGACGAGGACGACGACGCGAGGCGGACAGTGAGTTGGACAACGACGGACAATAATGAGGCGAGGTGTGTGAAAAACAACAGCGGGGATCTCTCCATGAGATTGCAGCTGAGGTTCTGTCGAGGGCAATGGGGAGCAAAGTTGCCAGATGTTCGTTCAGGCCTCGGTGCGAAATACGCCAGGTGCCCGCGGCAACCTCTCTACTGCAGCGCTGCAAACAAATCCACAAGCCAACCGTGGTCGTCAAAAGTTGAACATCTCTTACCCAACGGTTTGTCTTCAAGCCAAGGAACTTAGGGAAGGCAAAAAGACGCAGGTGTAAGACACGATCCAGCAGAGAACCTGGCGATTGGACAGACATTTGGCCGTCGTAAAGGTAAAGTTTTCTTAACAAGGGGCAACAACAAGCCCACACCTGCGGGAAGTGCCGGCCGCGGAGGGCAGCCCACAACTTAGTGGCCGGGCTCAGCCAGGACGACGCAAACGACTAGGCAAAATCTAGACCAAGTATGTGCCCAATAGGTGCCAGTGGAAGGCGGATGCCAGCTGGCATTAATTCTGCCGTTTCCCCACTTACAGTGCAAACATGTGTACACTGCACACTGCTGAGGACCAGAAGAGATATCACTTTATGCTTGCATTGTGAAGTGCGTAAGTCTGAGAACCACCAGAGGTGGTTTAAACCAACCCACCTACCCCAAAGAAAGCCCGAGCCCCGCAGTGCTTGGGCAAGGATCCACAGCGCCGGTGACCAAAGGAAACGCCGTGGTGGTGCCGGTCATCACCTGGCCACTTCTGTGTTGAGGCGGGTCACCCACTCACACATGCCCCTCGATGCTGAACACAGGAAACAACACACTGATCCGTTTCCAACTTCTGGCTCTTCCACCCCCCCAACCTGGTCGCCATTGTGCTGAAGCGGGCCATCCGCCAAACGCATCATGGCGCCGGGCCAAAGAGGGAGGTGCGGGAGAAGTTGTTCCACAGGTTCCCTGGGCAGCCATTAGCCATCCATCATGAGCTACCTTGTATTAATCATCCATCACCATGACTTAACCAGTAGCTATTATCCGGCTGGCCTAATACATCATGGTCTCAAACCACTCTCATACCCAAAGGAACTTACTTTGATGATTATTGCGTCATTTTTTTGTGGCCTCACTTTTGCACCTGCTGCACGAAAACAACTTTTGTGAGCAAAGCTAAGCTACAATGGTGTTCATGTCTTTTGGCGATAGCTGGTGTCCAGCCCTTGCAGGCTAGAATCTGGTTCCAAAGGTTGGGTTTGAACACAACACATGATCTGCCTTTTCCATCACTGGATAATGTCAAGCACCTAATTAGGAAGTGTTCCTACGACGTTGAAGCTGATTGAAGCTGCTAGATGGCATCAAGCTGAGACCGCTATCTTACGATCTGGCCAGGTACATGCTATGCGGACTTGGTTTCATCACCGTTTCTCACATTCGTTGAACCTGTTTTCTGACAAAATCGTGCCAGTGATATTGTTGCTGTGGTGCTTATCCTGCTAGTGGTGCTAGAGCTGCTGTGGGTGGTGGTCCCGTAGGGCGTGGGGTCGAGTCAGTTTGACACGAGGCACGTTGACCTTGAGCACAAATGCAATGTCAAGATGGTCAGTATGAGCTTCTGACGTATTGACCGCACAAGGCGGTGGCGGACGTTTCCAGAAGAGGTAGCCAATGGGAAGGGCAGGTGAAATGAGATAATGTGATGGTGTGAATGATGATGATGATGATGATGATGAAGATGATGATGATGATGGTGATGATGGATGATGGATGATGATTAATGATGATGATGATGATGGTGATGATGGATGATGATGATGATGATAATGATGATGATGGATGATGGATATGAGTTATACCCTATTTATAGCTCCCTAATTATGGTTATACAGTTATATCCTATTTCCAGACAAAGCCATATTTCACCATGGCCTCCGAAGTCAGCTGATTCAACTGATGCTGTGTGGCAGAGCTGCCGCTGCCCATGGCAGGCCGCAAGTCTCAAGGTTCGTTTCAGTGATTGGCTAAGAATCAACATCTTTGGTCCAAAGAAAACTCCGAAAAAAGAAGGAACTGCTGGGGATTCATATGGATTCATGCTACCTTCTATTATAAGCTGCTGGGGAAAGCATGAAAAAACACGGGCGACTTTGCATTGGAGTTCGTGCCTTGAAGGATACTGTCCTTGCGGATCAAATTACCTTGAAGACATGCGCAACAAACGGCAATCAGTAGTTCCAGTCTAGTTGAGATGACATTGCAATTGCTTTTGGCAGTCGTTCAATGCTTGCGGTGCTGAAAGTGCGACATGGAGCATGTGAGAACTGAATAGGTCTCTTCAAAGATGGCTAAGATCTTTCCAGTGAGCTATATTCCTCATTTGAGAGTACAGTAGTACCCTCTGGTGAACTAACATAGCAATTGAAAATGGCCATTTATAGTGGATTTTCCCATTAAAAATGGTGATTTTCCATTGCTATGTTAGTTCACCAGAGGGTAGACAATTTTCTGAGCGGTTACATGGTCGATTCCTGTCGTGTCCTCTTAATTCACAGCAGAACAATAACATAATAACAACATTATGACATGTTCATAATTGTGGGTAAATAATCACTATAACTATATGTATAAATCATATTCGTTTATTTCTGTTGGTGATAATATCCCAATATGTTTTCACAACATCCCCATAACATCAGATCCTCAGTAGCCTATGGTAATCCCCATGGCTCCCTGGCCAATTTCGCTACCACTTTTCTCACGTGACCGCGCAGAGGTTGCAAGCCGCCACCGCTACGCACAGCAAACCTCAAGCCCAAAAAAAATCCCAAGAAAAGTCGGAAAGTTGGGAAAATCATAGGAAAACCATAGGAAAACCATAGGAAAATGGTGGTTGAATGGGATTTAATGGGATTTTACCCTCTGGTAATTTGTTACATAGCGAACTGGAAAGATCCACCATGCTATTAATGGGAAAATCCACTATTTCTATGGCCATTTTCAATAGCTATGTTAAATTACCAGAGGGTATGGTTTATGGTACGCAAATAACTATAGTTAATGAGGTTTATAAACCAACAAACATCACTGGGGGGCCTCACATTGTAGGAAAGTACCATCCTTCAGTAGTGGTCAATTCCTTGTCTATCCTTTCGTGGCTTACTCTAAATTTGTAGGATGAATCATCTCGATCCATGGGTTTAAATCTTCTAAATGTTCCAACGTTAAGGAAGACTCCAGATGATTGCTGGTTTCACCGGTAGTTTCCTTTTGATCATCCACCACTAATGTGTTGATGCAATGCAATAAATATATATATATATATATATAAATATATATTAATATATCATATGGCATGTTGACATAAAGATTACCTGCGATTTTGACACAGAATAGCTACCTGGTCGCAAATGATCTGCAAAAATCATGTCTTCACCCCTGAAATTTGAGGTCCAGCACCCAAAAGAAATGTTATCTGATCATTTGGCTTCCAGGTGTGACCCTGACCAACGAGGCGACCCTCGTTAATTTGCCATGTTCAATGGGAAAATATCATCTTCCAGACAGAAACTTTGGATAACTTTGGGGTTCCATGCCAGTTTTGAATTTCAGGCATACATATAGACAGTATACATATACGTGACCATGGTATTTATGGAGGTTTCCTAAAATGGCGATACTCCAAAACCATTGGTTTCTAAAATAGTCCATGTGCCTTAGCAATATCCTACTAGATCCTAATTGTTCATAAAGCATCATAAAGCCATGTTTGGTTACTCAAATAGACTTATTCAGAAGAAACCCTTAGCAGTATTGTTGGTTAACCCCCCCTGTGTTGATGAAAACAATGAAAGTGTGGTTTCATTTGATCAGTTCCCAATCTTTGTTGGTGAAGACACTTTGTTTTCTTGGTAAAGTCACTATGTTGGTTAACTCTCATTTTCCACGTGAAATCACCATTTCTTGTATTGTTCACGAATCAATCTATGTTTTGTCAACTGAAAGGACCCAAAAAAAACGGCCCACAATGTTTAGATCATTTAAATCTACCCTCTGGTTATTTAACATAGCCATGGAAAACGGCTCATTTATAGATGGTTTACCTATTAAAAATGGTGGATCTTTCCATGGCTATGTTAAATAACCAGATGGTATTTATTATTCAACATGGCCCCTTGATGCCGGTCTAGGAAAACCATCCAAATCCCATGGGATTTTTTTTCGGTGAAGTCCCCGAAATCCAGATCTTTCCCGCGGTGCCAGGTGACAGGTAGGTGCCAGCTGCTGTACACTGCGGCAACGCTGCAAACCTCGAGGGATTTGCATCGTTTCTGTTGTGGAAATCCCTGTTTTTGTTCAAGGATTTACTGGAATCTAATGGGACTTCATCCGATTTGATGAAATTTCATTGGCATTTAATGGCATTTGATGGCAATTTATGGCATGTTTTTACGAGATTGTTTTTTTTTTACCATGTTTCACCATCAATGGGGATTTACATGGATTTTTCAGAGGATTTCATTGAAACCTCTGGTGATTTTCCACTTTGCCATGGAAAGATTCACCATTTTACGGTAAATGGGCCAGTTCATCCAGAGCCAGTGTTGAGGTGAATCAACGTATAAACTGATGGGGAAGTAGGAGATAAACTGGAGAAAATGCAGATACCCTCTGGTTATGTCAAAATAGCTATTGAAAATGACCATTTATAGTGGATTTTCCCATTAAAAATGGTGATTTTCCATAGCTATGTTAGTTTACCAGAGGGTAAATGGAGACTTTAATGATTTTTCATGGAACCTATTATACTGAAAGGGATTGAACAACATCAAAAGGAGAAAATCATAGAAGAACCATCATAGGTATTGGTAGGCAATAAATGCTAAGCACCCAGAAATATGGAAGAGACAAGGAGAGCGTAAATGAGCTTGAACCTGAACTTTGGAACTAAACATCCAGTGCTCATCTCCGTGCTTTTAGCTTCGGACGCTGCAAGTCAATGTCAGGAGTCAATGCCTGATCGGATTCGGATGCTGTCTGGCTGGTCCAATAATGCCCTTTTGGGGAGTCTTTACCCAGAGACCATGTTGTCCCTTAAGGTGTTCCCTTCAAAATGTCCCGTAGACCAATTCAGCCGGCAGCCTCAAGAAAGTACGGATATATGTCATGGAGGCGCAAACGACAACACCAAATTTGCATGGCACTTTCAACCTGGGAGGGAAAAAACACAGCCACATTGGATGACCATGAACAATAAGGATGGACATATTAAGAACAACCTGTGAACACAAATAATCAAACCAACCAAAGCGCGGCATCTTTATGAACTGCGCCTTCACAGAATCATGAACCAAAGTGTTGTAGACATGGCGCAAAATTATGAAGCACCAAACATGGAGGCTCTTGTATTAAAAACATACCAATTAACTGTGGTTCCATAGCCATGCCCATTTACAGTTTTTTGTTTTTGTAGATGGCATAAAACAAACCATTTTCTGGTTGGTGGTATACCTACCCCTCTGAAAAATGATGGAGTGAGTCAGTCGGGATTAAATTCTCCCCAATTAATATGGAAAGTCATAAGATTCCATGGTTCCAGTCACCAACCAGACATAAATCAACATTTTCCATATATTATCCATATATTAATGGGAAAATCCACTATAAATTACCATGTTCAATGGGAAAATCACCATTTTTAATGGGAAAATCACAATTTTCAATGGGAAAATCCACTACAACTTGGATGCTTCTTCTCATTTTTCTTGGTGAATCCCCTGCGACCTCCACGAAGCGTCGATATCTACTGCGTCTGGGAGGAGAGTCCTGGTCGTTGAATCCCCGCGCGGAAAACGACGGTGGTATCGAAAAAAATGGTGGGGTTCTGTTGAGTCAATTGAGATACTCCATGTCTATGGTTTTTCTAGATTTGAACCTCAATAGAAACCCACAAGACATTGATGTTTAAAAAATTGTATAGCTACGTCCTGTTGCTCCATTTGTTTCTCAGTTGGTTAAATAAGTTTAGGGGCAGAATGGGAAGAAACATCCAGCGTTGGAAGTGCCAAAAAACCTCTTTCTGTCCAGGACATGGACAATCAACCAGGGAAGAACGGAAAGTCAAATGCCAACCAGGGAAGAACACCATGCCGCTGGGTCAAAAACAAACAGTACCCTGGTGTTTGCATCAAAATAGGTGAGATTAATGGATCTTCATCCCCGAAGTAATGGTATGATAGGTTTTACCCCATCCCCAAACAGGGTTGTCACCACATTTTCAGGGCATGGACAACAAAAAATGTGAATGAAAGCACCAAGGAAACGATTGAGTGGGCAGGTCGGTTCTTCCCTATATTATGTATGTATATTATAATATATATATATTCTGATATGTATTATTTACTTGTTTATTTATTGACCATTCCCCAACTATACACCAACCAATATCATCATAGGCTGCGAATCTTTCATTACTAGTCTCCGGGCAAATCACAGGTGGCATGACCGGCATGACCCATGCCCTTTGCAACACGTTTGCAACATCTTTTTGTTGTAGGGAAAGCCTTCAATGTGGTACACCCAATCATAAACTGTCATATTTTAGAATTTATACATTGTCCAAAAATTGAGAAATGTCAAATAATGGCATTGACATTTCAATGCATTGCATGGAATTTGGGAGGCCAGTACGCTATCTTCAAACAAACCCATACGAGCTTTTTTTACATATGACCTATGAAAATCGTGTGGTATTTGCCAAACAACGACGACAATGTTTGTTGTTTAGGTGTGGTATATTATTCTGGGCAAATGATAATAATTCACTAACCTGAAATGTTGGGCCATTTTGGGATGATCCCCCTTATTAAACCATGATTCCAGGCTTCGGGAGAACAGGCTTCGGTCGTGATCAAATTTACCCAGAAAATGCCACTTTTCCAACCATTCGTTCACCATGAAGTCACCAGTTAACCACTGTTTTTCACCATTATTGGACCATTGTTCCATAGTTTCTCCACCATTAATTCACCATTATTAACCACTAATTAGCTATCCAACTTATCCATCCACTAAAAAAACACACATAAATCATCATGATCCTTCCATAAACCATTCCATTAACCATACCCTCTGGTAAACTAACATAACTATGGAAAATCACCATTTTCAATGGGAAAATCCACTATAAATGGCCATTTTCAATAGCTATGTTAAATTACCAGAGGGTAAGTATGTTCCCACGGTCACGGACGTCCACCGATCCCTGGCACCTCAACATCCAGCCGTTCCAAGCCATCCGCACCACGGCAGAAGGGGCAGGAAAGGCGCCCTGCGTTGTGCGGAACCGTCGCGGAAAGGCGGGGTTTCTTTGGGGGTGTCCAACAATGGGAACATGGGAATATCATCGGAATATCGCCATATCCACCTCTATAAAATAGTTAGCCATAGTTATTGTCAGATTATAAGTTCCAAAATCAAGATAATGTCCATCCATCTCTCCCATAGTGTCAGATAACATGGGAATATATGATGCTAAACCACTGGATGTTTTTTGTTTGGAGTGCCCAATTTTCAGACAAAGCTAGGTCTGGGTCAAAATAGGGCTTGAGCCGCAATCAATAAACCATTTTAAATAGAGAAAACGATGATGAACTATAAAAACTTGGAGTTCATATTGAGACCTCACACAATTGACCAGTATTTTAAGCGCGTTATTCAAGTTCGTCCACTACAACTTCAGCGGCAATCTGAGGACATTAAATTAAGCATTTTTTTCAGTGCCAGTAATACAGGAGAAGGATACCCGCTGGTAATTTAACATAGCTATTGAAAAAAAAACTTTTATAGTTGATTTACCCATTAAAAATGGTGATTTTCCATAGCTATGTTAAATTATCAGAGGGTAATACAGGAGAAGGATATCAGCCGTGGCACTTCAAAACTTGGGAGATTCGATGGACATGTTTAGCTTCACCAGGGATGTCTCGACTCTAAAATGTGCATATAAACCACACAAGACGACTTGGATATTAACCACCACTGATTTTTGAAGCATCCACTATTTTTGCGGGTGGACACATCCAAATTCTCAATACCATAGTACACGTGTTTTAAAACATAATAAACAATTGCCTGTCTGCTGATTTTAATGGCATTTCACGGAACAAAATGAACAAAACATCTGGGAAAGGGTCAAAAGTCAAGACATGGAGTGGGAAACAAAACAAAACCTTTGAAATTATATATTTATATATCCCATCAAATCAGATATGTTGATATATTTGTACAGTCAAACATGCCATGATATTCCATATATAGTCTGAAACATCTTCTGTCGGGCAGCCTGTGGAATCGGTGAGTCGACCATGACACTTCGCGCAGAGGACTTGGAAGCAGCACTTCGTCATGACGGCTCTGTTACCTGACCCGGTGAGTTGTCACATGGTGTCACGTTGGGGACCCAAAAAAGATGCATTCCTTAAATCCGCTCCGAATGATGGCAGCCCATCCTTAAGAGATTCATCAATCTGGGTAAGGATTATGATAGGCAAACCATGGACAAATCACGAAACCGACCAACAAAAAAGTAGAAGTATATAATATTGGGTGCTTTTGGGGTGACCATTGCTTTAAAGGGGGCATGAAAAATGTTGGGGTTGTGACCCCCCTACCATCAATGGTAAGAATCTCCTTTGTGCTTGAGCCACTCGATCTGCAGTAGGTCTAGCTCCAAAAGAATTGACCATTGATCATTCATTATCCACTCAAAACGACAGTGTTGAAGTTTGAGTCGCACCAGCCAGAAGCGTCGCCTGCAGTGTAGCTGTCCACACAAATGGGGCAGTCGACTTCTTTTCGTCTGAGCCTCAGCATCGCGGCCCCGGGTGCAGTGGATCTTCAACAAATCCATGAGTTTATCACTCACAGTGTGGTGAAATAAAAGGTATAAATAGCTAGCTATAAATAGGTATATCCTAGAGGTGATACCAGATATCATGGAACCACAGGTGAGTAGAATCTATGAATAACCATGAATATCATGGGTGTTATCATCTAGGTGATTATACCAGGTCAAGGTGACCCATGACGGAAAATGTCACCGGATTTTCACAGTATATCGTGGCATCACGGAGCCGCTGGTCCCGGTCATCGCTAGGATCTGCTAGGATTTCCGCATATATCCGCATTGCTCATATTTCTAATCCTATCTCTTGTGGTTAGTTGCAACCAACTTTTATCATTACTAATTTAAGTTTCCCAATTTCGCTCCCAATGTGGTTTGGTAATCCCCATATCAGTTGGTGAAATGTGTTTGCTGATGATAACCCCTCTTTGGGATGATTGTAGTCCCAACATTCGTTGGTCAAATCCACATCTTTTTGCTGGCGATCTGTTGGTTGCAATTTCCCTTCTGAACACCCGGGTTTGCTGGTGATCATCCCTGTCATGTCTTGCTTATAATCCAAGCATGCTTGTGTGTGTGCATGTTGAATCTTCATCTTTCTCAAATCACAATTGCAATTCGCTGCTGAAGCAATTCTCCATATCTGCAAGTACCCAGCAAATTCCCCAAATTCCTCTCCGTATAGAATCTCATTATGATTGGGAGTTCCAATCACATTCTCACCATGGTAACCTTGACCATCCCAAAGGAAGATACCGATCCCAAGGGGAACCTCACCGTCCCCCTGTTTTGGCCCAAGGACTTTGCCCCACCGGAGCTCCAAGCAGCAGGCTTCACGGCCTGAACGTTTACCAGGCCGGGTTTTTTGGCATGACCAGAGCTGACAAGTTTTGAGACTGTTCGTATCTAATCCTGGAATGTCTTAGATACAATTCTTCAACAAGAGAGATCCTAGGCGGCCTTGATTTGACATGTTCGATGCTACTTACAGAAAAAACATATCAAGAAAACTAACCTATGCCCACCTAGCATTGTGGTTTATCCAACATTATCCGGTTGTCGTATGTTGTCGTTGTCTCACAGCTTTAATGGGTTATATTCTGATCGTTTGGTTGGGACAATGTTCGATTTTCCACCACACCATACTCCCAAACAACTCACCCACCATATTCCATCTAACTATGAGTTTGCTTTGGGGAGATATCCATGATTATCCAACCCCTTTGGGCCACACATATCCCAACCCGATCCAAGATGATCCAAGCATTCCTCATTCACCAACAACTTATTGTCGCGCTGCGATCCGAATTTGATACAGTACCGGGCAACCCCGTGGTTAGATGGTGAAATCCTACTCCAAATGACGAAAACAATGCTGAAATCTGCTGAATGTGTCCGGTGAAATCCCACTTTTTCCCTATGAAATCAATGAAATCCCTATGAAATCTGCTGCTGATCGGTGTTATGGTTTTCACCGTTCCCACCTCCACCACTTTGGTCGGTGCTTCATAGAAACTCTGTAATGCAGCCTCGACATCCTGACGATGTCATCAACGAACCAACAGGTTTGGAAGAAATTGGCTCTGAAAATGAATGGTATAGTATACCTCCAAAAGTGATCAAAAGTGTAATTTCATGGGGGAAACATCAGAACATGAAATACTTGATTAGATTTTTGTGACATTCACTGTGACTATAAAAACAAGTGAAAAACACAGCATTCTGTCAGATTGAAAATGGTTGGCCGGACCTATTCAGCAACAAATCTATTCTTCACCCGGGGTTGACTCATCTGGTCCCTTACCTGCTTCATCGAACCAGAACCCTCGTGTCTAATCATGGCCAATCTTGGATATCTTACACAAAAAACAAAAACAACATCTCTAGTTGTGTCAATTCGGGCACATATTAACATATAATCTTAACCTCTTATTTTAAATTATATCAAACTATATATATATATATTGAAATCATTGGGAAACATTCCAAACATTCCAAACATTCTCACAAAGCCATGCTCACCTCCCACCAGTTCCCGCTGCGCCATGCTGCGCCGGTCCCAGTCGTTCTTGCTCAGGTAGAGGCAGGCGTCCCGGCAGCGACAACCAGCCACATCCTCCGGCAGCACACCAGGGGATCGGCTCAGTTCCAGTATTTCATGGGGATATTTCACGGGATATCTAATAACTTTGATCTATACATGTTATATATTGTTAGAAGATAGAATCCGGAACATCTCCGTGTCAATCAATCTTGAGATATGTTTGCCTTTTCCCAACCATCAAGCAATACGTCCTTTCACAACCATCCATTGATCCAGAATTTTGGGAAAACCCACTTCCGTAACCCATAGGATCCATGTATGGTATATATGCTAACATTTGGGGTATATTGATGGTAAATGTTACCATATATCGCATACACGGATCCTATGGGGTAATAAAATCCCTGATTATCCGTTGTTATCTCAGAAGAATGCATCATGGGATCACATGATGTCCTGGTGTGACTGACTTATATAGAGGACATCTACTTGGAAATCTACTTGAGGGTGCATCCCGAGGTGGTAGAAATCCCCAAGGATTTCTAAGAACCCATATACAATTGGGTTGATTCCATGCAAACCACTAGTGACTGGGATGCACATCCTGTTTTAAAATCCAATTAAAATCCAATTAAAATCCACTATTTATTGGATCAATCGCAAATATTGTTGACTAAATCCCCATGATATTCGCATCAAATATCCATTTTGATCCATTTTATATCCTTGCACCGTTTGGCACCGTCACCGTAACTTGCCGCCGTCGCTTTTGCCGTCGCCTTCACACAGAAGATCTTGGCGCTGCGGCTGCCGCGACTGTAATCCTCCACCAGCTCCTATCGTAACCGAGGTCGTCGGAGGTCGTGGATGATGTGATGGGAACAATTTCGTATTTGTCACTTAAGTGGTAAATGATGTAAATGATTGTAAATGATTGTAAATGTACCCAAGACAATGATGCTTAATGATGTAAATGGGATGATGTGTACCGTCATGGATGTTCGAATGACATTCTTGTGAAACATGGGTGAATGTGGGGCAAAATAACATTTTAACATGATTTTTGAGTGATCAAATAGTATTGTATAAATGATGGTGAATTGTGTGTTTGAACAATGGTAAACAAACAAATACGTCATTCCGTGGCAAGCTGATCACTGTATGCACCCCATGGGTGATCAACCAAGCGACGTTGCACGAATCTTTAGCATTGAAGGTTACGCCAAACAAAACACGGCACGCTTGCCAGTGACAACACATACCTGCTTGCAAACTAATTTGACTAAACATGACTAAACCTTCACCTGTCAGAAAAGGCGCTTTGCAACCAACAAAACACCGAAAAACCGGAAGGTCGACCGACTTTCGACCCACGTTCGCGGCTTCTGCAGAGCCCTCCTCCCTTTTTCCATGCAGGACTTGCGCGTCGTAAAATACTGCTGGGGCCATCTCCATGATTTAATCAGGAGGCCCAAGCGATATTTTCTAGCACCGGCTCCAACCGAATCATCGATGAATTGACAGCCTTGAGCTGTCGAAAAGATCTGCCTCACAACAATGCGCCGTTTTCGGCCACGCCGGCCATACCTCGGTCTCATCATGGGTTAGGGTCACACATCAAACATCATCCTCCAAGAGTCCCAAGGGAAACTGCAGCATCTGTCTATCGTCACGTCTGAATATGATCCTCTTTAAATCACATTCTTCATCATCATCATCATCATCATCTCAGTTCCCATCCCTTCATCCAGCCACGGCGCGCAGCGCGCGCTGCTCACTCAGAGGGTGGAGATCAGCGCCTTCCCTTGGCTCGCCAGCTGCACCTCCTCCAGCTTGGCCACCACCAGTGGCAGCAGCTGCACCTGGTGGTTGATATCTAAAAATCACCAAGAGGTGGTTGATAGGTTTTTTTTGGGGTTATGTTTGATGATTGACATGAATCACCACGAGGTGTTAATTGATGATATTGATGTTAATTATTTACTTAATGGTTGGTCGATTCGAAAACTCACCAAAACAACCAAAGTGGCAAAACCCATGGCTTCAGCGTTGACATTTTCCCACATTTTCCCGAAAACGAGCTGCGCACCTTCTTGAGACCCTCGTGTTCCAAGCCCAAACTCTCGGCAATTTCCTGTGGCCATGGTCCCGTGGTACGATGGTGCCGGAACAACATCGGAATGACAGGGAATACCCTCTGGTAATTTAACATAGCTATTGAAAATGGCCATTTATAGTGGATTTTCCCATTAAAAATGGTGATATTCCATAGTTATATTAAATTACCAGAGGGTATTTGAGAGTGAATTTCGGCTCATGAAAGATATGAAATGCATCATATAACAGAATATTTCTCATGAACTCCAAAAATCTCCAAAATGTTGGGCAGTGCCACGTCGAGTGGTTGGCCATCTCATTGTTTGAGGTCAGATATTTCTAGCAGTAGCACATCTTTCAACCACCGACTGATCTTTCCGAGCTCTTCCAAGAGAAGCAGGTTCACATTTCATCATTCGCAGCCTTCAACTACCAAGTTTCCAGAAACAATCAAACATTCACAATATTTCAAAGCATGCCCAGCATATTCCCAGCAAGTTCTGTTTCATCTTTCCCAGCCTTCAATTCTTTGATGTTCATTTTGTTGACATCTTTCTTCACCTCCTCCTGTGTTTCTCCGTTCTCCGTCTGCTGTGCTGCTTGCACTTCCTCTTCCTTCATCCTTCGCGGAGCCAACCTGCCGCGGCGAAGGCAGGTCTTTCTGCGCCCGAGCAAAATAAAGGCGGACATCTAATGAATGCTGTAAAACTCATGAAAATTGGTGCAATGAACAAACTGCAGCTATCATGGATCTTCATGGGGGATTTCACTCATCCAGTTTATGACATGACCTGCTTAGTATTGGACCTGCAAAATATGTGTGTCTGGTATTTTTCTGGTGGGATCGGTTCATATTATGAAGACTCGAAATGGAAAACTGATCAAACTTCACCAACTCACAAACCAAAACACTGCCGGCAGAGGGACACTGCTGGCAGCTTCGCGGGCAGAATCTTCTCCTCTTTCACTTCTTTCACCTGCCAAGGTTGGCCTAAATCCCATGGTTCTATCTGAGTTGGTGATCCAGCTATCCCAATCTTGGGATTTTGTAACATAACCATCAGTTGGATATCCAAAAAAACCGTTGTTTTTCATCCACGATGGCCATGCCATGCTGTGCCGAGGGCGCCTTGGTGCTGAGCTCCAGCATCCGCTCCTCACGCGTCTTTTGTAGCACCGGCAGCTCGTGTGTTTGCCATGTGGCCTGGCGTGCCGGCTCGGTCATGGAAACAGGCGCCATGTAGAAACATATATATGACAAGAGAAAAGGCAGCCTGGCATGGCTAAAAAAAGGCTATATATATATAGTCTATACTCATTGATGTATCTATGATATATAAGATTACAACGGTATTAGTGATGATTAGTCAAAAGATTCTACACTAGTATAAAATATGTATATTGACATCAATCTGGGTAAATGATAATATTTCACTAACCTGAATCTTGCGGCCATAAAAGGGGATGATTCCCCTAACATTAACCATGATTTCCAGGGCTCGGGAGAACAGGCTTCGGTCGTGATGAAATTTACCCAGATCAATTATATGCTACATCGATGTATCACGGTATCACGATCATTCCAAGATGGAGTCCATGAAAAACAGCACCAGGCAGCACCGGGGGGCGCCTGCATTTCTTTCAGCACGCCAGGCAACTCCAGCGTCTCTGAGACATCTGGAGCGATCTCTTCCCACTGCTGGGCGCGCATGGCTTGTTTTCGCTCCTGGAAGAATGACTTCGACTGGGAAAATGACTATTGGACATGACTTATGAATGACTTATGAATTGATAGTTTTGTGGAAGCAGCGTTTATCAATATTCCATATTACCATAAAGATTCCGTAGGAAGGAAATGCTCATCCTAGTGGCTACTGGTTCTACTGTAGGATCTTCCAGCTTGAAATTGAAGACCTAGTCGTTCAGGAAACTTCCAGGATTCGGAAGAAACATCTACAAATGCTGTTCATGGATCTTCCAAAACCCATAATTAGGATCCATGGTGCTGGGAGAAATTTGCTAACATGACTGGGGTTTTTCTTGATATGATCCATGGAGCACCATTAATCTAGCAGCACCGCACCATGGATCCGTCATGGGTAATGCCACGTCAAACACTCTCCGGCAGGATCTGTGGATCTTCACACATGGACCATGGGACATGCAGTTGCAATATTTTTTCATGGCAAATGCAGCAAAATCCATAGCATGGTCACTTTTTTCCGTAGCACCAGTCATATACCCTCTAGTAACAAACATAGCGAACTGGAAAATGGCCCATAGAAAGAGTGAAAAATTACTTATTACGATGGTGATTTTCCATAGATGTGTTACTTCACCAGCTATATAGTTATAGAGACAGCACAAAATCCGCGGCTTCGCGCTTCTCCTCCAGCTTTTTCCGTCGGGTCAAGACCCAGGTGGCGGGAATCGGTTCGTAGGACCTTAGCTGCTGGATCAACACGAAAGGCAACCCCATCCGGTTGCAAACTGATGCTTCATTTGATAAGGTTCCTTGAAGTTCCTTGCTGGTTGGTGGTTTCAACCAACCCCTCTGAAAAATGATGGAGTTCGTCACTTGGGATGATGACATTCCCAATATATGGAAAGTCATAAAATTCGTGTTCCAAAGCACCAACCAGTTTGTTCATTTTCTCTGGAAACATCATCTTTTCAACATCTTCAATATTTAACCACCAAACAATGATTCAATGGATCCGGCAAGAAAGGGAACTACTGCTTGGGTGAAATCACCCTTGGATTCGATGTAGAATATCCTCCAGAAAAACCCACCAGCCTTTTTTCAACTCCAAATCGCCATCACCACAATACCCGGCCTGGTAAACTTTCACAGTTTGCGAACTGGAAAATGGCCCAGTCAAAATAGTGGATTTACCCATAAAAAATGGTGGATCTTTCCATCGTGTTTTGCAAACGTTTACCAGGCCGGGTAATTGTTGCAGCCCCTGCCCTCCCTTCGGTTTAATCCATCAGCGAATCCTCCAGATCAGATTGGTTCAACCTCAATGTTTGTGAAAATTATATAAACCCCCATGTTTGCTTGTAAGGATTGTAAGGTCTCTGTCTTTACTGACTATTTGGCCCCCCATGTTTGATGGTTACATATATTGACTCACTATCCCTTTATTGACTCACTATCCCTTTCTTGCTGAAATCCTCTATCCTTCATGTTTGAATTCCCATGTGCATTCTTAAATTCACCACATGTTCACGGTGAATCCCCACAGTTTCGTTAATTGAACAAACATGTTTGTTATTCTCCCCACTGTCTGCATGCTTAATTTTTCTTAAATCCCTAGTTTTTCCATGGGTAAACGGTAAAAGTCCATATGCAGCTGAAATTCTCATATATTTCTCACATTTTCACTTGGTGTTTCCTCATTTTTTCCCCATATTTTCGTGGCACCCGTGGCCATCCTCATCCATCACCGGATATCACCGATCAGCGAGCGTCTCCTTGGCCACCGCGGGCGTCTTAATGCTGCGCGTGCTGGCTTGGCCACGGCCGAAACGTGCCAGGTCGCGCTGGCGTTGCTGTTCCTCCTCCAATTTGGCGATGTCCTAAGGGCGGAGATAAAGAAAAAGGTAGAGGTTTGTTTCTTGGAAAGGACCATTGACCATATATATATAATTATATAGAAAAATGTAGGTTTATGTCTATGTATTTGTACATATATGCATATATATATAAATGTGGGGAATGATAGCTGATTGCATATGGGGTTCTAAGGCTGGAGATGGCGGTGGAGGTACTGACTATGGATGAGATATTGTAGACTATATGTGGGTATGTGTATGTATATATATATATATAAATATGGCTATGCAATTATCCAGCATACATACATAGTTCTTTTGATAATATAACATTATATATATATATGCATGCATGCATGCATGCATGCATGCATGTACATATGGATAACAATGTATGTTGTGTATTATCCCACGATCTGTATACATACTGGATGGAATAAATTATATAAAGGAATTATATATTGTTGTATATGGAGTTTTATATGTTTGGGTTGGATGGGACGTTGATTGAGAATTGGATTAAGACTGAATTCTGTATGTACCATTTATGTATATATATATATATATACAATGTTATATATAATATATTACATATAATACATTATATGTAAAATACTAAATAGAATATATTATATATCAAATATTAAATTAAAGTAAATATTAAATTGTAATATATATATATATTATTATATAATATATTAAATATATATTATATTAAATTACATATCTTATCTTATCTTAAATTATATTGCACTATATTATATTATATTATAGTATATTATAGTATATTATATTATATTATATTAAATATGATATGATATTATATTATATTGTATTATATTATATTATATCATATTATATTATATATTATATTATATTATATGTTTTGTTTTATATATAATATAATTATATATTATGTAGATATGGGTCAGTAAGAAGTGTTGGGGATGTCGTATTGGAAAGGATATGTTGGATGGGATGGGGATAAATGTACTATATCAACACATATGGATGAAGCCAGTGATGATCAATGGAGGAATATAACGGATATTGCTGACACCACTACTCTCAAAATCCTACAACAAAATCATCACTGCTTTGTATGACCAAATGCCCAGTATGAAACTATCCCAGTTCCTCATCCAGTCAGTTTCCCCCAATAGCAGTGCTCCAACTATCCAAATATCTTCCAACGTTCCAATCATATGCATGTATGCATGCATGTATGCATGCATGCATGCATGTATGTATGTATGTATGTACGTATGTATATGTTGTATATGTTGTATATATATATATTGTATATATTGTATAATATATATATATATATTGTATATATTGTATAATATATATATATTATTATATTATATTATATTATATATTATATTATATTATATTATATATGTTAAATATTAAATATTTTATATTATATATTGTATATAATTTCAAAATATATATATATTATAACTCCTCCGTCCAACCTCCGCGTTTCATCCGCAATCACCCCAACCATCCAAGGGTCATCCAAGGTGGGTGGGGGAATCTCCTCCAGCGTGGTGGTGGTGGAGCGAACGGCTTGGTGCAGCCCTTCTTCTTCCAACTTCTTGAGGACCTGAGGGAAGCAACGGCACAAGGAGTGGCTATGGTGGGTGAAGCTGACGGACCAACAAAATATGCCCATGACATACTGTATGTAAATATATATATATATATTATATATATATGTTGTATGTGTGGTTTTTCAATCAAAGGTGTCGAATGAAAAAAACAATGAAACACAACTTATGAAGCCAATGGGAGCTGGAAATGGATGGTTCTTCGAGGTATTGTGAAACAAAATAGTTGCGGTTGCAGCAACAATGGCAGACTTTTTCTGCCATTGACTGCAAGAACATAACATTGAGCCTCTGGATAACAGCTAAGGGGCACGCTTTTTTCATATCTTAGAATTGCTGGAGAATTCTTCGTATCCCAAACATTATTCGGCCCACTGGCTTGGATGCGCTGAAATTTTACGAGGTCGGTTCCTGCTGATGGGTGTTCTCGAAGGTCACAGAGTCAATTTGAATTTGTTTCTATTGGATCATGCAAATCATGTTGGTTTGATTCCCATATTTCTACGACTGAACACACCATGGGAGTCACAATCACATTTGGACACATCTGGATTTGTTCAAAATCAAACTCAGATTCCCACGGTTCAAAATGCCTAAAACTCGAGGTTGTTACACAAAATCATCACATGATGAGTTAATTAACATGATGGGTACCAGTGATTATTAACCATGATTAACCATCATTAACCATCATTAACAATCATTAACCATGATTAACCATCATGAAACCCCATAGTAAACCAATGTATATCCATGGTATATCCCATTTTCACCCGATAAAAACCATAAAAACCTATAAAAACCATCGTATGAATTTCTTAGGTCCCTCACATGGGAACCCACCTCGGCTGTCATCTGCTGCATCTCTACGAGGTTCACATGTGCCTGGCACCGCCCCGCCGATGGTTTCCAGTCATCAAGCCACTACATTCGGTACCCTCTGGCAAACGTATACAAAAAACGAACTGAAAAGATCCACCATGTTATAGCTGGGGAAACTCACTATTTCGACTGGGCCATTTTCAATAGCTAACTGTTAAATTACCAGAGGGTAGATCTGGAAAGTCACGGTGTTTAAAAACAAAGAATCACTGATTGTTTGATGGGTTTATAATTAGTGATATATAATATAGATTAATATAGTAGACCTTTGATCTACCGAATATTATTCTAATCTACTAATACTAGGGATATCATGGGTATAATAATATAGTAGAATAGCAGCATAATACCACTTGATGGGGAGATAATGGGTTTATAATATGATATATAACCAAACATATATGTTTTTGGCTTGTGTCTGAAAATGGTTCCTATACTAGCCTATACCTTCAAAATGTCATTTTTTTGGTGAACATGGATTTGTTGGCATCAAATACAGATTTATATCTAACCGTTACTAACCATTGTTTGATGGGTAGATTAACATATATGAACCATTTTAATGGAATGTTAATCGATTTTTCTCATTGGGGGCAACCCCTTAAAATGATGAGCAGAGCCGCTCCTCGCCTCCTCGAGACTCAGCTCGACGTTGGCCAGGGCCTTGTCCACTTTGTTTCCCAAACCTGGCTGAGGGAGAAACCCTGGGGAATCCATGGTGCTTTTTGGCTGTTTGGTGACGCGAAATACCCACGTTTGTGTTGCGTGAACAAAGTGAAAGAAAACTTGGAAAACAGGGTCAGCATGAAATGTGTTTCTTTGGGGGATACTTAAATGAACATCTTTCACTACAGTGGTAGGTGGGCAAAAACCAGACTTTCTTGGAACATGTTTTGTTCATCATGAAACTTGTGGTTCCGCGTAAAACATAAATATGGTTGGAAGTGTTCCTGGATTTCCACAGTGAAACTCAGAAAACATCCATTGTTTATCAACCTCACAAGGCGCCGCATGCTCATTTTGTGGAACTTCCGATAGTGGGTGAGATACAAGCAGGAGAATGTTGGTCCCAAGGATCGGCGTTTCCAATTTAAAATTGGTCCAATTTTTTGGAACAGTTTCTGATTTTTTGTTTCACTACCCAGCCAATGTTGATACCTAAATCGCTATCTTTAATGGCAAAATGACATATCCACGCACCAGGTTTACACATACTCAGATACATGACTTACAACATCCCCAGTTAATACATGGTGAATTATCATAAATCATGCCCAAACTCGTCATTTCCGGTCAACTGCGTCACGTGGAAAAGTGACGCCAAGGCGCAGTTTCGGACTTCGTCGAAGCGCGTGTTGAGCTGTTTATTCCGCGACGTGCAGCGCAACATGTCGCGACTCATCGCTACGCCCTGCAGCCGTGTGAGGCCCAAGCAGAACCTGCGCCATGGGACGATGGCACTATAACCCATGACGGATCCATGGTGCTGGTATATATGCTGTGCCATGGATCCCATCAATATACCCCATTTTTGTTAGCATTAATATACCAGCACCATGGATCCGTCATGGGTAATACATGCAATATCATATATGCATATATATATATATATTATTTTACATATTATATTAATTTCAACTTATCGGGAGAACGTGTTTGGTCGCCCCAATGCAGTTGAACACGAACATTATTAGGGGGCTTGTGAAACGTGCACAACTTCTGTGAAACGTGCACAACTGCTGGGAAACGTGCACAACATCTCTGACACGTGCACAACATCTCTGACACGTGCACAACATCTCAGAAACGTGCAAATATAGAATACTTGAAAACACTGGGTGGGGGCGGTGAAACACTTTATGCCCTAAATTATATATATATATATATTATCATTATATATATATTACATTATTATATACTCAGATAGAATGGAGTGGAAGTAAAAAAGAGTTGAATATCCTTTAGTTTCAATCACCTGTTAAATCTTTGTGCAAATTCAAGGTAGACCAGCGGCAAACATCAAATTCAATACTCTTTGAGATATTCAGTAACCTTAGAAAAAGCACAAAATCTCTAATGCCTAATCCAAACATGACTTCCATACACTATACCCCCACTTCATCATTTTCTCCCTCAAACGGCCGTTTTTTACACATCGGTCACGGATAGGTCACCAAGTGACTCCTCGGTGGTGATGGCGCCATTGCCATCGTCCAAAATGTCGAAGATGTCCGGCAGCTCCTCCAGGTCGATGTCCAGGACCTGTCCATGTAAAGTCCATCGGCGAGATGATACGACGATGTTTTTGAGTGTTTGGGATATGGAACACATCGTATCTATGTGATATATAAATATATTATATATATGTTATATATATATGCATACCAGCAGTGTAAGAGTGACCTTTTGATATATCCATATCCCAAAAGGGTCACTTAGGCAATTATATTCCAAAGGGTCACTTAGCCATTTCCAAAGGGTCACTTAGATATATCAAAGGGTCACTTAGGATTCCTAAATACACCTCATGTGGTAGGATCCTTAACATCAAGGGATATTGTGGTAAACCATAGGGTATCTCCATCCCATCCATCCCATCCATCCCTTCCATTTCCATCGCTGTGCACTGATCATCTTGGACGCTGTTGCCTTTGACAACTTTGTGGAGGCGCCATCTCATGGGCTGAGTGGTGGAAAGTGATTCATAAAGCAATTTAAGATCTTTATGGTGGGACCCATTGTGGTATAGTATCATATCATTCGAGACGGCGTAGCCAGCGAATGCAACAGTATGCCGAGAGACCACTTTGAAGTAGTGCCAGCAGCCCAAACCAGATGCGGCACTCAGCGCGGACCACCTTAGTGGTCCTTAGCTGACCAAATTGCCGACTGACATTCCGTCAGCCAGCCACGGACCTTAGTGACCTGAGTCGGGTCAAGGTGATTAGTGGAAAGAGTCCATCCGAAACGAGCAAGAAACGCACAAGCAGGCTTATCAGGAGCATGGGCAGGGCGACAACTACAAGACCAGCAGATGTGATCCCAGTACCCAGCAGATTGGCACCCCCAAGGGCAGAGAGAAGAATGACCGACACCGGAGACGCGATCCCAAGTGGCAGGAGAGAACGTGGCACCCAGCCCAACCGAAGCAGCAGGGGCAGAAGAAAGCACCCAAGAACGAACATCATCGATTTGGATGGAACGAAAGAGAGAGGAGGTCAAGGAAGGGAGAGAAGAAATCTCATGCCGACCCGAAGACGCCCACTCCTGGAAGACCCAAGCACGCCAACCTTGCCGCAGGGCATGACAAGCAGCACCAGACAGAGAAGGCAGAGTGTGACGAGAAGGGGACAAAGAAGCATCGACAGTGACCGCAGCAAAGGCATGTTGCCAAACCCACGGACGGACCTCAGAAAAGCCCTTGGCCTTCATCCAAGAACGCAGAGCATTGGAGGCAGTGCCAGAGTGACTCGACCAGACAGGACCAGAACCCTTGGACAGATGGTACCGAAAGACCGCAGAGAGGAGGCGGGTAGCCCAAACAACATCAAGGTGCAGGTTCCCACCGAGGAAGAGACAGCGGAGCCAAGGACTGCTGTACCGACACCGACGCACAGAAGACCAGAAACAGGACCACAGCTGCTTGGAAGAGGTCCAAGTAGGAGCGCGAGCCACCCAACCGAAATTAACCTTAGACAGGGAGAACTGACGGAGATACCGAAGTTGCAAGGGAAGGGAGAAACCACAGCACCCCAACAACCGAGCACACTTCCGAGCGGCTTCGAAGCGACGAACCTCCGCATCACGATAGGCCCGACGAACCGAGCAGGACACAGCGCCCAGCACCCGGATGGCAGGGGACACACGAGAAGGATCGAAGACCTGACAAGCATCTTCAGTTTTGCGTTTGCCAACAGCTGAAACTTCACATTTTGCCAAGTTTTCACAAAGGCCAACACTAGAACTCCACTGCGACCATGCAAGATAGATCTCATGAAGTTTGACAGCATTTCTAGCAGTACAGGAACGATCATCAAGATAAGTCTTAATGGAGATGTCACTTTCGGGTGTCTCACAAGTTTGCAAAACAGTTTGGACCCCAGCTTGAACCCACAGGCTCATGAGCAGCGGTCCCCAAGGGTCGCCCTGAGGCTGGACTCGACTCGCATCCAAGGTGCTTGAATGGGTATGATGGTCCCATTGCACAAATCGCTCCTGCTGACGCCAAGTTGCTTCCAATAAATGAATCAGATCAACAGGCCATCCATGAGCACGAAGCAAGCTGCAAGAGAGGTTGCTGTCAAGACAGTCAAAGGCCTTGCTATAGTCCAAAGTGAGCATGAAACCATGCTTGTGGAAGTTGTCAAAGATCTCAATGATGTTCTCATAAATATCTTCTCGAGAGACGCCACCAACATTCGCCAGAAGCACAGAACGAAGCCAGGAACGAAGGGAGGTGCTACGACAGACCGATGAGCTCCAAAGGCGCCACCACACAGACATGACGCTGATTGGCCGGGCATCACCAGCTTTGATACTGTAGTCGTGAACTTTGCCTTCCTTGGGGAGGCAAACCATGCGAGACTGCCGTAGCTGCTTCGGCACATCCCGGGCAGTGGCAAAGGCTCGAAAGAGCTCAGACACCGTATTGAAGACATCCAGAGGGAGGTACTTCAACTCTTGAGCAGTCCAATTGTCAGGCCCCGCAGCACCGTGGCTGTCTTGCGCAGTAGCTTGCAACTCAAGACCAGTGGGGAATGGGATGTTAACAGCTTGGACAGGAGCAGGAACACCATGGAGAAGAGCAGCTTCTCGTTGCGAGAAGGAAGGGATGGACCGACGCAGGTCCGACCAGAAGGATTCCCAAAAGGCCTTGATGGCCTCAGAGCCCTCATGCCAGTTCTCAGTCACCGTGCCATCAGTACGAATGACCCCGCTACACATGCTCCATTCTTTGCTGCGAAGCCATTTAGAGACATGCGAAGAACAGCTCTGTAATTTGGTACGCCAGGACATCAGGTTGGAGTTCTTGGTTTGATCACGAAGTTGACCAAGGTCTGATTGCAGCCTCGCCAGAGTAGCACGAATGTTTTGCCGAGAAGGGATAGCAAAAGATCCAGTGAGCTTCCAGGTCAGCTGCTGGAACTCATACCGTTGAGACACCGAAAGTTCATCGGTATAGTATTTGGTCCTCAACCGGCTCAGCTCGTACCAACGGGCCAGCCGGTGGCGCAGTTTGCGCTCACGCATCGGAACAAAGTTGCCAGAGGCAGGCATGGTTTCCTGCCGCACAGAAGCCACCGCACCCTTGTATTTGGAGCGCCGCACAGGAGTGAGCGGAGCATGCAAGGCCGTCAAGAAGCAGCAGCGTAGAGTGGCTTGAAAGTGATCCCACTTTTCTTGGACAGACTTACCAGAATCAGCAAGCACCTGTTCCAAGCCAAGCTGTTCTTTGGCCTGACCCCAGGCCGACGACAACCTGTCGCGCCAAGCGTCAGAAGAGCAGTCTGACGGACAAGTGAACCTGGGACCTTTGGGAATGACACCACGAAACGGTCGCATCACCGGGAGCTCAACGGTTGTCTCCAAGATACGGTGATCACTCAGAACCATGTCAGGAGAGGTGACCCCGCCAACCACTTCAGCACAATTGGAACAGAAGAAATCGATCTCTCTGTTTTCTTCAAACCTCGTAGGCTTACCCAAGCCAGAAATGCTGCCACCAATGGCAGGCATGACTTCAGAAAAAAGGCATGCAACAGTATGCCGCCCATCGCATTAAGACCTGTCGGCCTAACAACTGCCCATTCGCCAGCAGAGCAAATTGCTTCACCTTTCCCACCTTGGTGAGGGAATGTAAGGGGTGAGATTTTTGACTAGGATATGCTAGCTAAGCCTACGCGTGTGTTTGCAGTATCTGGGGATGCTGAGAGTTTTGACTTAGAAGTTTAAGCGAGTGACATGTGCGCACACACACAAACACACACCAGCACCAATAAGTACATCAAAGCAACCATGTCCTCGTCCCCGTAGCACGATGTGTGCATAGGAGAAAACTTTTGCGCTTGATCCATGCAAATATGGTCAAGCCTTGGCTGGGCGACAATCCCTTCCCAGTAGAACCCTCCCACATCTTTCCATGCTCATTGATGCGGCCAAAGTAGCTTGTGCAGCTTCGGTCGCAACTTCCATAAAAGGCGTTTCTGCTCCAAAGCTTCTGCAGCTAGACCTTAGAACAGCACAGAGCGCGTGTGCGCGCACACACACACACCAATGTATTCTTTAAGAATCATATTCTTTAAGAATCATATTACATACTCACACAGCCCAAGCCAACCATCCCATCCCATTACAAAAAACATAGTGTGCCACTAAGCTACTGTTCAGGGCACTGTGGAAGAGATAGTTTGCACTCTGCAGTTTTTGCAAGCACTCGGATCCCAGAATGATCCCATGCCGGAGGGAACATGCTTCACGGATTGCAACTGCATTCACAAATAATGCAGCTCGTAACCTAGCCCGAGGGATCACCAACTTTCCATGGTGTGTTTCTGAAGTGTTTCAAGTGACATCACACTACAACATACTAGAACCAGTGCAGCTGTGACCCTTACTGTGCGTGTGAGTCATCCGGACACTTGGCAGCAATTGCCAAAGTGATACCCATAAGCCACCTCGCCAGAATCACAGACTCCTTGGCTAGTAAAACAACAAAGGCACTTTTCAATATGTGATATTTTGCAGAATTCACTCACATGCCCCTAGAAAAGGCACATACACTAAGGCGCGATCTGATCCATTGAAATGTTTCTGAGCCAGGGTCGGATACTCTTTTGCACCCTGCATATGTGACCTGAGACTTAATAACTTAAGTACTTATGCAAGCTCAGCGACACCAACACAGAAAAAAAAAACACCTGGCACACAGTTGCATACCCCAGCACACTTTCCCACCCAGCAGCAACTTGTAGAATTGCCCACGGTTTCCTTGGGAACATGGCAGACAGAGAGTGGTTAGGGTATATAGTTAAACAAAACCATCAAAACGCGCATATCGTGTCATATTGGGTCCACATGCAAAATGAGATTCGGATCTTGTGAGTCCTGCACAACTTGGTGAATTCAGCATAAGCTGTTTGTAAACGATCGTCCACAGTTGATCCTGCGAACAAGCAAACGCTATAGAATGCACAGAAAATTAGTGTGAAACAGTCACACGCAATGCACCCCTGACTCACATAATATGCATGCACATAAACACAATCATGCCTGCCCATACTTCATCAGTCTGTGTCAATTCCACCAGAGCCTGCATAGAGGGTATGTTTCTTTTGATGGGCTAATCACTGCATACGAAAAACATGCATCGACCTTGCATTGACCATGGCATGCACACCCACAATGAAATGCAATCAAGAAACTGAAGCTGCCGCATCCGGCACAAGTGTGAGATCAAAGACATGGAGTAAATCATATGTCATCACATCCACATGCCACCCCGGCAGTCGCACCCATGGATTGGGCTTGCACAATTGTATAAAGTCACTGGTTGTTAAGAAGGTTGTTCGATGCTGCGCATTTGGTCCAAAATGGGTATATAACAGACTTGATGTTGACATCCGTGAAGCCTTGCATGTCCAGCATACCTGTTGAGATAGCCAAGAGACGCCAATGTGGTACGCTTTGGCCAGATACTTCTCGTCACCACGATGGGCGCACAAAACTGCTCTCCAACCCCCAGCCAACTCCTTCCCTTCCAAACCTTTTCGGCTAGGAACAGTCTCTCCCCATGGTCCTTTGTCCAGATACCTCCCCGACATCAACTCTACAAGGGACCACACCATCCAGCTGTCCATGGTGTTCAACGTTTCGTCACACGTTTTGGAGCTGTCCAGACAGTAGCAGAGCAGCCGGGATTCCCACGGTGAGCTACCTTTGACAAGTAGGGAAGCAAAAGAACAAATCATAAATGACCTTCTTCTGTGACTCTCCGCGTCATCCCCATGCAAGATCAAAGGGACACATTTCGATAGATTCGTGGCCTCAATGTTGCACATAAACTAACCATGCATACATCCATGGCTCACAGTCTCACCAGCACGTTACACAAGAATGTGCATGCGCCATTTTTTGCAGACATGTAGCCGGATCACTCAGAATGGGGTGTTCTTTGAAGAACTCTGTGTCCCGAAAGTGGTTCCAGAATCGCATGATTGCCTTGAGGGCATCACAAATCCCTATCATCAATCCCCATCCCACATCTACACGCCCACCACATGCAGTCTATGACAAGTTGCCGACTCATCATCACCTAGAAAACGTTGTCGGAACAGCTTCTCGTCATAGTGGAAGATAGCCGAGAACCTTGGATCAGCAACAGGCAAACACCCACTCATACACCCCTCGAGTGAACACACAGAAAACACACAGACACACACACACACACTCATGCACATATACAATCTTTTGAGCCATGACTCACATCACTGGGTAAGAACATGTGCCATGAGGACATAAAGTACTTGTTCTCCCGGGACGGATCTTCAAGTACAACTTCCACCCTTAGCTGCTAGCACGGTGTCAAACCAAATTTTGTTTGAACCATATAACAGCTAGCTCATGATGCACAGAGTAGCGTTACATACTGTCATTATTGTCAAGACACGTAATCGGGTTGGGGA
Source organism: Cladocopium goreaui (assembly GCA_947184155.2). NCBI lineage: Eukaryota > Dinophyceae > Suessiales > Symbiodiniaceae > Cladocopium > Cladocopium goreaui. The sequence goes on from CAMXCT020000446.1 coordinate 102,155, forward strand.
GCATTCGTCTCCACTGTTGTCTAGATACCCACTGCCAGAAAAGCCTCTGTGCATTTTTTTCATCATTCCTCTCCATACGCAACAGGTCTCGCATGTTTGACCTTGGGAGGGTGATTGATAGATGGTATCCTATGAAAAAAAAAGTGACAATGAGTATACTCGGAACCTGTGATTCCAATGGCATAGATTGCAGCTGGAGTCACGGTAAAAGCCTTCTTGGGAATCGTCTTCGAATAATATTCAACATAGACATGATAGTTTCGACACTGACCTAGGTGTTCATCAACCTTTGAACACAGGTTCATTGGATCATTGGAAACAATCACCAATGGTATACTAATCTAAAGTTTTTTTTTGCCAAGCCACTTTGCGCCCAAGCTCTAGAAACTCCTCCACCAGATCCATAGTGGTGAATCGCCGAGCTTTCGTTGGAAAGCCACATGGGTCCCCAGAATTGAGTCAATGCCGGGTTTCCCTTGGATCCCCATAAACGTAATTCAAGTGCGTGTTGTCACTTAGAGGTTTGGTTTATGATCCATTAATGTAATCTCCATTTCATATGCCTTATAACTTTTTCGGGGCCAACTTCCATTGTTTTATGTAATAGCCCCACATCATCAACTGTTATATGCCATATATTTTCAGCTGTATATTCTAAGATATGCATATATACCCCATACCTTTAGAGCCACAAGAGATACACAGCTTGTGAATGCAGGCTGCTTCAGAGGAACCCATCTCAACTGTCATCTTGACAGAGGCCGGGAACTTGGGGTTTGGCACTGGTAGAGGTGAAATTAGATCATCTAAATTGTTTTCTTTCACATGTCAATGTAAGACGACTCCGCTTCGAAGATTGGTGCACGATCGTTTATTGGATCGTGTTCCCATAAACATATCAGCATCGAACGTGGTAGCTGATATAAACCCCCATGTCAAAACAGCACCATCAGCCAACAATATGAATGAAGTTTACAACATCGAACAATTAAATCTTCAGTTTGAATGATACCCATGTGCTGGCTGAAAGTCATCGTTTCTACAATTGTCAAGTGCCCATCATCGCTCATTAGAAACAACATATCCAATCAACTCTGAAAAAGATTTCACCTGACAAAATGAATTTACCAATATTTACCATAATTTGACAGGCACTTGCAGTGACTCGCTCAATGACCACACTTGGGTCAAGTAGGACACACCCATACACATGTATGCTTCCATGGTGGATTTCCCATAAGGAGCGGATGATGCCATCATTGCGACCTTTGGTGGTATATATGCACAAGTGTTTGTTGATTATGATTATATCATAAAGGGCCAACTTATTTCAATTGCTTAATCATCCTCCCCGGAACCACTTGCTTCGCTGCTCTGGACAGGCTCAGTGTCGTCAGCCTGAGCAGCCCTCTTGCGGGGCCCCTTGGCAACTGACACTCTGCGCTTGCCGTCCCTAAGATCCTGTTCGATCACTGCCAAAAGTGGCTTTTGGGTATCTAGCCAACTATACAAGTCATCGGGATCAGCCTGCGAAACAGGGAGTGATGCCTGGTCATTGGCACCATCACAGAGTCGTGGTAAGTCTGCAAAGTGTAGTCCGAGAACACGCACCTAGGCTAGGATTTCCATAAATGATATCACATATACTTAAGGGATCGAGTTAAGACCCTATAATATTTTTTCGTGTAATTGGTAGCCATGCAACATTGTGGGATATTGTTGGGTTAGGGTTGGTTCCCATACGCAACATGTTATATTTGTGACAAGGCACGAGCTCCTCATAGTTGCGAACCTTGAGATTTGAAAGGTCATCCATGCACTGCGGCACTTCGTTCAGGCATCTCTTGTACCTTAGGCATCAATAACATCAAGTATGGGCTAGTTGGGACCTTTGAGATATGATGGAAAACCATCCACAGATCTCGACAGTAATTATATTATAGATCATAATTGGAATCAGGGTACTTTGTGAGAAGTTGTTTGGCTTCCCCCAAGGCTGTCTGAGCTGGCGTTTTCTCTTTCTTTGCCTTCTTACTTCGAACAACTCCTGTCTTAAGGTCCATTTGGGACTGGGATTCAAGACTCTCCATTCCAACCTTAAGTTGCTTGGCGATCATCTCTTTCATAGAGGCAGACCTAACTCTGCCACCCACCCGCATGTCGGTCTCTCCCCTGGTTCCAGTGCTAGTGTTTTCAGCTACTTCACGTAGCACTTTGTACATTTTTGCAGCCTCGTTGTTTGGACATTGAGGATGTGGAACTCCAACTTGTCCTTAGCTATATTTGACAATCAACACTTTATATATTTCGATCATCTTCCAACTGGCTGCATCGTATAACATACAAATTTAGAGTTCCAGCCAGGATTCCCTTGGTAACTGACTCCACGAAAGCCTTGGCCTCTTTCGAGCGCCCGTAGATTTTGTAGAGTTGCAACTTTGTCACCTGGGATGGCTTGTGACATGATATTAAATGCATTTCTTAATGGATAGTGCATCCAGAAAACCGTTACGTACTTGTCTGTCCGAAGCTGTTCACACCACTTCGTGAAGCGCTCTTCAACAGTGATGGAATCGATCTTTCCATCGGATAGAAGCCATTGCTTCAGCATGGACCACCTAGTGGGAAAACTCTGGGGCATATAGGGGTTGGGGTTTTGAGGTTTAAAAGAATAATACTTTTGATCGATAGATTATATGATTCCTTGATGGCTCGATATATCATATATGATATGTGATCCCGCCCCCAGTATATAGAAGGGATATGAAGGGATCTCTATGATATATGCAAAAAACTATCTTGACTCCACCATCCCATCCCCACCTTTCCCCATCAGAACTCAAGCTGAACTTAGCAAGGAGCGCTGGCTCACATGACCTGATCACAGCCCTTCTCAGGGCTGAGTACTGCCGTTTCCGTTCATCATATGGCATATCCTTTGGTGATGCCATCTGTTCCAGGGCATCTTTTTGTTCCTGGCTTAACTTTTGGATCCGGGTCTTCTTCTCACCCTTGACACTTGAATCTCCTCCTGGAGTACTTCCCTGCAATCAGGTTGTGCTAAAAATCATCGGTTGCTTTGGTCCTAAAATTTCTAATGGGTGTGAGTGTTTGGATTATTGGAAATTGACATCAATATCAGGGGATGCCAACCCACACCAACAACACCCCTGAGATAAGTTCAAACTGGCCTGGCTTCCCGTCTGACAGGTAGAAGTGGGGCTCAACGCCAGTCCACCAAGAAAGCTTGGCATGGTCCTCACTCTCTCGATTGGGGGCTTGGGCGAAGCCACATCGGACGGTGGGTCCTGGCAGTCAAGCATGGTCAAACCAAGGGATCTATTTGACAATAAGATATACAAGTACCACAGCACTCATAGAACTATCGTCGACCCAACTTGACAAATTTGAAGATGTCCTATAGGCACCCAAGTAACCTGTAACAATACTTGTTGACTTAATATATAGTATAGTGATAGTCAAACTCTGAGCCTAGCCTCAGCATCCTCGTCAGAACTTGATTTCGCATCGTCAAACCTGAGCTTCTTCTTTTCAGGAGAGCAGCCCGTATGGCTACCATTGTGGTCTCGCTTCTCTGCTTTGTCCTGAATTGCCAACGGCTTGGGTCGTTTGACATGCTGGTTCCCACTGGATGCAGTGGTGGAATCCTCCTTTGTGCTATCTTCTCCCTTTCTCTTGGGTTTCCTTGTTTTTTCGGGTGACACTTCAATCACTTGATCACTGGAGCAAGCCTCAGCGCCCTCTGGGACACTGGTTCTGCTTTTTGTTTCTGTCACATCTTTCAGAGCTAGAACTGTGGTTGGTGCCTTCTCTGGCTGAGTGGCTGGTGCTTTCTTGGTCTGGTCGGGCTTGGTGGCTTCTCTTGACTTCTCAACTTCCTCAAGTGCGAGTGGTTTCTGACGTGCCAGTGTTGTGTCGTGTGGATTGCCCTTCTGCGTATCAGTATTTTTCTTTTCTTTCTTGTCCTTCTTTGTCTTCTTATGTTTCCTGTCATTCTTGTTGTCCTCCTCGTCGGGCTGCTTCAATCCACCAGTCTTGGAATTGTCACCACCTTCCGTCTCACGTGTTTCCTTTTCCTGTTCTACCTCCCTTGCCTCAACTTCAGAGTCATCGTGCTTTGCCTTCTTTTTTTGAGGCTTTCCACCATCACCCAGTGGTGCTTGCGTTTCCTGCGTCCCCATCTCCTTTGCCTCACCCGCTTTGCCACTCCTGCCCGATTCGTTCTTCCTGGTACTCTTAGCATTTTGACCTGCTTTATCATCTTTGCTGGTGTTCTCATGAGCTGCGGTTGCTTCACTCTGCTGAGTAGAACCTGAAGGCTTCTCCTTTTTCTTCTCCTTTTTCTGTGCTTTCTTGCCAGTCTGTGAATCGCCTTTATTTTCTGCAACCTCACTTGTGTCATCCTTCTGAGGTGTTTTCTTGCTTGTCTTTGTTTCTACATCAGTGGTCTTTCCAGCTTCATTGGTCTCCTTCTTATCTGCAGATCCTTCTTTGTCGGTCTGCCGTGTCTGCTTCAGAGGCTTCTCCGCTTTCTTGGTCTGTGATCCCTTTGTATTCTCATCTTGCTTGTGAGCATCAATGTCTTTCTTGCTGCTTTCGCCTCCTTGATCTTTCGCTTTCACCTTCGTCTCACCTTTCTTCTCAGTGTCTCTACTCTTTGACACCTTAACCTTGGTCGTCTTCTCCTCCACCTTCAGCTCCTCAGTCTTTCCCTCAGGTGCCACCTTCTGAGTTGTTTTCTTCTTCGCAGCATCTCCTTTCTTTAGATCCTCCTTGGTGTCCTTGTTGCTGTCCTTGTTGCTGTCCTTGTTGCTGTCCTTGTTGCTGTCTTTGCCTGGTGCCTTCTCACCTTCCTTGTGAGCCACCTTGCTTGTCTTGCATGTGTTCTGGCCTTCCTTCTCTGACTGTGCAGACGCCTTTTCCTTTTTCTTGCTGCTTTCGCCTCCTTCATCTTTCGCTTTCACCTTCGTCTCACCTTGCTTCTCAGTGTCTCTACTCTTTGACACCTTAACCTTGGTCGTCTTCTCCTCCACCTTCAGCTCCTCAGTCTTTCCCTCAGGTGTCACCTTCTGAGTTGTTTTCTTCTTCGCATCATCTCCTTTCTTTAGATCCTCCTTGGTGTCCTTGTTGCTGTCCTTCTTGCTGTCTTTGCCTGGTGCCTTCTCACCTTCCTTGTGAGCCACCTTGCTTGTCTTGCATGTGTTCTGGCCTTCCTTCTCTGGCAGTGCAGGCGTCTTTTCCTTTTTCTTGCTGCTTTCGCCTCCTTGATCTTTCGCTTTCACCTTTGTCTCACCTTTCTTCTCAGTGTCTCTACTCTTTGGTTCCTTTGGCTTGTCCTGCTTTGTCTCAGGTGCCACTGCCTTGTTGCCTTTCTTGCTATCTTTCTCAGTCTTTGGGCCATCTGGTGTCACTTCCTTTAGTTTTGCCTTCTCAGTCTTATTCTTCCGTATGGTCTTCTCATCATCATTCATGAAAGTATCTGCTGAACTTGCAGCAGTAGAAGCCTTACCTTTGTCCTTTGGGGCTTGTGTTTTTCCCATCAGTCCTGCGCAGTGTGATATATATTACTCGAATACACTATTGTATATCGGGTATAGGGCATCCCATGCAGTTTATGATGAATTACCAAAAAAAAAACTATAAATTGCATTGGCAATATGATGGTCCTCCACAAAGGCTTTCGTAGGACTTTTCTCAAAATGGCAAAATGCCGTTTTCGAGCCACTATTTGACACGCAATTGACACGCTCCCCCCTCGACATAGGCAGTGACCTTTTTGATATCAAAGTGACCTTTTTGATATCAAAGTGACCCTTTGAGATTACTAAGTGACCCTTTCTTTGATATCAAGTGACCTCTTTTTTGATATCAAAATGTCCCATTGACACGCGATTGACACGCATTGACACGCACCTTTTGAAGCCAAAAACCCAAAAATGCAAAATCAAAATAAACCACCAATTGCCACGCTGAGGTGAATATTATCAAAAAACTGTTTGGTCGGCTTGGGGGCCCAGATCAAATAGTCGGGAATGGAGCATGCTGGCTTTTTTTTCCTGGATGCCCTTCACACATCTCAAATTTGGTCCAGTGGACCTACCCCTTTAAGATAAACAGAACTATGGTACGATGGACCACACATTTCAGGTCCACTTGAGTTGTTGACTATGCAAGCCACGTAGCTTACTGCCGCTCAGCCAAGTCATCTTCATCAATGTCACATCGGCAGTCATGCGAGACACCAAGCAAGATGACATATTCCTCCCTGGATGCGAAGTGGGAATTGGATATCGTGCATACACTACAGTGTTTTATTTGTCAAAGACCACCCGTATTTGATACAAAATCACTAATTGGTATTGAAATCAGAAACATGTTATGATATTGGTAGGTCGTGTGCCCCGCCTGGGTGGGTATCGTTCAAGTTGAGGCGCCCAACAGCTAATGCAGATTCTCTCACGGGCGATAGTCAGCAAAAAGTTCATCCATTGCTCTTTGGTCCATTTCTCTCTAGTCATGTTTCTAACTTGTATCCTTCTGAGCTTGGAATGGCTTCTTGAAAACTACTACTGAAGAGATACCATATGTCATTGAACAGTGTGGACTATGATCTAACCATCTCAGTTCCCTGCACTACCTCGTGGGTATGATATGGATTTCAAATGTTTTTGTAGGATTCCAAAACCCCTGAACCCAGCTCCATGGAGACCTCGGTAACCATTCAATTTTACCGATGCATCTTTAAATATGTCCTTAATCCCATATCAATTCTTTGGTTTTCCAGAGGGTGCCCAAAGATAAAATTGAATGATCACACATGCATGTATGCCACAACTTTTGTCACCGCCCTTTAGCTGTGCCATGAGGCCTCAAAGTTTGCGCCAGTGGCACCGATCAGGGCCTTTCAATAAATCGTCCAGGCAGCCATCATCATCGCTGTCTGGGTCATCAGCTGTGATGTTGAGGTCCTGGGGCAAGCACACCATAACCCAAGAAAGTAAGGGATCTAGCTGTGCATGCACGTATATATGCATGTATAGATCTGGGGTTTATATATATATATATATATATCGGAAAATAACCACCAAATTCAAATGGTCATAGGGGCCCAGGATAATAAAGCATGTGTAGTGCATATCAACTACTGTTCACCACCCAACTATATGATTGCCGAATTGTGTAAGCGGTGTATTTGGGTAAGAATATCACCCGACTATACCCGACTAGTATAGATCCCATAGGTAACAAATGTGGATGAAATGAGTCACATAGGATAATATGGGATAATAACCATGAAGAACTTATGGCTATAGGTTATAGACAACCAAATACATTCCACAGTTGCAGGCCCACTGTGGGAACATCTTGCAACCCCCTTATGGTTGTTTAGTTGACTCTTAAAAGTCACAATTGCACGAACAATTATCAGTTGGAGATTTTTATATTTTTTTTTAACACCCCATCCAAGCTCACTGAATCATTTAGTGGTGGCTACACTGGCGACAGGATTAAACATGGTTTAAACATATATATATTTTTTGCCAACCCCAGTCCAGTGAAGAAGGTGGCGAATTGGTAGGGGCAAGCAAGGCTGCCAGAGCCAACCCAAACTTAAGAGGGTATTCCCCTGATCGTTTAAGCTGTTTTGCCTTTCCGTTGACTTTCTTCACACCCGTGGATTGGTCGACATTGACCTCGACCAGCTGGGATTTGCCATGAATCCTGGACGAAGGGCAGGGCAACTGGAATCATCAGTAACAAGTTCGGCTACCGCGTGAAGGTTGGTTGAACTGCTACTGCTGTGGCGAGATCGGATACTTGAAGGTGTGACACTGGAGGGCTGTCCCAGCACTCGACATGACGTGCACACTCTGTGGAAACAAGGGACACCTTGAGAAACCCTTGCTCTACACCATGGGATGTGAAGCTGCTGACATTTCTCAGCAAAACAGAGATGTTCCGATGCTTTGGTTTCATGGAACGATTGCCTTGAAGCCTTGTGGTGGCTGAAGACTTGGCCGAAGACTTCATCACATAAATTGGAATGGTTTTCCTAATTTATAGTTGATGTTTATACATGAAAACCCAGATCCCCCCACCAGCTTGCTGACAGGTCCTCTTCAGTGATTCCTTCAGCATCTGCACATTCAGAGGCCGGTTGAACGAGTCCAACTTTTCGATGGTACCATGAAGCCTTATGAGTGCAATGGCACCACGCAATGGCACCACGGTATGTCATTCATGAAATATTTTTGGATCTATGATATATTAAAAAACGTGTTGTTGTCTCAAACCCTTAATGATTCGATGTAGGTCAAAGATATTGGTATGAACCCAAGTTAGCATAGCCAAGTAGCACTGTCGGTTTTAAGGTGCAGGCACCGAAGTCCCCCATGCAAAACGATACTCTCCTGCATGCATGTATGCACACCATGTGGTAAATCGTTTGGAGTAAAGGATAAACACAGAAATTTGACCTGGGACTGATTTATTAGCACTTATCATATGGCACCAAAAATATTCCCTTTGATAATTTTCAAACCTAAAGACCACAGCCCTGTCCTGCACTGCGCCCAACGAAGAAACTTTCGCACAGGTGGCCACAGCCACATCACCTGAGATCGGAAGGAGCAAGGGACCAGGTTGTTTACATTGGGTTGCAAGTGCCCATGGCTACGGGTATACATAAAAGGGGGAAATTAAAACATAAGCCGGTAAGATGGGCGAGACACTGAGGATTGTGGCTGCTCAATCAATATCTTCACACCCCTCTTCACAGCGAAGTAGAGTCTCAGTTCAGACATGCAGAACATCATTTAAGATATCATATCATGGGCCCCTCATCCTTATGAAGTTCAAGTAACATATAAAGAAGTCGTCGCACCAGTATATTTGCCAGCTGAACACACTTGCGATCATTGCCACCAGGGTTGCTCCATGATCTTCCCGTGATTGAGGAAGAAAGAAAAATCCATAATCCACATGGTGGAGCACATACTAGTAGGCCTCCAACTTTAGTATTGCGTACCTTGGATGTTCCAATGGGTCCAAATCACACCCGGAATGAACCATTTATAGCAATAGGCTATATAAAACCATATCGCAAATAATATATGCATGGTATAATCGTTCCAATCCATGTAAATGCAGGCAGGTTGCTGCCATCAGGAGTGTAACGAACCCAACAGTTCTCATCAGATTATGGTTGTTCGAGTAAAGTACCTGAGCTGAAATACAACAAAAGATTCCTGAGGGTTGATGGAAACTATCTCCCAATTATCATGTGGCGCAGCATTGTCAAAAACCATCTGCTGATTATTCCTCTGGGTTTCCTTTTGATTATTACCCGCGAATAGTAACCAAATATAAGTTTAACCCATGGATTTGTTTTTACGATCATACATTGATCCATTGGTATACCCAGGCACGTCAAATTCTTTCCCTCTAAATCCACTCATGCGAAGGCCTTTGGAGAGGTTTGCGCGGCCTGCGCATATCTCCACCTGAGGACTTAGGATGGGGCTGGATGGGTGGAGTCGGGTGAAGTTCATCTGCGAGTTTCATCAACCTTTTTGGGAAAACAATCAATGAACCATATTTGCAACCAGGAAACAAAATCATTCGGAGCTTCAGGGAGTTGTACTTGCCCAAGAAGAAGTAAAATGGGAAGAAGGTGTGTGGCTCTCATGGCTCTAACCCCGAAGTCTAACCCTTTGAAACTTCAATACATCAGGCTGAGCTTTTGCTCAGGTATGGAGCCAAAAACGTTTCTCGATTACATAAATCCAATCCTTTCGCTAATGGTCATGCATAAATCAATCTGAATACGCGCATTGACCAGCAACACAAATAATGTTTCATATATCATATGCCAGCGCGTTGCATGACACATATTTTTTTTCGCCAAGTCAAGGTAGACATGTATCACTACAGGTATGACACCTGCATGTCGAAAGATGGCAACAGGAAAGCATACAGCCATGCAGGGACATAGATGAGTTGAACCATGTTTGATGACATTAATATGGATAAACCAGTGGGGGCCCCTCTATGCACGGCTGTTAATGCAAGTTGCGCCAAACCCCATAGGAATCCCCCTAGTTTGAAGCCACCATGGGCAAAAACACACCTGGACATTTGGCTGCCAGTGTATATGCAGCAAAGGCTTTGATTGAAACAACAACTTGATCAAGTGTCGATGTTTTTTTTTTGGTGGTAAGCTTTCATGGAGTTGGGCCCCAAATTCCAACAGCCTTTACTCTGCCTTTGACTTCTTCTTTTTAAGTTTCTGGTGACGGGTCTTTCGACCGTCATCTGCAGCAGACGCCTTGAATCCAACCTGGACTGCCTTGGCAAGGGAATAGTACTTAGTCCCATGGGGGTCGATAAAGACCTTATAGGTATAGTTTTTCATTTTCCCGCTCAATCTCTTCCGTGTCTCGATTTGCCAGCCATCCTGCGCATCAGCAGTTGCAATGACTTCGAACTTCCTTAGTGTTGGCTTACATGTCGAAGTTATTTTGGGATCCCCATGGTGCAGAAACACTTATACATTCCAAATTGTATAAGTTAAATAAGACCAAGTTTCCCCCTGTCTTTTGTCTTTCCTTTTTTGGCATTTAGAAGAGCTAGCTGGTCTGCTGGACATGGAACCTTTGCATTGGCTCTATCCAAAGCTTCTTGTTGAACCCTGGAAATAACCACTTTGTAGGCTGAAAAAGTGAAGTCCTTGGCATCAACGCACTCCACCACTGAAGTCTTTGCAGAGTCCTGCAAGCTGAGTTAAAAGAACCATGCCGTATATAAATCTGAAGGGATAAGGTGATATCCTGGGCCCCATGGCTAGTTCTATGATTCAATGGTGTAGAATGGTGTAGCAGTATCCCACCATAGTATCACTCCCCAGTCAGTATACAATGATAAATTATCTGTTTCACTATAGCTGGTCGTGGAATGGGGGTCACACTATTTTTTCTTTAAGCATATTTCCCATGATAGTATCACTACTACCCAGTCGATAAATATGATTCTGATAATAATATAATTGATAATGATAAAACATCTGGTTGTGCAATGGCGGCTAGCGGAGGCTCTTCCTCCCTCTTCTTCTTGACAAAAGCCTTCGAAGGCTTCACCGCAGCTTTGGGTGCTGGCTTCTCGGGAGTCAAGCTTCCTGAGTGGTTGGATGACAGGGTCTGTATCTATATACAGTACTAGGACTGCTGTTTTTGTTTTTTTAAGATGTACGAAATTGACCATATGCATCCATATGCCATCCATCAGAATTATGATCGAGGCATCATATTTTTTTCCTTGTAGAAAATTGCTCCAGCATGTTTAAATCGATCCCATCAAATCCCAGTTGAGTATAGTTTAGACCAACTTGTAAAAAAAATGCCAACAAGACTCGAGCACTCTTTGTTCGATGTCGGCGCTTCGGGGCCTTTGTCTCCTCCTGTGGCTTTTCATCCTCTTTCTCACAATCCTTCCCAGAGGTAGAGGTAGGAGTTGGTTTTGGGAGTTCTTTCATCTCAAGCTCCATTTTTGCCAAACATACTGCCTCCTTGCTTGGCATGGCAACTGGCTTAGCAAATCTAGGTCCTGGCGTTGTCCATCTCCGTATGTTTGATTTGGGAAATTCCTTCCTCACACTCCATGTTCCCGGCTGCACCTCTTTCTTGACCTTCACATCGTCATCCTGCGAGTCATCATTGTCGTCTTCTATGTCTTCATCATCATCTTTCTTTCCTGCCTTTTTCTTCACGTTCACCTTTGCCTTCTCTTTGCGGGTGCACGCAGCAGGCTTCTTAGGGGCTGCTTTGCCTTTGGGTTTCAACCTGCCTTCTTTGTTCAAAGCAATCGCTTGATCTACTTCAGCATCAGACAAGCCCATGGTCGTAAACCCAGCAGCAGCAGCACTGGGACGTCCAAGTGGTCTGGCTTGGCTCAGCACTTTTTTTCTTTTCAGATCACGTGTTTTTGACGTTTCATCTTCCTCATCACTGCTGTCATCCTCGCTATTGTTGCCACTGCTGCTGCCTGTGCTGCTGCTTGAACTAGATGAGCTAGCCTCACTTTTGCTTTTCTCATCAGGACACGTCTCTTTGTCTGATTCTTTCTCAGCCTCATCTGCCTTTTCATCATCGCTTTCATTTTCATCATCCTTTTTAGCCATCGATTTGTTCTCATCGGGTTCCTTTGTGTCTGCAGGTTGTTCTTTTTCTTTGTCATCGTCCTCACTTGCCTTTGACTTCTTGTCTCCATCTTGTTCACTTTCAGCGTCACTCGTGTCTGTGCCGCCTTCACTCATCAGCTCCTCGAACAATTCCTTGTCGTCGATCACTTCATCCAGGACCTTCTTCATGTCTGCGCGTTTCAACCAGCCAAAGTGAGACCTTCTTAAGTCTTCCTTCGCCTTCTCTTCATCCTCAGCATCCTTTGACTTCACCTTCTCCTCAGCCTCTGCTTCGCTTTCCCCTTCTTCACTTTCCTCCTCATTGCTGCTGCCTTCACCTTTGTCTCTTTGCTCCTCTGCCTCCTCTTCCTCATCTTCAGGCTTTTCGGTGACTTCATCTTCATTACATTCTTCATCTTCAGCATCCTTTGACTTCACCTTCTCCTCAGCCTCTGCTTCGCTTTCGCCTTCTTCACTTTCCTTCTCATTGCTGCTGCCTTCACCTGTGTCTCTTTGCTCCTCTGCCTCCTCTTCCTCATCTTCAGGCTTTTCGGTGTCTTCAACTTCATCACATTCTTCATCTTCAGCATCCTTTGACTTCACCTTCTCCTCAGCCTCTGCTTCGCTTTCGCCTTCTTCACTTTGCTCCTCATTGCTGCTTCCTTCACCTTTGTCTCTTTGCTCCTCTGCCTCCTCTTCCTCATCTTCAGGCTTTTCGGTGACTTCATCTTCATTACATTCTTCATCTTCAGCATCCTTTGACTTCACCTTCTCCTCAGCCTCTGCTTCGCTTTCGCCTTCTTCACTTTCCTCCTCATTGCTGCTTCCTTCTCCTTTGTCTCTTTGCTCCTCTGCCTCCTCTTCCTCATCTTCAGGCTTTTCGGTGTCTTCAACTTCATCAAATTCTTCATCTTCAGCATCCTTTGACTTCACCTTCTCCTCAGCCTCTGCTTCGCTTTCACTTTCCTCCTCATTGCTGCTTCCTTCACCTTTGTCTCTTTGCTCCTCTGCCTCCTCTTCCTCATCTTCAGGCTTTTCGGTGTCTTCATCACATTCTTCATCTTCAGCATCCTTTGACTTCACCTTCTCCTCAGCCTCTGCATCACTTTGGCCATCATCATTGTTGGATTTTTTCGGGGAAGAATCCATATTGTCATCTTCTGAGCTCATCTCATCATTCGCTTCCTGGGCTTCATCACCTTCATCTGATGATGATTGCTCTCGACTCTGTGCAGAGGCTTCTTCAGCTTGTGCAGCTTTCACATCAAAGGTTTCAGCCTCATCACCTTCACTTTCTTCAGTTTGCTCCTCTTCTTCTGCTGTGGGAACTTCTGAGTTGCTTTCTTCTCCTGCATCCTCCTGCTTCTCCTCAGCCTCGCTTTCCTCGCTCGAACTTGAACTGCGATTGTCTTCATCTTCGTCTTCACTTTGGGGTGCTTTGCGCTTTTTACTTCCTTTTCCTTCATCTTCATCGTCCTTGTTGCTTTGTTCCTGCGGAGAGCTGGGATTTGGAGAAATAACCCTAGGAGATGATAGGCTTAAGCTGGAGATGGCATTTGGGTGATTGGACTACCCGTAACATATCATTCAACTATTAGCAGGCTGGGTTATTTTCAGCAACTAGTGGTTGGGACAATAATATTGAATGGCCTCACCGTCATCATCCGGAGTTTCAATGGTGTCCATGGACCCAGAATGCAACCTTGGATATTTGGTACATGAGTGCGAGGGCATGGAATACTATATTAATTTGCCTAAGGAACATCTGTTCTGCTTCCAAGACTGAGAAGTCCATTGGCAACGTATCCACTTCATCGGGATTCCTCAGATCCATACAAAAGTGGTGATGATCAATGAACATGTTTACACCAAGTGCATGCATGTGTGACATAATAAGTTCCCAGTCACACAGTTGACAGTGATCGGGTTGAGCTGGATGATGAACGGAAGGACATTTTTTTATGGCGTATCATAACTTTGTGGCACCGCCCAGCCTCAACACATGTACAAATGGTGTGTTAAACCATTTTTTTGCACAATGTTTTTTCAGAACAAACAAGTTTTCAGCACTTCAGCAATGGGGCTTGTTCTCGTACCCAGGATTCCTTCTCAGTCTTCTTTTTGCAGGGGCCTAAGGATCAAAACAATCCAACAACAACAATCAGATGAACCTTGTCGTAACAGAATATGCGTTAAACCAAGTTGCATAAATCATGGATAGTGGCAAGCTGGTGGACAACCCTTCTTACCTCTCCCTCACGAGGAACCCGCTGAAGTTGTGCATATTCAAAGGCATCTCGAAGCCAAGAATTGCCACAGATCCTAATGTCCCCACCAGGAACCAACTCTTGATCTTCCTTCAGGGTTTCTGGCATGAACTTCTCCATGGATTTGCGAAGTTGCCTGAGATAGTGTTGCTAGATGGGATATGGGATTGGAATATTGAACCAACATCCAACCATCCAACCACTTGTGTGCCAATTTTATAGTCCCTATGTTCTAGTTGATAGATCCTGAACAAGAATTTCCCGAGTGACAATTCAATTATGCCAAGATGCTGGCCCTCATAGGAGAGATTTTTCAACAAAGTCCCAGGGTCATCCAAGGGTTCATCTGTGGATGCCATGGCTGCAAACTGGCAAAGCCCAAAGCGGTGGTTGTTGATTGGGTGTTTCTTTTCATTATTCACTGGTCGATGGGGCATCATGTTACATATAGATCGCCATCCCACCAGTTCCCCTGCCGCAACATGAATGTCCATTCATGTTCCTCATGTGCCTTCACCTGAGCCGCAGGTGCCAAGAAGAAGCAAGCGGAGCTGCCCTTCACGTCCAATCATCCCCAACATTATTAATTCCCCAACTAACCATCATAAAATATCAGAATATAGCATATCCCAAAGGGTCACTTAGTATCACAAGTGACCTTGTTCAGGTCTCAAGTAACCTTTCGATAAATAATCTCTAAGGGACCTCAATTGGAGGTCACTTTGAAGATCCTGGTACATGTTATATATATATTATTTATATGTCACGTGTACATATATGTATGTTATATCATATGGAACAATGATATGTTTATACATGATATGAAACATAACTTGTAACATGATAACAGACTTATGTAACATGATTATAAATGATTATGATGTTCCATATCACAACCTGAATATGATTATGTAAATATCATAAAATATTGGAAATAATATTATATATGATATGGGGTCATATGATGTAGTGATGGAATGCATTCTTGTATTATATAAATATCATATTAAGATACCTGGACCCTCGAAGTACTGAAAGTGCAATGATTACTTTGGCGACACAAGATTGGTCAATGCCAATCTCTTCTCGTACTGACTGTGATGGATAGTTCGATGTCCAAAGAATTAACATAGGTAACACGCTGAAAATGGTTAAAAGTGTGCATTTACATACATGGATACCTTTATAGTCCTTTATACAATGATATACACTCCTATCTACATCTCATGAGATTCCAGCAAAACGACAATCCTCAACCTCGGTTGAATGAAATCCCATCCCATTATACTGGTTGATAGGCAACCCAATGTAAATTACCGCTGAATCCTGGGGCTACCTGCTTCACTGAAGCAGGTAGCCCCAGGTAGCACAGGCCTTTTTTTGAATAATCAATAAGCAGTGGCAAATAGTGGCGAATCTATATAAATAAAACATCAAAAAAAACATGTTCCAATAATTTCCAAATCACATCCATGTTATAAATACCATCATAAATCACCAGCATTAAACAAACCCCGCTATTTGTTTATCGTCCAGTCAACCTCGCCTTCATCTGCCGGATGAACAAGACATCGTCCAAGACATCCGTGAACTCCTTGGCGCACAGGACGGCGCCCGGCGCGTTGAAGATTCATGGGGGGAAGATGTGAAAACAGGCTATGCAAACATGAAATCAATAGTAAAATTATTATAAAAAATAGGTTATACATATTATGAATAGATTAAAATAGATTAATGGATATACCATATGGTTATTTAACATAGCCATGGAAAGATCCAGCATTTACAATAGGTAAACAATCTATTTCTATGGGCCATGGCTTCCATGGTTATGTTAAATAGCCAGATGGTAACATACGATAAAAATAGATTATGTTTTTTGCTGATAAAAATCAAGAATATTATAGTTGCCAAGATAATCGTTCTTGCCGCAACACTCGAGGTAATACAATAGGTTTGTAACAGGGTGTTAAATTGATCGACAATAAGTCTATTTATAACAATAGGCTACTAATTTGTGATTAATTACACCTATTAATTTACAACCAATAATTACACCTAATATAAATAGTTTGGTCAATTCTCAGTATATTAATAGATGTAACCCATGCTTGAAAATAAATGCAATTTGTATATGTCTGATTGCCTTTATACCTCTACGGTTTTTTTAATAGGGAAAATGATGGAAAACAAAGAGTGGATTTAATGGTAACCCATGTCACATCCATCTACCGATGTCACACCTATCTATCTGTCTAGATATCTACATATCTATCTATCGTATCTTATCTTATCTTATCTTATCTTATCTATCCTATCTATCCTATCTATCTAAGCTATCTAATCTATCTAATCTATCTAATCTATCTAATCTATCTAATCTAACCGAATCTAATCTAATCTAGTCTTGTCTTATCTATCCTATCTATCCTACCTATCTGATCTATCTAAGCTATCTAATCTATCTAATGTATCTAATCTATCCAATCTATCCAATCTATCAAATCTCTACCCTATCTATCACATATGTAATATCTATCTAATCTATCTAATCTATCTAATCTATCTAATCTATCTAATCGATCTAATCTATCTAATCTATCTAATCTGATCTAATCTGATCTAATCTGATCTTATCTTATCTATCTATCCTATCTATCTATCTATCTAACTATCCTATATATCCTATCTATCCTATCTATCCTATCTATCCTATCTATTCTATCTATCCTACCTATCTAATCTATCTAATCTATCTAATCTATCCAATCTATCCAATCTATCTAATCTATCTAATCTATCTAATCTATCTATCTATCTATGTATCTATCTATCTCTATCTTTCTATCTATCTAATCTAATCTGATCTAATCTTATCTTATCTTATCTAATCTATCGATCTATATGTTCATGAATGTGTACAGATAATTGCAGATATGTTGTAAGTTTCTGTGTGCAACTTGCTTCAACTCTCACATACTGTATTTCCCCCCCAGCCCTAGAAGTCCCAGCTCTCGGCAGTCCTCACGGGTAAGGGTTCCGCTGCCATCTTCATCCAGCGCGATGAACATGGCGCGCAGATCCTGCGCGATCTTCGCCTGCTGCTGCACCTGCTGTTGAGCCTTCGCTTCCTGCGCCGTGCGATGGCGTCAGCGAACATGACTGGGGTGATTTTCCATTGCCATGTTATCATGTTTATGTTTGATTTATGTAGATAGATTCTCCTAAGTATGGTCAAAAATAAGATAGCTTTTAAACATTGCTGGATTCGATTGAGGTTTGCAAATCTGGGTTGTTCAGCCTGTTTTTCGCACGAAACACAATTAAATCTTTGGGATTTGAGCCCATCATCATGTGGATCACTTTGGGAGCTGCTTCCCAGGAGCCTTCTAAGCAAATGGTTGTCTCTTCCCATCTTTGGTACAGCTACACTGCTACATGCTCCATGTTTAGTAGCGTTTTGCATGTACCATCATCTACCAAAAAATTACGCAGTGTTGTAGGATGTTGGTAGCTACATATTGAACAGTATATCAATATACGTATTATAGCACCATTCATGGCTATTCGCAGATATTCCCAGCATTTCCTCATCAGCTTCTGAGGCGTCAAAGGCATTCTTGACCACGATGGCCGTCATCAGGTTAAACAAGACGATACTGGCAATGCCCATGAACAACAAGAAGATGATGGCTGCTTCCGGCATGGCATAGATGATAGGCCTGCAGCTGGTGATCTTCTGAAAAAAACAAGATGCAGCCCACGAACCCGAATGCTCACACGTATGTTAATGGTACAGATGTCAAAACACATGGATATGCAATCACGCAGAACACTTTTCTGCAATAGTTTATTTGAGCGGTGTTCAAAACTTCAATTAAAACTGAATGGAAATTATTCATCCTTGCGCGAAATCCTTGCTTGCGCCATCCTTGCGCGACCACAATGAGAGCTTGCGCGCGGACAATTTTTCAAACTGAGCTTGCGCGACCTTGCGCGAAGATGAATTCCTGAGATTTGGTGCATTTTTGCTGTACATATTTCCCCTGTTACCAGTCTGCAGTGTGGAGTGTGGAGTGTAGCATGCGGAGTGTAAAGTGCAGAGTGTGGAGTGTAAAGTGTGCAGTGTGGAGTGTAAAGTGTAGAGTGTGGAGTGTGGGGTGGAGTGTAGAGTGTGGAGTGTGGAGTGCGGAGTGCAAAGTGAGGAGTGCGGAGTGTAAAGTGTGGAGTGTGGAGTGAGGACTGTAAAGTGTAAAGTGTGGAGTGTAGAGTGTGGAGTGTGGAGTGGACAGTGGAAAGTGTAGAGTGTGGAGTGTGGAGTGTAAAGTGAGGAGTGTGGAGTTTGGAGTGTAAAGTATGGAGTGAGGAGTGTGGAGTTTGTAAATTGTAGAGTGTGGGGTGTGGAGTGTAGAGTGTAAAGTGTAGAGTGTAAAGTGTTGAGTGTGGAGTGTAAATTGTAAAGTGTAGAGTGTGGAGTGTAAAGTGAGGAGTGCGGAGTGTAAAGTGAGGAGTGCGGAGTGTAAAGTGTGGAGTGCGGAGTGTAAAGTGTAGAGTGTGGAGTGTGGAGTGTAAAGTGAGGAGTGTGGAGTGTGGAGTGTAAAGTGTAGAGTGCGGAGTGTGGGGTGGAAAGTGTAGAGTGTGGAGTGTAAAGTGAGGAGTGCGGAGTGTAAAGTGTGGAGTGTGGAGTGTAAAGTGTGGAGTGTGGAGTGCGGAGTGTAAAGTGTAGAGTGCGGAGTGTGGAGTGTAAAGTGAGGAGTGTGGAGTGGAAAGTGTGGAGTGAGGAGTGTGGAGTGTGTAAAGTGTAAAGTGTGGAGTGTAGAGTGCAAAGTGTAGAGTGTAAAGTGTAGAGTGTAAAGTGTAGAGTGTGGAGTGTGGAGTGTAAAGTGTGGAGTGTGGAGTGTATAGTGTAGAGTGTGGAGTGTGGAGTCAGGAGTCTAAAGTGTAAATTGTGGAGTCTGGAATGTGGAGTGTAAAGTGTGGAGTGTGGAGTGTGAAGTGTAAAGTGAGGAGTGTGGAGTGTAAAGTGAGGAGTGTGGAGTGTAAAGTGTGGAGTGAGGAGTGTAAAGTGTAAAGTCTGGAGTGTAAAATGTCAAGTGTGGAGTGTAGAGTGTAGAGTGTAAAGTGTAGAGTGAGAAGTGTGGAGTGTAAAGTGTGGAGTGTGAAGTGTAAAGTCTCGGGTGAGGAGTGAGGAGTGTAAAGTGCAAAGGGTAAAGTTTGGAGGGTAAAGTGTAAAGTGTGGAGTCTAAAGTGTAAATGGTGGAGTGTGGAGTGTAGAGTGTGGAGTGCGGACCTTCCCCCATAGACACGGCGACGCCACAGGAAAACCAGAGACTCGAGACAAGACACATGTATGCAGAAAAACACAAATTTCGTACGAGGCTTCCTGCAATTTTAACATTTTCGACACGTTAGCAAACAGGTTCGAATGTCACAAAGTGCCACGCCTGCCACGCAAAACGACATTACAACCTGCTTGGAAACCTTCGGAAAGGAGAGGTTTTGCAGCTTCCCCCATTGACACGGCGACGCCGCAGGAAAACCAGACACACGAGACGAGACATGTGGGTGCAGAAAAACAAGCATTTCGTACGAGACGTCCTCCAATTTTGATATTTTCGACACGTTATCAAACAGGTTGGAATGTCACGAAATGCCACACCTGCCACGCAAAAGGACATGACAACCTGCTTGGACACATTCGGATAGGAGAGCCTTTCCAGCTTCCCCCATAGACACGGCGACGCCACAGGAAAACCAGCGACTCGAGCCAAGACACGTGGATGCAGAAAAACCAGCATTTCGTACGAGACTTCCTCCAATTTTCACAGATGGCAACATGACAAAAGGACAAGTTTTGCAGCTTCCCCCATTGACATGGCGAGGCCACAGGAAAACCAGAGACCCGAGACGAGACAGGTGGGAGCACCAAAACGAGCATTTCGTGCGAGACTTCCTCCAATTTTCACACTTGTAGCTTCAAAATCGACGTTTTCCTACGAGTTTTCCTTAGAACCTGAAAATTTGCAACCTCAAAATCGATGTTTCGTGCGAGGCTTCCGTCAATTTTCAGCACATCGCACCAAATGCCACGCCTGCCACGGAATTTGCACCTTGTCGCCACTTGACGCAGCCCTGCCAATGCGATTTGCAATAAACACGCAACACGACACGTCTAAAGTGCTGCGCCTGCCAGGAAAAATGACGATGGACACGTCCAAAGTGCTGCGCCTGCCACGAAAAATGCAACACATCTTCTGAAAACGTCGCAAAAGTATTGCGCCTGCCACACAAAACGACTTTCGACACGTTACAGAACGTTGCTGAATGTCACGAAGTGCCACGCCTGCCACGCGAAACGAAGCAACCAGACGTCTGAAACCTCCAAAAATGATCCCTCCTGCAGAACTTCCCATAGGCACGGCCATACGGTCCTCACACGAACGGTTGCGGACGGTTGCGGACGGTTGCGACCGTGAACGCAACGTCGAGCGAACACACCCTCAACCCCCAGACCCCCAGAGTGAAACGGGAACCCTTGCTACGCATTCGGGAAAACACGGCCAGTTATGCCAGTTCTTGGAAAAATAAACTGCTAACTGCGGCCGGGGCCAGGCTGGGATACTCCAAATATCGCTTGCATTAATTGGTTGAGGACAGAGGTTTAGTCCTCTGATCGATCAACATCTAGGAAAAGCTGCGGCCACAATTCTCATGATTTGTCGCTCCACTTCTAGCTGATGGTAAATTGTTTAATCCTCCATCCATTGTATATATATATTATATTATTATTATATTATTATTATTGTTATTATTATTATATATATATCATATTATATTATATATTATATTATATATATATTATATTATATTATATTATATTATATATATATTATATTATATTATATTATATTATATTATATTATATTATATAGTGTATTATATTATATTATATTATATTATAGTATATTATATTATATTATATTATATATTATATATTATATATTATATTATATATATATACATATATTACATATATATATATATATACGTACCAAGCACTCAAGGCCTCTCTGACCTCTGTGCAACATGGAGATGGGTCGAACTTACAACAAAAATCATCTGAGATGGGACCAAAATCTGAAAATGACCACTTCATCCGTGGTTCCCATGATACATTTGAACCTATGGGCTCAAAAAATTGGTTCCCAAACATCCACAACTAGCAGCTCTTTGAAAAAAACCAGGGTACCAGAATCTCGACCTGTAGCTATGTGCATTGCCAAACCTATGGTTTCCTATCAAAAACCACCATCTGTGCATGATGTTGGGTCCTTCATGGACTCATGGACCACCCCATGAAAATGGGCTTCGGTACCCCAAAATCGACTAGTCATTTTCCCAATTCAAGTTCTAGTTTTCTAGGGGTATACATGTATTACTCTGTATCACTACACATGTTCGAACAGATCCAAGTATCAGATATCCCATTTTTGCTGTGTTTTCCTGTAAAGTATCCCATGAAATCCATGAACTCCCCATGTGTTTCGCGTTATCAGCCGTCAACTCCAGCTTTTTCGGTCGTTGCCTTGCCACCACCGCCCAGCTGTCAAAGGTCATGAACTGAAAGAGCGTGAACATCGAGTAGGATAAGGAACCAAACATTCTCCTGAGCCCAGCTGAGTCACCAAGACTAGCCGGCTCACTTAAAAACAAAAAACAAGAAAACATCTAAAAAAACGACTTTAAAACATCGATGTAAACATCATTGTCAACCTTAAAAAACAAATAGATTGCTTCTCCAACGATTTCGACGCCAGGTCTCTGTACCACTTCGTCCTCCTCGAACAAAGGCGACTTGGTGATGGTTTCCATGACCACCACAGCAGACATGAAATGCACCACCCCAATGATCACCTGGGAAAGCGTCTGCCAAAAAACGGCCGTTTAACGGGGAAATCAGCAGTTAATGGCAGTATTGGTTACAAATCATCATGAACCTATGATATATATATATATTAATGATGATTAATAATTTATGATGAATAATAATGATGAATCACAATGATAAATAATGAATAACTCTGATTAAATCATGACAGAATTTCTCATGTCTGAAACTAATCTTAGGGGCATCCAATGTTGATCCATACCGGGCTAAGGTAAACAAACGTGGGGAATAGAAACGTGGCAACAACAACAAAAAAACGGTTAAACATGTATCATCTACCAACAGACTGTCACTCGTCAAGTGTGTCGAAGAATTTTTGGGATATGGCCATCATGGGATTGTCTGATGGGATACCGCCAGTATACGGTACGGGGCCCCAAAATCTCATGGATCCATGGATCGTTTCAGGAGATAGCCATGTTGATCCATGGTGCTATTGATTCATGGGTCATGTTTTGATCCGCAAAAAAATGGATGTCGAATACCCAGAAATCCAAAACAAGATATATCAAGATATAAAGCAGAAATACTGAGTTGTATCCTATAAATCTCATATCAACCATGCGACCCTCCAAAACACCTCAAAGAAATGGTATAAAAAGTATATATTACTATTAAAAAAAACACTAAAATATACTAAAAATACCTTTTTTGGGGCTCAAATTCCCAACTACAAACCACAGCCATGAGAGAAGTGAGAATTTTTCAACTTCCCATAAAAAATCGTCCATCATAAAAGTCCAGAAATTCATTGCCAGCATTTTTTTCGGCGAAACGAAACGACTCTGGATGGAAGCCACCAACCCGAGTTGCGAAGGACCAGAAGAGAAGTCGGGTACACTCCAACACTCCACTGACCAACATCCACAGCCTCGAAAAAACGACGCCAGTCGACTGGGTTGTCGCCAGGAGTCTCTACGTCATCCCCGTTGTTTTCTGCTTGAAATCTGATTGAGTCACACAGATGTAAAAATGGAAAGTCATCTCTTAAATCTATGGTTAAACATGGAAAATCGATGAAACATATAGTTTACCCTCTGGTAAACTTACATAACGAACTGGAACATCACCATTTTCAATGGGTAAATCCACGATTTCTATGGGCCATGGCTTCCAGTTCGCAAACTGTTAGTCGCTTTTGTAGATCAAACTTCACATCCGTCACCTCCAACTGGGTGCTGCTGGTGCTGTTTTTTGACTACTGGACCTACCTCCTATCACAAGTGGGGTCACCAATTCCAATCAGCAAATGGCTAACCAGTTCCCATAATCCCCAAAAATAGGTACCCTCTGGTTATGACATTGCCAGTTCGCCATGGAAAGATCCACCATGCTATTAAGAACGGTAAACCATCTATTTCTATGGGCCATGGCTTCCATGGCTATGTTAAATAACCAGATGGTAACATATAGTCAATCACTGAAAAAACACCATTGATATCCGATTTTCAGTCAATCCTTCCAATCTGCTTCATGAAAAATTTGTCCGGTTCGTCGCCAAGTCTCAGCACCTGCCATGAGGGATATCGAAGCCCAGAATTTGAACACCACCCCACAGCCCAACTGGTCTCCTGGAACATACTACAGTAAACCCAATGAAATAAACATAGGTCTATTGTATGATATTCCAGAGTTTACCACATATTCTTCATCTTTAAATTTATTTAAACTCATAACAGATTAACAGTTTAATGAATCATTCCCAGCAGACCTGTTGCATCCTTTAAATCCCTATTAAATCCCATTAAAATCCATTTAAAACCCTATTAAATCCCATTCAAATCCCATTGAAACTCTCCATTTTCGACCACCAAACCCACCCCGTTTTTTCGCCACGTGGCTCGTGGAACATGGGCATGATCCGGACGGCCCGGGCCAGGCGTCCCAGGCGCAAGACGCGCAAGGCAGCCAGGCGACGTAGGAAGTCGATGGGATATCCCAAGGGTTCCAAGATCCAAACCACCAGGACGCCAGTGACCCAGACCTGGAAAAAAATGCTGGAAAAATCATGGGATACCCTCTGGTAAACTAACACAACTATGGAAAATCACCATTTTTAGTGGGTAAATCCACTATTTCAATGGTCATTTTCAATAGCTATGTTAGTTTACCACAGGGTATCATGCGATTTGGAACATGGAGATATTAGGTTGGAAAATCTTGGGGACATAGAGAACAGAAATGTCGGTGACCGAAAACCTGAGAAATTCTGGGGAAATTCATGGAGAAAGAAATGTGGTGTCTATCTTTATGTTTTAAATACAATGTATGCTTAAATGGATAAGAACATATTATATCTAATATATCTATATCTTGAAAATTTAGATATTGGCAATGTAGTGATATAATGGGTACAAAATTGTCCAAATAGGGGGTGAGATCCATGAACCCAGGGATGTTTGGGGTGATAGCAGCCGTATGACTGTACAACCATCTCATCGTTTGTGGAATTTAGTGAGGAAAAAAATGACACTCAATGCAAGACAAGACAATATCCTTTTGGAGGAAACGCATCAAACGATATCAAACGTCAATTGTCAGCGCAATGTTCTACTTTGGTCATAAACATGAACCCATTCTCACCCACCATGTTCAACAATTTCCAGTCAGTTGATACCCAAACCCCAAACAGACTCCCAAGCATCAACACTCAATTGGATTGACGTGAAACTTCAACAACCCAAAATCCCCAGAGTTCTTGGTAATTCCAGTCAATATTACCTTTTCAAAGAAGGACATCCCTTCTTTTTGTTCACACGGTTTTAAAAACCCTCCGGCGGAATTCCTTCCCATTCAGAAAGGCACCACGAAGGTGTCGAACATATTCATGGGCTCAAACATCCAGACCCAGGTGTCTGCCCGAAGCCGCAAGAAATATTCACCCACAAAAATCACCACCTGTCGCTTTCGATGGCTGGACGCGACGCTGGTGGCGCCTAAAAAAACATCAGGGATTACACCGGGTCACCTGGGATCACGTTGATGTTCTGTGTTGTTTTGTTGCGGAACTCATTGATGATGATGCTGCTGGTTTCAAAAAACAATGCAAGACAAATAAGGTGTAGCCGGTGTAGCATGAAATTGCGAACAAAATTGGGATGAACACACAACAAGTTAATTCTTATGGAGACTGCCATTCCATTTTGGGGGATGGAGAAAAGCGATTACATCTTTGAAAACTTCAGAGGATTTCATCGTCACGAAATGAGTCAGTATTGGGTGCACTACCCTAAACCCATTCCAAAACCTATGCACCCAATAATTTGGTGGAATAGTGGAATATACTATTCTGAAATTATAACTGTCCTAAACCTGCTCATGTTTTTTTGAATCGTGGAATATAATTCAGCGGCAAGACCATTCAGAGTTCACTGGCGGTTTGGGTTGAGCATCCCATATCCAACAGCATCATCACGCGGCTGGAAGATGTTGGAAGTTCAAAAACGCCGAGATGGAAAGTACCCTCTGGTAAACCAAAATAACTATAGAAAATCACCATGTTGAATAGGTAAACTATCTATAAATAGGCAATTTTCCATAGCTATGTTAGTTTACCACAGGGTATAGAAAGAGATTCGAAACCATCATCCAAGCCACAAAGATGTTCTCCGCCACAGTGATGTAGGAAGGCCTGCCACGGACATCACATTTATGTTAGGTCAGCTACATCATTCTTTACCAATCAATTGGGGTGAAAAAACGGTCAAAACGAATCATGGCTAATCTAAGATCTGTCGCTGGTTAGCTCTATACATCCTTGTTTATCTCAAAAGACTAAAGTATTAAGCTGCGATATTTGATGGATATATCCCACTTGTTGACCCGTAAAGGGCTTGGAAATCTCAGCTGAAATTTGGCCATCGGAGCAATGTCTGCATGGCAAGGAACAACTCGTTGACGTTATCTAGGAATATGTTGGGATTCAATGGGATATAAACTGGAAAAATGATAAGCAGTATGGGGAATTTCATTACCCTCTGGTAAACGTTTGCATAGCCATGGAAATCAAAAGCGTTCATAGGGTAAATACCTATAAATTGGCCATGGCTTCCATAGCTATGTCAGTTTACTGAAGCGTAAGAAGACGCAGAGAATGTAGACGAAAATATATGCATGTAAAGAAAAGTGAAGTGGTGCAAAGCAAATGCAATGTATGTATGGAGGTCTTCTAACATGGGGGATCCGCATGGTTTCAATACTAAAATGGTCAATTTCTTGGATGATTTGGGGGAGCCCGGGTAGCCCTATGACTTCTGTGGTTTCCCTCGGTCCCATCGACCGTCCGGATGATCGACCGTCCTGTCATCATCCTCTTTGTACATAGCATCAATCCTTGGAGCTTCCAGCAAAACATGTCAACCATGTCTGGAGTACTCAACAATCTCAACATCCAAAATTCGGAAACGTATAAAGATCAGTCAGTTTCCCTCTGGATTGAAAAAAATCCAGAGTAAAACAAAAAAGTGTACACTGATATTCTGATGGTATTTCTGCTGGTATTCTGCTGGATTTACATGGATTTAACACAGAAAAAAAAACCTCTTCTGTTGGCGCATGGCTGGTTGGGAAATCCCCGAACTGGGCTTTGTTAAAAACGACATCCGACGGAAGGTGTTTGTTGGTGTACCAGGTCAAATCTGGGTACCCCAATAATTAATTGGATGATATAAACTATAAACATACTTACATACATATATATAATATATGTATATATTATATTATACTAAAATATCTGGTTCCATAGGGCTTATCGAAAAATGTTGACCCATGACCCATGACCCATCCCCCACCTCCTTGACAACCCCGGTCGAAAACGTCGCAGCTTTACGTCGATTTTACGTCCCAGCCGACGCCGAGACTCCCAGAGATGATGGCATTCACCACGATCAGTGCACCAATGGCAGATTCGAAGCGCAAGGATTCCACCATTTTCTTCAGCGATGGATGCCTTATGGTGGTCTGGCTGCTTGGTGCGTTTTTAACCCAATAATGGTCCCCAATAATGGTCCCCAATAATGGTTAATATATATATATATATACATATATGGTGTGTGTATATATATATATTATACTGGTTGGTGGTTTTAACCATCTTGAAAAAATGATGTAGTTCGTCAATGGGAACTTGGTAATCTGGTTGGTGCAATGTGCCCATCTTGAAAAATGATGGAGTTCGTCAATGGGAAGGATGACATCCCATATATGAAATGGAAAAAAAACATGTTTGAAACCACCAACCAGTAATGGTGGCCCCACCAAAATTTTCACGGAAAACCATGGGATGTTTTGTTGAAGATGGAGAAATCCTTGCGGTATTCTTGCTCGCCATCAATTTCAAATCGACAATGAGTTAATATCCTATACAAACAATGAGGTTCCCTCTAGTAATCAAAAAGAGCAACTGAAAATCCCATTTAAATGGAGGTAATCAACGAAGTAAAAGGCAGATTTTCCAGCCGCAATGATGAGGGGGTAAGGCTGGACGATCCTCCAGAGTGTTTCAAATCAAAAACGTGCCCTTGTTCTTCCAAGCGGAAGTGGTGGAAAAAAACAAGTTCATATATTCTTAGGGCTGATATCAGAATCCTCCTTGACATGTCATTCTGGATATTTACATATATTTACCCTCTGGTAAACAATACAAAAAGCTATTGAAAATGGCCATTTAAACTGGATTTACCCATTAAAAAATGTGATTTTCCATAGCAAACTGTTAGTTTACCAGAGGGTATGTACATCCTCCCTTCAAAGTATCACACGAATTCCTGAAATTTGTCAGTGATTCACCTCTGAATTTCGTTCAGCCGCTCAGCCTCACCAGAAAAACTGAACTTACTCGGATATATATGTGGATTTCTGGACAAACTAGTGGTGAATCGTGGGAATATAACTTTCTGATTTAGCCAGCAATAGTTGGGATTTCAAGAATGGCAAGAATTGGAATATACCCTCCTTGGGTTTGCCCAGCAGATTGGAATTAAATTACACCAAAAATCTCCAAAAGACGAGGGGTTATACAGGGAAGCTGTACCACGTTTTTTATTTAAGGGGAAATTTCTCTCAGTATACCGTACCGTATACCAGCACTTTTATGGATAAACCCATACCATTGGCCAATAAGAGTTGTTCTCATTGACATTTGACCTATCCCCTGTAGCTAAAACATGGGTTATCTCACCATTCGAAAAAAGTTGGGCTTGTTGGCCCCAACTTGTATTGCTGAAGTCCCATTAAGTCCCTATTCAATGTTGCCATCACATCCTCAATTCTTGCCAACAACTAAACGCGGGATTCGGATTCTCCCAGCCAGCTGCGGAGGGTTGTCTTGGATCGCAATCTTTCGCACCGCGATCAACATGCCTTGGAACCCACGACATGAAAAACCTAGGTTTTTTTTGCAGGAAACTGATCAAAATTATCTGCAAATGGAATCAAATGGATCTGTAGAATTTGTTGGTTGAGAAACTTGCATCACACATCCACCGTGTATCATCTTTGTCTGAAATGGGGTACACCACGTAAATCCATCGGGTAATCAAGATGGTCCCTTTTCAAACTTGCAACTTTTGGCAGTTATATCCCATTTTTGTAACAACCCATCTATCATCATCTATCTCAAACCCATGCCATCTATTATATATACAGGACAACCCGCCAGCACCATGAATGATATGCAACAAGTTAATTGTTTTTGTTTCTGCAATATTCTCTAGTTTCCTCTATGATCCATATTGTTTTCTTTCATCATCTATGTCATCTGGCATTGATGTTCATCAAACAATCAAGCTATCATGAACCAAATATAATATCTCAACATGTTCATCATTATCGAAACGTGCATGATGTGTGTTTTTTTATGGATTAGATCACTGTTGATGATCATGGTTGTTTATCCTTGTGCTATCATTGTGTTTATGATATAAAATCAAACATATATATATATTATATAGCCGGGAAAATTATAATATTTCACTAACCTGAATCTTGCGGCCATTTGGGGATGATTTTCCTGATTAACCATGATTCCCAGGGCTCGGTCGCAGTGAGGTCGTTATAATTTAACCAGATAAATATATGAATAAATGCTTGGGTGCTGCATAATTGTCATATATGAGTAAAAAAAAAATATGATTTCACTATTTCACCAGATAATACCCATAGGATCCATGTATGCTATATATGGTAACATTTACCATCAATATACCCCCAATTTAGCATATATATATATACCATACATGGATCCTATGGGATATAGATAATCCTAGGGTGCTGTCAACCCCTATTTTTTGCGATCCATCGAATTCCAAGCGATCCAAGGAATCCAAGGCACGAAACCAAAGAATGCCCGTGACCTTCTGGAACCGCAAGGACAACGTCCACTCCTGGATTTCTCAACGGCGTTGCGGCAACCAACGGGGCGGAGAAGAAAGGCAGAAACCGAGAAAAGCCTGGAGATGTACCCTCTGGTAATGACTGTTACAGTTTGCGAAGTGGAACATCACCATTTAGTTCGTGGATTTACTTATGAAACATGGTGATTTTCCAGTTCGTTATGTAAACGTTTACCAGAGGGTAAACAAGAAAAACTCCATGGTTTTGGAGATTTGTTCACTGTTTTGAGACCTGACTAGTTGAGGTCTTTAGATGCTTTGATCTGAAGCGAGCTAGCAAGGATTTAAGGACTTTTTTTCGCAGCCATTTGAAAGGGATTTTGACGGAAAAAATCGAGGCGATTCCAGGAGATATCATCATACACACTATCAATGAATGTTTCATGTACATGTACTACGAGTATCAATATCCGTAGAAGTCCATTAATTCTATGGATCTCCAATTCCATGTATTAAACATCATTTAAATTGATAACACATCATAATCACATAAAGTATCTAACCAATCGATATATATATATATATATACATATCAATAGACAAACATAGATACTACATCAATAGACATCAATGATATCAAAAAACAAATAGATACTCTATGATGTCTATTGATATATTTATATAATTCATATTGATCTGGTTGGTGGTTTTAACCATCTTGAAAAATATGAGTTCGTCAGTTGGGAAGGATGACATCCCATATATGCTATGGAAAATAAAATTCCATGGTTTGAAACCACCAACCAGTTGAACATTGTATATATATACCTAAAAAGAATGATATAATATGATATATGTATATTATTGACTGGTTGGTATCATTAAAACATTTTAACCATCCAGTCAATAATAATATTAATGATATCATGAATTGACTGGTTGGTATAATGATACCATAGTCATATTAATGATACATATAATGGTATATAATGGTATATAATGGTATATAATGGTATATAATGGTATATAATGGTATATAATGGTATATAACGGTAATGGTATATAATGGTACCATTTTTTGTTGGATGATACATTTGATCATTAATTATATATGATATCATTAAAGTATCTGGGTAAATTATAATATTTCACTAACCTGAATTAAAGCCATTTGGGGATGATTCCGCTTATTAACCATGATTCCCAGGGCTCGGTCGCAGTGAGGTCGTTATAATTTACCCAGATATCATTAAAGTATATACCCTCTGGTAAAGAACATAACTATGGAAAGATCCACCATTTTCAATGGGTAAATCTAGACTATTTCTATGGGCCATTTTCAATAGATATGTAACAAATTACCAGAGGGTAAATCTGATACCCTCTGGTAATTTAACATAGCTATTGAACATGGCCATTTATAGTGGATTTTCCCATTAAAAATGGTGATTTTCCATAGCTATGTTAAATTACCAGAGGGTATCATTAAAGTATTTAAAAAAAAAACATCCCTTCCCATCGCCGTGTCGTCCCATGGCTTCATGGTCCTCGGGCGTCTCCGGGTAGCCGACCGCCTCGCGCGCGCGAACTTTCACGTTTTCCCCGGCGTTCTCCATGGAATTCCAACTCTTGGAGGCCTTCCTGGGTCAGTTGGGCGAAAAAACACGGGGAGACTTAGGATTGATGGGCTAAGATGCTTGGGTTAGGATAGTTGTAAGATTTAAGATGATGATTTCATAAGATTTCAAGGTTTATAAATCATACTTGTTCAAACTCATGAAAT
This sequence comes from Cladocopium goreaui, assembly GCA_947184155.2. Taxonomy (NCBI): domain Eukaryota; class Dinophyceae; order Suessiales; family Symbiodiniaceae; genus Cladocopium; species Cladocopium goreaui. The sequence goes on from CAMXCT020000446.1 coordinate 133,680, forward strand.
ACAACTATTCACTTGAGCTGATAGCTCATTGCCCAATATAAAGAGAAAAAATGCTTAGCCATTCTGATGGTTGAAATCCGACTGATATCATCTCCAATCAGTTTTATCCCCAATGAAACAATCTCCTTAATCTCCAACGTAGCAAGCACTTGTCTCATGTATTATGTGTGGTGTATATATATATATATTATTAATATTGAATATTATAATTATGTATGTATATACATGTAATAATGTGTATGATACATATAGCAATTATAGAGACATATAAAATCATATAAGTACATATAAAGGATCTCTCTTGTATTGTAACTGCCTTGATCCCGTTTCCACCGAGAGTCTGCGCAAATCTCTTTCTTCGCTCCTCCTTGATCCGTTCTGCTTCGCTGTCATCCGTATCTGAGCCCTTAGCGCTGGGCGTTAACGAAAAAACGGGGAGGTCCATGGGGGATTTCACCCAGAAAAAATGGTGATTTCATGCGATTGAACCATATTTAACATGTTATAACCATCAAACATTGGGGAAACTGCAGTTTTGAAGGAGATACACTAAGCAAATCGTAACCTCACCCAGCTCACCGTGAATCTCACCTGGTAAATCAGATATGTTGACACTTTAGAATTCACCAATGAGTTCATGTTGCGGGATTTTCCTCACTTCATAGGAAATTCACTCCACCGATGTCCGGCAACGCGTCCGTTGTGCCGCGGTGCTGAGGACTCGGGTTCTCCAGGACGAATTTGGCCCACCTCTGATCTGGATGGAAAGAAGCGGGTCAACTTTCGCACCATGAAGTCCCTGGCGCGGGGTCATGGCTAAATCGGCTTGGGAATCTGAATGATATGAATGTGCTAAATCCAATCATAAATCTCTTGAAGTCTAAATCTCTAGAATCTTGAAGTCTCTTTAGGTTTTTAGATTTTTAGATCTTCTCCAGTCCAAATTGTGGGGAGTTCACTGATACGAGGTCATGAGGGTCCAAGAACCATGGGGATATTTGGATTGAGGTATCCTCGTAGGAATGCCCACCACGTTGGCTTTGTTGGTTCCTGGATGTTGTAAATAATTGTTACCTCACAATCACGCTTCAAGCTTTTCCAATGAACCCCATTCTGACTCTAGTTTCCAAACGGGAATACTGCAAAATTGCATTTCTCGAGAGTCAAACCCAAATGATGATAATCTAAACCATCAATTTGTGCGATTTACACTGCCAACAATCCTTAGATGACTCAGCAGCAATTGGGCGTTTTTTCATAGCCCATTTGTTCTGTAAGTTTGTACCCACATGATCCCAGCTTTATCATTAGATCCAATCATGTCCAATCCATCAGGGCTTATAACTAATAATTCGCTAAGCTGTTTTTTTGGCAATTTTGGGATGATTCCCCTTATTACCCTCTGATAACTAATATAACTATATGGGAGATCACCATTTTCAATGGGTAAATCTAGAATGGCTATGTAACAAATTACCAGAGGGTAACAATGATTCCAGGCTTCGAAAAGGGTTTCGGTTGTTTCTCCTGGAAGTCTTTGAGGGAACGACGCCCAGAAGTAAACCGATGGTGGTGCCAGTCTTCAGGACCGTCCTGACGAAACCCGCGGGCTGAGCAAGATACGGCCCTGGCTGGTTGGTGGTGCAATGTACCCATGGGATTTTAATGGGATTTTAATAGGATTTCCATGGTTAATGATAGTTAATAATGGTTAATGATGGTTAATAATAATATCTGGTGGGTGGTGCAATGTGCCCATCTTGAAAAATGATGGAGTTCGTCAATGGGAAGGATGACATCCCATATAGAAAATGGAAAATAAAATTCATGTTCCAAACCACCAACCAGTTGGGCTTCTTGGGGGGTAACAATGAGTTAAATAAACTTTAGTTATTAGGCACAGCAGTTTGTAAAATCCTACTAACATAGTGATAGATCCACTGTTTGTTATCGTTTTGGTGGTTACTAAGGAAAATCACCAGTTTTTTTCCCGCCTTGTGGCAAGAATTTATAGGTTGGAGCCAACCTGCCTGATGGTGACTTCACTTCAAGCACCAAAAATGTTGAGTTACTTCATTAAACTTGGACTTTGACAACCAACCATTGAATTGATGATAAGTGGTTTGTAAATGAGTCATATTGAAAAACAAAAAACAAATTGAGTATATGGTGTTATGCCCCCCTTTGTTGGTATAGTTGCGCTCGAAATATCAAACATGAACCCGCCCAAACATGAAACCCCCGAGCGAAAAACTTGGGTCATGAGCAAACATGTTAGTTGCCAAACCCAAATGTTGGATGGATGTATTTCGCAATTTCGCGATCTATATCTCAACTGTATGCCCGAACTTCAAAATTGGGATACCTTCACAACTGGGATATATTATGGGGAAGAAATTTGGGAAGAACTGTGATACACTATCCCTAAATCCTTAAAGTAGTCCAGCAGACTCCAAACCTCTACTTGTGGCAACAAGGAAATAACAATCCAATGTTGAATTATTTTTTCCATCAGCAACCAATGATTGTATTGTTGGTATAGTTCTGCATCCCCACAAACCCACAAAGATGGAGACAAGGTTCAATTTACAGACGCTACTATGACTCAAAAACAGGGTTTTTACCTGTGTTCGCTCAATGTCACATCTGCATTTTTTCAGGTTTGCTGTAATCAATCAGCCATCATATTTCTCCATGATATCCACATATTTGGACTTGTGAAACAAACAAACATGCAGCGAAACAAATGAAACAAATCTCAACTACAAAGGATCAAACATCTTATGTTTGATGACTATGAATCCTTTGTTGAATAATATAACATTTGCTACCTTTCATTTGCCTCCCTAGATCGATGGCTGCCACTCTCCTTCCGGTGCTCTTCAGACCACCACTGAGGACGCCCAGGGTGCCTTTGCTCTTCTTGCCATCCTCCACGTTTCACGAAGCTTGGCGTTTCAAAAGGGACGTTACGTTGTGCCTATCGCTGCTATATGTGGCTATAGAACTCCAAACCATACAATTGGATTTGGCCGAAAGGAAATTACTTTACTTCGAGTTATCCCCACCATGACATTTATACGTTTTGTTACTGGCAAATCTTCTGGCATTCTATCTGAAATATCTTCTGGCATTTTATTTGGCATATCTTCTGGCATTCTATCTGGCATATCTTCTGGCATTCTACCTGGCATATCTTCTGCAATATGTTCTGGCATATCTTCTGGCACTCTATCTGGCATATCTTCTGGCATATCTTCTGACATTCTATCTGGCATTCTATCTGGCAAATCTTCTGGCATTCTACCTGGCAAACATTCCGGCACTTTATCTGGCATACCTTCTGGCATTCTATCTGGCATATCTTGTGGCATTCTATCTGGCATATCTTCTGGCATTTTATCTGGCATATCTTCTGGCATTCTATCTGACATTCTATATGGCGTTCTATCTGACGTATCTTCTGGCATTCTATCTGGCATATCTTCTGGCATTCTACCTGGCATATCTTCTGGCATTCCATCTGGCATTCTATCTGGCATATCTTCTGGCACTCTATCTGGCATATCTTCTGGCATATCTTCTGACATTCTATCTGGCATTCTATCTGGCAAATCTTCTGGCATTCTATCTGGCAAACATTCCGGCACTTTATCTGGCATACCTTCTGGCATTCTATCTGGCATATCTTCTAACATTCTATCTGGCATATCTTCTGGCACTCTATCTGGCATATCTTATGGCATTTTATCTGGCATATCTTCTGGCATTCTATCTGACATTCTATCTGGTGGCCGTTGAGGTCCAGCGGTGCGCACTGAACTGGGAAGGTCCCAGGTTGAGGTCCAGCGGTGCGCACTGAGCTGGGAAGGTCCCAGGTTGAGGTCCAGCGGTCCAGCGGTGCGCACTGAGCTGGGAAGGTCCCAGGTTGAGGTCCAGCGGTGCGCACTGAGCTGGGAAGGTCCCAGGTTGAGGTCCAGCAGTGCGCACTGAGCTGGGAAGTTGGGGAAAAAACTGGCACCAATTTTCGTAGATCATTGAAGCGATTTCAACACTCCGGCAGTTTCATAGGGAAAAAAACGGTGGCCCAAACGAAGGAATTTGCCAAGTGGCCAACAAATTGGAGAAAAAACGCAAGACGTGCATTGTGTAGTTGTCTGAGACAACCCGTTGCTGGTGACCATGAGACTGACTGTTCGTCTGTGAATGCAATACTCAACTGATGTTTCAATGGATATCTGAGCAAAATACCATAATTCATGGTTTTGTCTGCTTTTTCTTGGGTATGATATCCCAAAATCCATGGATGGTTAAAATATGGTTTTTTAATCCCATCAACAATCCCATCAACAATGACCGATTCGGTCCCGAAATCCCACCATTTTCGGTCCGGTCCTCGAGCACTCCACTCGTAGTGCGACCTTTCAAGGAATTCCTGGCGACAGCGAGAAAATGAGGGCCTTTTCCCATGAAAAAACATACATTCATGGGATAATTATCATGTTAATTATATGGGATTAATAACTATTATATGGGACTATAACTATATGTTTATTTAAATGGGATTAATAACCGTTATATGGTACTATAAGTATATGTCTAATTAAATGGAATTAATAACCATTATATGGATCTATAATTATATTTCTAATTATATGGGACTAAAAACAAATTATGTGGGATGATAATTTTATGGGATATAATCAAAATATACCATACATTGATTAAGATAATGGGGGCTTCCATAAATGGGGGTACACCAATAGCTGAATGGTTTATTTCATGGAAATCCTGCTAAAATGGATGATGTTGGGGGCACCCCTATGTTAGGAAACCTCGGTACATTAATGGGATAATAAGAACTAACCCATGGGATATGTTGGTCCTATATCCTTATTAATCATTAATGGTATGCTAGTCCCACATCTTCATTGGGACATGAATACGTATATGTTGGGGACATTAATGGGAACTAACCAAGAATGTGTATGATATTTGAATGTTTGTCTGAACATTGGGGGATTTACGAACAATGTATGGCCATCAAATGAATCAAGATGCGGGAGATGATGGTGAAACAGTGGATGGAATGGGGTTAATTTGGATAATTATATACTCTACTTGCACACAAACCAAAATGATTAAGCAGTTTTCAACCATCTGTCATTCTGTTGTACTGCTTCGTTTAATAGGGGGTTAGAACATCAACCAACAAAGGTTTTTGAGCACTGTTGTTTGGGGTCCCAAAATGGGTGCATTGTTCTTGACGTTCTTCCTATGGTTCAGTTTAAACAGATCGGTTTCACGTTTGATATTCCGTACTTCACCAAGTGGTAACTAAGAGTAACTAACAGGAACTAACAGCAACCAACAGTTGCAACTAACAGTAGATTTCACGTTGTAACCAACAGTAACTAACCCCAATTACCAATGACTCACCAGTCACCAAGCAATCACCAAACATGGTCTGTCATCAGCACATGAGCACCCAGAAGGTGGTGCCCCATGAGCTGGGATCATCTCCAACTTGTGATGTTAAATCAGAAAAACCAGATCATTCACATCATACAGCCAGGTATAGTCAGATCTTAGATCGTGCAAATATCGATTTCTATATATATATATATATCTTAAAAACAAATACACATCATCTATCATAACATCCTATGTATATACACATAATCAAAGATCATTTTTCTCACATCCATCAATCCATCACCAATATCCATGGCTCCACGTGGAAAAATCCATGGCTCCAACGCCGAGCCCAATCCCGTCCTGGTGGTCTGGCGACTCATGGGTTTCTTCCGCCGCATCGCCCCTTCGTCGTCGCTATCCGGCAGCCCATCGGAGCCATCCGGCGAGGCCATGGAGAAACCGCTCACCGTGGTGTTGCTGCGCAGCGCCCTGGAACCGGAAAGGGTACAGAAAAACCATATGTGTGGATTGATTGTATATCTATATATATATTAATATTGGTTTTTCTGAAATAATGGTTTATCAATCCACACATATATTAACCAATATTAACCAATATTAACCAATATCAACCATATATATGGTTAATATTTGTCAATATTCCTGAAATAATGGTTGGTTATATGTGGTTCATATTCCCCGATAATGGTGAATCCACCGGCCTGCCGGCGTGTCTTGTGGATCTTGCTCGTAGTTGTACTGTCTGTTTTGTCTTTGTCTAGACTTTCCTCTTGGCGCGGATTTTTGCCTCGTCTAACTTGAACCCACCCCCCCCTCCTCCCCCCACTTCCCCCCCACCTCACTCTTCTTCGTTTCGTGTTGATCTTTCCTACGTTGTGGTGGGCTCAACTCTGCCCACGCCTCGCTCAACAACTTCGGCTTGCTTTTGCACATCTTACTGTCATTTCAAGGGGTTGTTTCCGTTTATTGTTGTGTTTGCCATCGGTTTGCTCCGTCCCTTCTTATATCCAATACTTGGTCCACTGGCTTTTGTGCCGAACACCTTTTACACGCATAACCTTTCTAAATATAGCTCTTTCCAAAGCCGTTCTCAATATGGCCTTTTCCAAAACCCTGGTTTACACACATGTTTTGGTTTAAACTTAAACCGTGGTTTGAACGAAACCAATGTTTTTGCGTCCAAAAAATATTTTACACAAAGAGCTGTTTCACACAAAAACTGTGTTATCCACAAACACAATGTTTTACACAAAAACCATGTTCTTGCTGGGCCTGTGCAAGGGCTCTTTGCAGCCTACAGGATAGCTCTTTCCATGGTGGCCGGCGGGACACGCTGAAGGCGGTTAAATAACTACATATGAATGTGTGTATATATATATATATACACATGAATATACTAAACACATGAATTCAAGAAGTGAATGAATAAATGAAACTAACACAAACTAACAATTTTAGCCAACAAACGAAATAAACTACATGCATGCATGTAAAATCAGTCAGTTTACTGGAAACTAGATGAATTAAAGCGAACCAATTCGGAGAAGAGAAAACTTGGATCTTCGTAGATTTCTTCTCAATTTCATGCAGCGTCTTTGCGATTTGTTGAGGATCACCACATCCTTCAGCCGCGCCCCGCCTGGAGCTGAAACTCGTGGCCTCCGATCGGAGTCCGATACTCTCCGCGCCGCGGCTTTCGCCGCCGCGACTGGTGGGGCTCTGCGGCTCGTCCAACTCGTCGTTCAGACCCAGCGATTGGGAGGTTTGGCCCACGGAGGCATTGTACTTGAACGGTTCCTGGTGATTCATGGCAAAATGGCATTGAGAAACATGATGACACCTATAAGTCAGCAACACTCATTGGCAAATCCATGGCATTGAGAAACATGATGACGCCATATGACAGCTGTAAACAACATTGGAGCTTAGGAACTAGGGTACTTGGGTTGCTTTTTGAAGGTGCTTTGTATGAGATCCGAGGGGTAAAATGATGGATGATTGACATATTGAAATATTATGTGTATAGCATTGTGAAACCATGTAAGCTGCTGAAAAACTAGATAAGACACAGGTTATGGCGATAATCCAGGGACATTTGCAGAAATCGGGCACTTATGAACTATATTGGAGCTGGCTTTTGGTCTGGTGATAGAACCGGAAACGATCAAATAATGAAGATACGACATGCCCATGAGAAGGAAATTTGGATATAACACGTGCATACTTATAAATTGTAAATAGCCACTGCTGTCAATGAAAGCATGTTTCTGCTTCTGCATACTTTCAATCCAATTGGCCGAGCCGCTTTGTAATTGTAACGTTGAGTCTCCTTTTGTTTTCTCCTCTGCTCTTTTCGTTGTTGGCTCTCCTTCCTTGGAAGTGCTGGAAGGTACAACAGGAAAACATCTTGATATATAAATACAATGTGGCCCCCGCCAAATATAAGTTGGTTTATAAACACCATCAACTACAATTATGTCCTCCATGAACCCTACTTTGCAAAACCAAAAAATAACTTAACTATCTAGGGGGTTCATCTTGTACCGAATTGCAATTTTTCCTATTGATGCCCGAAACGGTGGTTTTGACCCTAGACCATTCACCGGTAAGGGTCACAAAGTTTGAAACCACTGATCAACCATATCCCAGGTTTGATTTGCCTAAATGATTGGCATGGTTTGTTTGATTTCGTCCCCTTTTGATCTCTTTCTTTGATGGTTTTCCCTTGAAAAAACAAATATCTAGTTTCATCTAGTTTCGATCATTTGTTTTTTGACATATACCAAAAAAAAACGTGTATTTTCAAGATTCAAGATGTCCCACAAGAAAACGCAAACTGTCCCGTGATCCCCCATGGTTTCTGGATGTTTTGCCAATATTTGTTTGATTCACCTACCCAAGGCCCCCCAACAAACAATCAACCCCCACCAAGCTCCCAGAACAAACATTTAGCCACTCACAAAAAATGTTCATCATCCGGGATCATCATTCCATTCAAATTCATGGATGTCCAACAAAAAAACAAAAACCACCAGCCTTCCTTCGAATAAGTCTTTCCGATTTTACTATATAGCCTCAAATTTACCAATATTTGACCATTGTCCATGTATGTTTTCCCACCCCAAATCATCTTATAGGTCAGGTTCTGCTGTTTTTCTTTCTCCTCCTGTCGTTCCTTCTTCCGATCCGCACGTTTCGCCAACTTCTCGCGGAACTCCCGGCACTTGCTCTTTAATGCAAAGTCCTCCTCAATGTCCGCGAGGATCTCCTTCTCCACCTGCAACATCGGGCATTTTACCAACGACAAATGGGATTCAACAGCAGCACAACTAGTGGTTATTGCTTGCAAGTTGTGACATGTGTCATCAAACGCCAGGCCGGCGAGGCATGCGAACCTGTTTTTTTGTTGATTTCAATTCTGCAGCCATGTCTGTCTGCACTTTGGCAGATTGTCGCACGAAAGCTTAATTTTCACAATCTTGCACTTTCAGTTTTGAAGGATTTCTCGCACGAACACTTCGTTTTCAGATCTTCAATTTTGACTCATTCAGGAAACATCTGAGGCTTGCCATGTCTTGCGTTTGCTTGCTGCTCATCTTAGACAAGCAACGTGGGCCAAGAAAAACATTTTTAGCCAGCAAATGGGCCAGCGTCTGGGGATAAGGATTATGTGATTTTTTTGGTTATCGTTTCGCCATCGTTCGGGTTATTGCTTGGGACACCTGATCGGATCAAAAAAATCGGCAAAACAATGATTCTGGGAAACCCCTCTTTTGAAAACTCTTAAGGCTGTCTTGAACAAAGCTTGAGGCTGCCGTGGAAAACGAAAAACACAAACCAAAAGGGATAGAGGAAAAGAGCGGAACCAAGAGCACCCACACACACTGTTCCTGCTGCAAAGCAAGACCTTGTTCTTTCCTTTCGCCAGCATGGCGCGTTGTCGCTAGCAAGAGTTGAGGCAAAAGACTGACATGTGGCCGTACAGTACTTGAAAATTACTTAGCGCGCAACGCAAAAAGCATAAACACGGCAATGCACATCACCAGGTACCGAGGATTTTTCCGTCTGCCTATCTCTTAAACAGATGGTGAACGTTTTTGAATGTCTACGTAAAGCATCGAATAACCTGCACAATAAGACAAAGCATGGCTGATGACCAAGATCGAACACCAGCAAATGTTATCGTTTTTTGAAGACCGTATTATGGTTTTCCATGTCCCAGCTCATTTCCAAAAAGTAGGGATGCCTCGAATACTACTCTCCATTACCGCAATCGGAGGCAATCGTCCTTCGCCTCCATCCACTCCACGAGCCCCAAGTCTTTCAGAAACCTTTCGTCTTCTACACTGACGCACGATTTGAAGCCTATAGCTTCCCAGAATTGGATGGCTTTGGAATGGCCCGCAGGATGATGACTGGGGTTCCACCACAGAATGCTCTGAGCTTCTGCCACCTCCAATCTCACCAATAAACCGGGTCATCTCCACATAGGCGGTCATGGGGCGTCCATCTGGGCAGGTAAGGATGCGCGATGCCACTGCGCCCAAAGGCTGCACAACACAGTGAAGCAGCCGCTTCCCGAGAGCATAGGATCTGCTCGCAGGCTCCGGAGATCTGGGGGCAAGCAAATCTCATTCAAGACCAGCGCCGGCTCCTCCTTCAGCTCCATTGCTGTTGCTTTCACCTTTGCCACGAAGGTGACGGTGGGCACATACACCTCACCGTCGAGAAGCTGAGCAGCCTCCATGTCGAACTCTGCAACAGCCGCTGGAACAGCTGGCAAGACCCTTCTCTACTATTCTGCTCACACACCTTAAAGGAAAAGGCTACCAGAAAAATTTCCAGGACGCCCAAAGAGGCAAACAAGCAAGAACCACGGGCATGGGCCCGTCCTGCTTGATAGCCAGCCAAAAGGGCACGTAACGCTTCTTCACTCAGTGGCCCATGTGGTAAATTCACCCGTGAGGGTATAAGAAGAGGCATTGCTTCGATTCAATCATGCATTGAATTCGAGCTGAAGATGAAAAGGCTTTTGATCACATCAAAGCCTCTACGTTCATGATTTCACACAGGTCTTGATCAAGTTTTGTCGTCTCAACATATTAACTTGTGCCTGTCATTGCGTTGAAGGGTCCCTGAACAAACGGCGTGCCGTTGGTATGTTGATTCGTAGGAATGCCAGGACTGACCGTAATTCAGCAGTCTGAAGCCCACCTTTTGCCATCATTTTCGGTTAATTGGCACTGCGGAGGCTCGGAAACCGACACCCTAGTTGATACATGTTGATACCGGGTTCTTCAAAAAAAGCCATCGACCAAAAAGTTTCAACATGCACCGGGAGCCCCCATCAATGTTGCTAACCATCACTTCTCAACGGCCGGAGCAAGAATGGCCTTTTTTTTCACAAGGCTCGGCGAAGCACTGCTTTCACACAACATTGAAATTGGGGGACCAGGGGTGTCCAACTGTCCTCGCTAGAGTTCAAGTTAGTTGGCTGCTCTTGTTGAAGAACCCGGTATGTCTTGGTTATCGACCAAGAAAACATTGGTATTCAAACAGTAAACCTGTGGATTTGACAGTTGGAACGGCAAAATCGCTCACTTGGGGAGATGAAGCGCCAGAAAGGATTTAAACTTCGAAGATAGTTCAAATTGTTGAAATGGCACTTCCGATTTCGGATGCAATTTCCACCAACTTCGGACAAACTAATCTCTGGTAATTCACCTTGATGTCAGTGGCCGAGACGGACAGTTGATTTTATGGGTTTATGGACCTGCGAAAAAATACATCTACAGTGAGGCAAAAGACTTTGATAAATCCGACAATGTAAGATTTGGAGAGTGTCGTATAAAATGGCGAATACCCGAAAATGGCAAGTTTGATGCGGAAGGGTGATAAACCATCAATTTTAATTTTGTGTGCCCAATTTTCAGATTATCTTAAAACAACTCTGTTCAACATGAAATCTGTCTCGGAACATCTCAACATATCTGAGCAAATTACAAGGATTCACTAACCTGTTTTTTGCCATTTTGGGATGATTCCCCTTATTAACCATGATTCCACTTATTAACCATGATACCCAGAAATATTGGTCATGTTTCAGAAACCTGAAAAGTTCACCATCTTGGGGGATCTGAAAACTACTCTTCCACCGATGGGTCCGGGTCGACAAGTGAAGTCATGAATTCAGGTTGCCCCCAAACTCGGCGACCCATTTGTTGCCACCAAAAGTCTGGCAGAGCTCATGTAGGATGGGGACCAGAGGTATCAACATCATTCAACATCTTTAAGTTATCAACATCTAAACAATCTATAACCATCTATAACAATCTACCAACAAAATCTCTCATCTTTTAGGACCCAATGATCTGAAGCCACGCCTTAGACTGCTGCGGCATGGCTCCATACGACTGCTTCAGTTGAAGCCGAAATGAATTTCTCTGTTGAGCCACAGGTTGGAACAGCCAGGAAAGGGGTTAAAAATTACAAACAACTGCAGGCAAACTGAGAGTTTGTGTGGTTTCAGTCGACGTGCCATTTGCTACATAAACATCCCGTCGAGGGGGAAAACTGCGCCAGGGGTTGTGAGCGGTTTGAAAATGCCGTTTTCGCCAAAGCAAAACTATTGATTCATTCTCCAAAATAGGCTTGAAAACCCCCCGGGAATTTGAAGTGCTTTTTTGATGATGACCAGTAATTTACAGGGAACTTTCTCTTGAAAAGGTGCGCGGTGTTTTTTTTGCGGTTCTTCAAGGAGCGACCAGTGACCTCCAAAAAGCTTTTGGTTTTGGAGTTCATCCTCCAAAAGTCTTGTAACTGAGCCGCAGAACGTTTTTTTCCGCAACAATGACAACAGCTTCTGTCCTAGACTTTCACACGAGGAAGCATTTTGCCCATGTCGACCACAGTGAGTGAACAACAGCTCAGCTTTGGATCCCCTTTTGGCAATCTTTTTGATCACTGACAGCTTGCCTCCATTTTTGGAGGCCCGACCCAGTGACGTGACGTAGCATGTGCATGTGACGCAAGTTAACATGAACGTTAACATCCTCCCCCAACCCAGTGACGTGACGCAGCATGTGCATGTGACGCAAGTTAACATGAACGTTAACATCCTCCCCCAACCCAGTGACGTGACGCAGCATGTGCATGTGACGCAAGTTAACATGAACGTTAACATCCTCCCCCAACCCAGTGACGTGACGCAGCATGTGCATGTGACGCAAGTTAACATGAACGTTAACATCCTCCCCCAACCCAGTGACGTGACGCAGCATGTGCATGTGACGCAAGTTAGCATGCACGTTAACATCCTCCCCCAACCCAGTGACGTGACGCAGCATGTGCATGTGACGCAAGTGAACATGGATGTTAACATCCTCCCCCAACCCAGTGACGTGACGCAGCATGTGCATGTGACGCAAGTTAACATGAACGTTAACATCCTCCCCCAACCCAGTGACGTGACGCAGCATGTGCATGTGACGCAAGTTAACATGAACGTTAACATCCTCCCCCAACCCAGTGACGTGACGCAGCATGTGCATGTGACGCAAGTTAACATGAACGTTAACATCCTCCCCCAACCCAGTGACGTGACGCAGCATGTGCATGTGACGCAAGTTAACATGAACGTTAACATCCTCCCCCAACCCAGTGACGTGACGCAGCATGTGCATGTGACGCAAGTTAACATGCACGTTAACATCCTCCCCCAACCCAGTGACGTGACGCAGCATGTGCATGTGACGCAAGTTAACATGAACGTTAACATCCTCCCCCAACCCAGTGACGTGACGCAGCATGTGCATGTGACGCAAGTTAACATGAACGTTAACATCCTCCCCCAACCCAGTGACGTGACGCAGCATGCGCATGTGACGCAAGTTAACATGAACGTTAACATCCTCCCCCAACCCAGTGACGTGACGCAGCATGTGCATGTGACGCAAGTTAACATGAACGTTAACATCCTCCCCCAACCCAGTGACGTGACCCAGCATGTGCATGTGACGCAAGTTAACATGAACGTTAACATCCTCCCCCAACCCAGTGACGTGACGCAGCATGCGCATGTGACGCAAGTTAACATGAACGTTAACATCCTCCCCCAACCCAGTGACGTGACGCAGCATGTGCATGTGACGCAAGTTAACATGAATACTATTCATGAGTGTTTTGAAAAACATGCACGACTACTGGCGCGGTTTTCCCCCCGCTGGCATAAACATGGCAAGGGAATCAAGGGAAAGGCCAGATTGTTTGCAGGACCGCAGTCATCTGTACATAGATGACTGATAGAGGGGTACATCATGTCACATCTCAAAACAAAAACTCCATAAGCTCAACTGAAAGTTTAGTGTTTGTATATATATATATCATTGAATGTTCAAATTCTTTAAGGGGGAAATCTACAGGAAACCACGACTCTGTTCAGTGATTTATTTGGGGGTTCTGTTCATTATTTCCCTTCAACCTTTGTACCAAATCGAGGACGCGCATCAACTTGCATTGTTCCTGAAGATTCCCGAAGTTGAGATGCAAACCTTGATCCCTAAGACTCCATAACAACCGCCATGTCCCCGATCATTTTTGGTGGAATTTCTCGTGGCTGCCCATCCCTCGCCAATCTTGGATGCAAAACACTCTCTGAATTTGCGGGTGGTAAATTTCTGTGCACCCATAAAAATAGCTCGTACATTGCGAGTACCATGGGAACAAATCAGCGGTTTCACATGGCACCAAAAATCTCCTGTAGCCAGGGCAACAGCAAGGTAGACAATTCGTCCAGGGCCAGTTTGAGACCTCAGATGTGGTTTCACACCATGGTTCTTTTCGAAAAAACAAGGATGTAACACACCAATAAAACCTGGTGTGTTACAGCTTAACCAACTAACAGGTTTTTTTTGACATGATCGGAAACCGTGTTTAACCGACTAACATGGGGATGAGACCAAGAATTTCTAGTGGCTCGAAACAAATCACATGCAAAAACACCATGGTTTCAATGTCACAATCCCCAAACTACAGGGATGCCACTCAAGGAAGGAGATTACACACATATATACAAATATGTCGAATATGTGTCATCCACCATCACAGAGTTAAGTTGCGTTTGGGAATAAATCAGTAACAGAAAAAAATCTGGAAACTATATGCAAAAAACAGGGTAGGTTAACAATGGTTTACCTGCCTGGATGGCAAGAAATAACATCGAAGTTGCTTCTGCCAAATATTTACATCGATCGCCTTGCCGAATTTCCCATTATTTTATATTATTTTCCTGTGGTCAGATTTTTTATTTGTTTCATCAACCATGAAAATGTTGATCTTCAAATCTCAAGGTTCTCCCCACTGAGCGCCCGGGAACTCGATTGTCCCCACCAGCCAGCAGCGGTCTCTGCCGCTGTCAAATTCGTAACGACGTCCTGGCGATGGATGGCGTCTGGGAGAGAGTGCCAGGACACTTACCCTCTGGTTATGACTAACAGTTTGCCATGGAAAATGGCCCATTTATAGTTGATATACCTATTAAAAATGGTGATTTTCCATGGCTATGTTAGTCATAACCAGAGGGTACCATAAACCATAGATTTAACCATCTATTTCGATTAGGGCCATGGCTTCCATAGCTATGTAACAGTCATAACCAGAGGGTAGTGTCATCAACACATGGCCGAATCACCCATGGGTATATTGGACCAATAGATGATTTTCCCAACGATTTTCCCATTGGAATGTTTGATTGTTTGATGACGGCAATCATCCGTACAGTGATTAGGTAGACCCGACCAAGCGATCTTGGCCACCATCTCTCCCAGCAAGGCCTTATCGTTTGGGGTTACAAACCACCAGCTCTGTGCAAGGGGCTTCCTAGGTAACCAAATTGGAATCACTATCATTCCTAATGCTCCGACTACTAATCCATTGGATATGTTATCCCAATAAAATCAGCCAGGATAATCCCATAGAATAATCAGCCAGGATATTCCCATGATATCCATAGAATAAACCTATGTTTTAAAATGGATTCATAATCCCAATGGATATGTTATCCCACATTCATTTATTCTGGGTAAATTACAATATTTCACTACCCTGAATCTTGCGGCCATTTTGGGATGATTCCCCTTACTAAATATGATTATAGTGAGGGAGAACAGTGAGGTCGTTATAATTTACCCAGATATATACATACGTGAAACGGAGTTTATCACCATCAAACACTTAGTTCCGTTCAGTTGCAAATTACGTCGGATGGCCCCCCAAATCTAAGGATCTAAGTTGGTTATGTTAACCATAACTTATAACCGTTATTATAACCCCCATGAACGAACCGTTCGTTATATTTACCATAAACCATAGATTTAACAGATTAATCCATGGAATCTTCCCAAGTCCTCTCCTTCAAGGGACGCCAGGCAGAGGTGTCCGCGGACTTGCGCTGTGCACGTCGCACGGCCTGTGGTCATTGGGCTAGAGCATCGTTAACTAAATGGATATAAATATGGGCCATTTATGGAATAAATGGGCCAAATAAACCATGTATATAATTTATATCCATTTATCTATTTCAGAAACCAGATGTTAACTTAAACATGACTCAACAAACTGGACTAAAAGGTTGGTGTATCAATCAAATGATGGATAAAATGAAATTTCATGGGATAAGATTGAATAAGAAGTATAAGTCAATAACTTGATGAGTGAACATCGAACTGTGAATAAATTAATCTGGGTAAATGACATGTACGAAATGGCTGGAAGCCCACAAGATGTCTCCAACGGGAAAGTCATCTTCTCTCACTTGTAACGGCTCAATGTGCTTGTTCTCAGTTGTTCTCACAGAAACAGCGGATACTCCGGAATTTGCATCGTTTAATGGGAACAAAAAACTCAACCACTAGATTCACTAGATGTTGCTTTTTTAGACACACCCAAAACGTCTTGTTGGTAGTTATATTCCATTAATATTCATTGTACCATCATTTATCCGAAAAATACAAGTATCCCCACGTATGCATCCCATAGACTGTTGATGGATATTAAATCGTACCCGCAGTTGATCCTCACTTTATCCTGTTAAAATGCTTGGTTTTGTACCTCCATTTTCGGGGAGCAAACATATTATGCAATTGATACACCCATTTTTCGGTGTCTGCCTCCGCCAAGAATTGGCTTGAAATCTTACCACCATTCCGGTCCTTCCGGCCGCAAGCCATGGCCCCATGACAGCGGAAAGCTCAGGAAGAGATATTGAAAATCCAGGGTTCCTGCAGAAAATGGGGTCTAAGAAAATAATAAGCATGATTTACTTTTAGTTGGTGGTTGACGTATACCCCTCTGCAAAATATGACTTCGTCAGTTAGAATGATGACATTCCCAATGTATGGAAAGTCATGAAATTCCATGGTTCCAGTCACCACCAACCAGATATTAACCATCATTAACCATCATTAACCATTGGTTAAACCAGTTCCAGTCACCACCAACCAGACTTGCATGCCATCCAAAACGTTTTTGGGGCCCTGAAAGACGATGATGTCCCAATTCCCAGTTGAGTTTACAACGGTCCAAACGATTCAGCAACGTTTCGCGAAATGCTCGCAACTCTCCGACCAAAGGCGCCTGGCAGCAAATATGAAGGTCGAAACGGACCAACATTTTCTCCAGGTCCATAGTCATGTTACAGTGAAAGGCAATGAAACAAGATTCATCCCTATGTTGGAAACATAAATTGATATGAAGCTGGATGCGAAAATTCATGGGTTTATCATGGTTTATCATCATTCTACCGAATTCTTCCTATCAAAGTTGCCAGAAAGTGGGGGCTGATGCCCCATTGTCGTCGACCCATTATTGAAACATGGAACGGGAGCCCGGCGTCCATGTTGGAACCTCCTCCACTGCGGAGCATCGCAGTTGATCTAAAACCTGCACGGCTTTGGAATTCCAACCCCCCTTTCCCAGCCTTTCCCATGGTTTTTGGAACATCATTCTCTGAAAATAACCATTTCAAGGTATCCCCAGCCATTTTGAAACAGATATTACCCACATCCCAGTGACTATGAGGGATCATGGAACTCAACATGAGTTTTGACAGTCCCTGTCGGTCAGCAAAATGATCAGCTAGCGCATATTATTGCAACGACATTCCAGCTGCAGATTGCACGCAGATAGGAAAAATGCTAAAGTAGTATACTATTTGCAAGCCATTTAGATAACCATTCAAAATAACCATAGAATAACCATTCATAGTCTATTAAAAAATTGTAGATAACCATTCACAGTCAAATAACCATAGAGTTCTGCCATGATAACCCACATGATTTAAGCGCCGATCATTTTAAGGGAAATCCTTGGCAACCCATCACTTCCATCGGTATCTTCCCATCGCTTGATCCGTCAAAAGTTGTCGCGCCTTCCAAAAGTGCAGGAAGTGGATGACCGAGGAATCCGCCAGGGAGGAATCACCTCTTTGTCAAGTTCAAATTGTCATGGCTACATGTGGGAAATATTGGAATTAAAATATTAGGAAAAATAGTGGGAAATATTGGGAAATATTAGGACAAATATATGGGGAAATATGCGGAAACATTGGGAACTACTTTATTTGGGAAATATCATGATAGACGTTGATAAGCTACTGAACTAGTCGATTGTTAGATATTGTTAGTGGGAAATATATCATGATAAACTATTGAACTATAGTGGATTGCCAGGGGTATACGGGTATACCCTGTCATTGTATTACAAAAAAAGTGATAAGTCATGATACTGTGGGTGGAAGAAATCCTGCACCACCTTGGATGGTTGAAATCCTATAAATAATCGGATAAACCACCTATGAACTGGTGCAGGATTTCTTCCATCGTAGGTCCCAAATCAAACATAGCTAACGTGCTCATTTAATGGGGAAACTTTATGTACACCCTACCAAAAAAAAAACGTTGTGGGGTTGCCCAACTTGGTACCAGAGTTGGTCACGACTTGAGGTCAACAGCCAGAGAGGAAGGTCCCAGTCAGTGCCCAACGTTAATTGAGATGACGGCCTGACCATGGGATAATCGGAGCCGGTCTTCAAATTGGTATGGATCAATACCTATCAATACCATTTTTAGTGGGATGAACATCCATTTACCAGCTATTTTGATGTTCACCAGAGGTACAAGGTTTTGACACACTGCCAAATTACTCTGGGGTTATATGAAAGGATAGAGATTCCAAAAGGGTCATTGATCCTCGCTACGATTCGTGGGATGATCCTCCTGCGAGGATTGTTTCCAGGTCTCCAGCTCTAGTCTCAAAGTACTCTGAAAAAACTAAAAGAAGCTTTAACATGCCACGTGATGTTGGGTGTGCGCAGGGTATAGTTATTCATTATTTCATTAAAATTGAAAAAAATCATCAAATTTCATCAAATTTCATATTTCCAGTTTTCCTCATGTCATATTTCCATTTTTTCTCACTGAATACCTCCGTGTCGCAGGACCTGTCGCATGTCACTCCGAACTGAGAAGTGGACCAGCTTTCAGTAGTTCCTCGGGTGAATCAGGGCGAATCCGTATGAAATTTTCGACAAGTGACTGCTGAGGAAATCCATAGATCCCCTGTTCGAAGCACCCAGTTAGATCAGATGAAATTTAAGTGATATTTGTGATATATTTTGACATAAATCCCATGAAGTATTACCATTCTATATTACCAATATATTACACATATATGATCATATTCCCATATTTTTTCATGATGAAACAAGAGTTTTTCAGATAGGAAAATTTCCTACATTATTCCCATGAATTCTTCATATCTTTAAACATCAACACCCATAAACCTTTCACCAGTCTGAGGACCCTGGCAGCATGCATCTGTGGCGTGAGGCTCTGGAGCTGAGGCAGATACAAAAGAAAACATGTTGCGTCACCATGGCAGCTCAAGTCAGGAACCCTATGGGTCTATAATGGTCTATGTATGCATATATATATAATATATATAATTATTATTGTTGTTATTATTATTGTTATTGTTATTAGTCTTATTATTGTTATTATCATTGTTATTATTATTGTTGTATATGTACAATGCAGGTAAACTAGGGCAAGATCACATGTTTCTTTTGGACCCATCGCAGCCGGAGGCGCCTTTGTCAGACCCTCAACTGGCAGGACAGCGCCCCTTGGCCTGGAACCACTGGAACCACTGGAAGCCAATGGATCTCGATTTGACGTTACCCGGCCTGGTAAACGTTTACATAACTAACTGGAAAATCACCATTTTCAATGGGTAAATCCACTATTTCTATGGTTAATCACTAACATAACAAACTGGAAACTCACCATTTTCAATGGGTAAATCCACTATTTCTATGGTTAATCACTAACATAACAAACTGGAAACTCACCATTTTCAATGGGTAAATCCACTATTTCTATGGTTAATCACTAACATAACTATGGAAAATCACCATTTTCAATGGGTAAATCCACTATAAATATCTATAAATGGTCATTTTCAAGAGCTATGTTAAATTACCAGAGGGTAACCTAAAGCAATTTATGCACGACTGGGACTGGACAACTTGACAGCAGTTTTGTGGAAACTGGAAAAGCTCGGTGCAGAGGGAAAGAACTGGAAAGTATCAGCAGTTTCTCGAAAAAAACTTGGGAAGTCAACTCTTTTTCATCAAAATGACATTGAAGTCAGTGTCAACATCTGAATTCGAATGAACTCCTCTGAAAACATCGCTCTTATCACTCACATTAGCTGCTCAACTCCTTTAAAAAGAACAGGTCCAGCAGCGCAGCGCTGGCTTGTCAGTCCTGCATCCCTGCCAATCAGCCAGGATGTTGTCTAGTCCATCCATTGAAAAGGCCGAATTCTGCCGGCTTTTTTCGCCAGAGCTGTGATGCCAGAACCGGATGAACAAAATACCCGGAAAATGCTTCGAAACAGTTGAGTTCTCTTTAAAACATTCATGAAAACATTCATGAAAACATTCATTATATAACTACAAGACTGAGAAATGACTTAAGATCTGATGTTAACATGCATTAACATTAACATTCATGAAAACTAAGATCTCTGAGAAATCTCCGCTGTCGTGTGGATGTGGTGAGATGAACCACTGATCCATCCGTCAATGTATGTGGCCGTGCGAAGGAAAATTCTGAGGAAGGACAGATTAACAAGGATAGATTACTGATGACTTCCATTATTAATGATCAATGAAATTCAATGAACAATGATTTCCATTAACTGGGAATAACTGGGATGAATGATGATTTTCATGTTATGGATTCCAACTGATTTTTCTTCTCAGGATTCTGCAAGAATCTGCCCTCTGGTTCTGAGCCTAACGAACTGTACCGAGGACGATCCGACAGGTGATTTTTCATGGGCAACCAGGTGACCAGGACTTTTGTCCCATGTGTTTAAGTGAAACAAAAAAGGCTGTATTCTGAGTCCAGAATTCTGGACGAAGTGATTGCTGAAAAGCCTAAAAATTGAACTAAATTTTGGAACCAAAATATCTTATGGGAACAAGAAGTTTTCCTGTGGGATGCTTGTCAATCAATTGCACAAGGAGAGAAAAGATCATCCATATATAGTTCTGGGTCTAAATAGGACGCCAGGAACCCATGATTTTCTTGCTGGACTTGCCCTTGAATAACCAATGGGGCCCAAGTTTGGTCCGGAGTCCAAACCTTCCAAGAGCTAGTGGTGTTTTAGGCCCAAATACCCCACCCGGTCTTTTCTGCTGGATTCTTGCTGAAAGGCAACAAAGTCAAAGAACTAGTATCGCATCATTCTGGTTCAAACTGGTAAAGGAACCTGTGGCCGGCATTGGAACACTTTGTGGCAAAACCCAGGGTGTTTTGCAAAAAAAAACTCAGGGATTCGCACAATCACTGGAAAACCCGTGCTTACCCTCTGGTTATGTCAAAATAGCTATTGAAAATGGCCATAGAAATAGTGGATTTTCCCATTAAAAATTGTGATTTTCCATAGTTATGTTAACGTTTACCAGAGGGTAATATGCTTGGACACCGTCCATTCTTCAGGCAGGCTGGACACTAAAGGTATGGCGATCGGGCTACCACTTCATCCCAAGTCAATCTGGAGGCCGATAACCCAGGGTAGATACAAACTAAGTTGTATTATATATATATATATACATGTACATATAAATGTATATAAATATAAGTATACATATATATATATATATATATACATCAGTACACACATATATATATATATGTATGTATACATATATATATATGTATACATACATATATATATACATACATAATCCATATATATATATATATATAATCCTTTCCCCCAAATCTCAAATAACCCCTTGGAAACCCTGATGTTCTTTCTATGACCGGGGGTGGGATTCATAGCGACGTTTGTTTTTTCGACAAAGCCACTCTGCTCATTCAGTTTTCTCTGCCTCGCAGGAAGATAAGATTCGCTTGACGCTGCAAATAGAATTTGCATGTGCCACAATCACAAATTTCTGTGCGGTCATCTCAAAAATAGTTGAAATTCCTGACAGATTCCAAAGTACTGGCTACACTCCATCAGTTTCCAGAAATCTCCATCAACTTCCACATCAAAAACAGAAAAACAGACACACATATATATATGCTTCTATAATCTTCTATAGTGTTTCCGTTAAGAACCATGATTTATTTCCACGCTCTCTCCTAGCCTCCGAGGTGGACGTTGGAAGCGTTGGAACCGCTGCTTCATCCGCGTTGCCGCTCGCGGACGCGTCCGCGGACGCGTCCGCGTCGGGCGCTTCCTCCTGCATCTTGCTGAACATCTTGGCGAAGCGCTTCTTCTCCTGACATGCAGGATCTGGAGGAATATTGTGATGGATTAGTGATTACCCTCTGGTTATGTCAAAATAGCTATTGAAAATGGCCATTGAAATAGTGAGTTTTCCCATTCAAAATGGTGATTTTTTCCATAGTTATGTTAGTTTACCAGAGGGTAACTGGTTGGTGGTTGACCTACCCCTCTGAAAAATATGCGAAAGTCAGTTGGAATGATGAAATTCCCAATATATGGAAAAATAAACTTCATGTTCCAAACCACCAAGCATCCAGTCTATTTTCGGGGTTATTGTGGTGGATTATATAGTCAAAATCTCTATGCAGCGAGGAATATTGTGATGAATATGGTGGTTTATGGATGGGAAAATGGTGACTGGATGAATGTACCAGCATTGTAGGACTCTAGGAATAGTGAATAAGAATGATGACGTGGAAAATACTTGTTATAATGAGTCATGGTTGATCTGACAGAATGAGGCTATGATAAAAGGTATCAATGACCTGCATATATCTGGATTGTGTTCAAAATGTTGAACTTCATTTGGATATGCTTTGGTTGTGGAATAATGGGGTTTTGCCAACAACAATAGGGATATGACGAGTCATCATGAGGGTGATGCCATGGGGGTTCTGATCATGTGACCATGTCGAGATCCCTATGACCATCATACGATATCATACGTTGACCCATTGTATTCATCAAGTATTGTTGACCCGTAGAGATGTAGTTGATTATCTGGTTGGTGGTTGACCTACCCCTCTGAAAAATGATGGAGTCAGTTGGGATGATTATTCCATTCCCAATATATGGAAA
>CAMXCT020000446.1:161779-174279 GCA_947184155.2 Cladocopium goreaui
TCATGTGTGTGTGTGTGCGTGCTTGCGTGCAGATACATTCACATACGGTGCCATGTAGCAAAAAAATGAGAAGCACTGTGTATGCATGCGTCCAGGCAGCGACATGCACTTGAAAGTTTTCTTCTTCAAATCAAACATCATGATGCTGCTAGAAATGCGCATCTGCCGACGCCATGTGTCGAACTCTGCAAAAGCCAGCTCCAAACGCCCCTCTATGGTTGAAGCAGGCCAAACATGCAGCCGCAAGGCCAAAAGTACCTAGAACAAAATCTTGCATGAATGGAACAGATTAAACTAGCAACGCAATAAACTGCGCATGCGTGTGGCTCAAAAGCATCCAAAAAAATCATTGCCGCTGCTAGGTGCCACCATTGAGGCACACAGCTCTTGCCCCAAGCCCAAATGCCAGGTATGGGCTTGATCAGGGCAAACATACGGCCCGCAACCGGGAACTGAACTCAAAGCAGAAGGCTGGTAACATGGGTTGTCTCCTGGTCTATTGCGACGCCATTCTGCGCCAAGGTCTGTCCGCCACCATTCCTGCTCTCAGTTGCCAACATTTTCTGGTTCAGCCACATGCGTGCCATGCATGTATTCTTAAGTTAGATTCCAGCCTGTCCACTGCACAAGTGGCATATCCTTGCCGATGTGAATCCGGTTTGCAATAGGTTGCATTTACCTAGCTGCGCACTTGTATGCCATTATTGCAAAAGCATGCAAAGCTATGATGGTCACACTCCCAAAGTTTGATTGCATCTGCGGCGCGTTGCCACGGCCAGTCACCACGGATTCCCACCATGGCTACAAACATTCTCTTTTTTGAACCATCTTTCTTGGAAACCTCACGCAGCTGAGCATGCATGATTATTTCATGACCAGCCATGCAGGGGCCAGCAAGTACTCAACTGAGGCCATCACTTCAAAACCATCTTCCAAAAGTTCATTCAAATCTTTCGCAACTTCTGTATGGAGAGCTTCCAAAGTCTCCACTCCATCATCACCAGTGGCATACCGCTCTGCTGGATACACTGTGGAAAGGAATCTAGAGAGAAAAGGGTGCCCTGAAACTGCAAGAACTGCCACGTAGCTTGTCACCAAAACAGCTCTCTTCAAACGGCCTCTGCCTTCGTCTCCATGGTACATCAGCGGCACCACTGCGTTCAGGTTTGATGCATGCCTTTCATACACAGCATGGCCTGGGTCAACCCCACGGTAGAGTTCCCAAAAGCTTGCCAAAGCTCTTTCATGCTGTTCATCATCAATGGTGAACCCATTCATCAAGAGTGCCCCTCCAGTTTTGGCAAAGATAGACTGCAGCCAGCTGGAAAGAAGAAGGACTGGCCATGGTACCACAGTGGTCCGATTCCGAAAAAGACACGGACATCGAACGCTGCTGACAGGAACATTGAGAGACAATCCAAATCGCGTGATCAACTTGTGGAGGTTGCGGGACCAATTCCCGGGATTTTTCCAGGAGGCAATCTGCATCAAAATCGCAGAGCGACCTGAGCCACATGTCAGAAACAAGCCATCTCACCTTGGGCAGGCACCACTCTGAGCTTCCAGCGTGCAAGCGGGTGCTGTTGGAAGTGACTTGACAAACGGCATGCTGATACACATGACCGGGCGCTGTCAGCCTCGGAAGGCTTTGCTGCTGCCAGTCAATGAAATTATCCATGAATGAATGGCAACTTGACAGAATTAGGCAGTCAAGCAGCTCCTGTCTCAAAATGCTCCAGCAGCTCTTCAACTAGCTGTTGTTCCAGGTCACCTTCATCATCTACTTGCTCAGAAGCACCTGGACTGGAAGGGGTTTCCAGCACAATAGCATCACTAGAAGGCCGCTAAGACACCAACACACACACACACACCCACCCACCACCACCACCACCACCACCATACACACACACATGCATGTACCCCAACCTGCACGCCCAACTGGATGAATCTCTCCGTGAGATTCTGCAATCAGGTCGATCCCTGCGGGGGCACAGGGTGGGCAATATGACATGTTGCATGTCACTTGCTGGGCAGTGTAAAGAATGCAGGTTGCTTCCCTGACATGTCAGCATGCGTGACTCCATCCATGCATGCTCGACATCACTCAGTCCATGCATGTCTGGCATGTGGGCAATGAATTGATGCATCATGCATGGTTTATGAAAACGAAAGAACTTGTAAGACCAGGCAAGGACATGGGAAAGCATGCGTGTTTTTTTCTATCCAGTTTCCCGATCTGCACTCAGCCTACAGTCTTTGCATATGTGCTATCTCTTGTTCAAAACCAGCGAGTCTTCAGCTGTACCACGGCAACCAAACATATGGCCAAAAACCTTTCAGCCAACACTTCGCTCACTCCTTTTCAGCCTTTGCTTTCTTCTTCCTGCACAGAGTGGCATCATGGTCAGCTGGCACCTTGCATCCATGCAGTCACAAAGAAAACGCCCCGAGGGTACCTCGTCGACTTGTCCGACTGGTCATCTTCACTCTTCACTTCCTTCTTGCTCTTCTTTCGCTTCGCCTTGGACGCTTCCTTGCGAGCTCGCTTCTCCTCCTCTGTCAGAGGTGGCTTCCAAGACCTCAGTCCAGCTTGCACAAATGCAGTGGCGGGCGCATCTTTTTAGGAGCCGAATCCACGAGCTTGGCTGTTTGGGAACAACACTAAAAACATATAAGAGATTGGATGTTTCCGATTGATGCTAGAGCAGGCCTGGCCCTCGAAGACCAGTTGTTCATCATCGTGTCATTCTTGGTGATTTCTATGTACTTCTTCACCAACCCATCTTTCTCTGCCCTGCCCCAGGCATCTCACACTGCTACCCTCCGTGCCATTTGTGAAATCAACTTTGCTGGAAACCAACCCCGTCCTTTCTGGCGCTTTCACCGTCGCAGCAGCCTGCAACTCAATCAGCTCACCATTGAGCCTTTTGAGCTCTGCAAGAGGCGCTGCCATCCCAGCAGAAAGCCTAGGAGAATGCTGTGACCACGTGGACATACAAAAATCCAGATCACAGCGAGAATTGAGACAAGCACTCAGCAGCCTTTCGGTCAGTCTGCGCGTGATCATCCAAGCGGTCCTGCCAGACGCAGACAGCCCACGTGAATGGAATGGATGTGCTGAAGTCAGCAGGCACGCCTTCTGGTTCTGGGCAACATCTATCTTCTTTCCCAATAGCAAAAGAAATTGGCCCAATTGCTGGTAGGGGGAGGCAGTCTGCGACAAAGTGGGAAACGGAATGCGCTCCACTGGCCCTTTCCTCAGCTGTGGGATTTTAAGCACGCATCATGCATGACTGCATTATTTTTTGCTGGTGCCTAATGCCTGCAAACTGCGGAAGCGGCTGCACTGCTGGCCCGGTTGGAGCTGCAGGACTCACTGACTCTGGAGCCTCAGCCTCATCGATGGGATCTGCAATGCTCCCAGATCTGTCCTCCCACAGCAGCGGATTCATACAGCGGAGAAAGCAGAGGTCAGCAAAGTATTGGCAAGTCATCGACTTGTGCGCTCGCAGTCATAACCATGCTTTGCGCTTTCTCTTTCGTATCCCACCGAACTTGGTCAACATTCAGTTCCGCATACTCACCACCATTCACTTCATTCTTCTTAAGCTTTCCATTCTGAGCTGCCCATTGCCACGCTGTGGTAATCATCTGCCTCAGTGCTGTCGCGAAATTGCAGGTGAACTTGGTCTCGTGTTAAAAATCATGGGCGCCAAACAGGGTCAGCACCACATGCAGAACATAGAAGTTCATGGGCATGCGCTCAAAATGACCTTAAACATGCAGTTAAGGTCAGGACTCGTCCCATTTGTAGATCTCTCTCAGCATAGTCTTCGTCACAGGCTTGTATGTGTCCTGGTCTTTGACACTTTGGGACTGCATGCGTTGGACCACAAGATCCACTTCTTCAAAAGATCCCGTCTGGAGCAAAACCTCTTTCATCTTTTGGCCTCAGAAACAAGATTAAGAAACCAAGACCTCGCTTGATCCTTGCATGTCACACCTTCAAACACTTGAGGAAATGAAACAAGATAGGTGCAGCACGTTGGTCTTTTGACTTCCAAGCTTTCCAGAGCTCCTCCGTGTTCACAGATTTCACGTGCCGGCGAATCCTGAAAGGAATGATTGGCACAGGAAATCAAATTCTTTGCGGAAGCAACACCAAGCCAAGAAACTTGTGATCAAGCTTGTCATAGGAACCAACTTTCTTCCCTTCCCTGAACACTGACGACAGAAAGAAAACTGCAAGTCTGGGCTGTTTTGACCAATACACCATGGAAACACACGTGCAGGCCTCAGCTCATCCAAAGCTTTCTGCACATCCATTGCCATAGCATCCTCACCACCAGCACTTGCTGGCAAACTGCCAGCTGGGGCAGAACCACTGGCATTTCCAAGAGCACCAGGTGGTGGCGGAAGGGCGACGGCCAGAGCTGCAGCTTGCTCAGGGGTTGGCTCTTGGCATGCTTTCGGAGCTGGGCCTGGCGCTTTCTCTGCTTGTGGGAGAACAGCGGCTTTCACAGGGACGGGCTCTTGAGCTGGCACTTTCGGTGCTTCGGCAGCTGGAACAGCAGCATGCACGGGTGGTGGCGGCACACCTTTCACAGCTGGAACAGAACCAGGTGCGGGTGGCTTTTGATTTGCCTTTGGCAGTGGAGCAACAACAGCAGGGGGCGTCACAGGCATTGCCTTAGCAGGCACCTTCGGCACAGTGGTCTCCACTTCTCCTTTCGGAGACGCCCTGGTTTCTACTTCCTTCCCAGAAAGCATCTGAGAATGCAAAAACAAGAGTTCTCGAGACAGCTCTTCAGGTGACATTGACCCAGGAGGCCCCAAGGCTAGCATCGCCTGATGCAACGTCTGTCCTGCTGTTTCTTTCCGTGACTTGCTCGCCTGGAGAACAGCCGCTACACGGCTGGAAGCAGACCCAGCTGGAGTTGTCGTGCGGTCAGCACCTGCTTCACCATCCACCAGCAAAGGGGGAAACGGCGGTGGCCGTGGTGGCTCGGCGGCGTTGTTACTTTCAGCAGCTGCTGCAAGCAAGGGGTCCAAGGATCGAACAGGCGGTGCGGGATCTTGCTCCCGACCATGGTCAGTAGACTCATCATCAAGCTGCGTCTCAGCTCCTGCCACACACAGCATGCAGAGATTATACGATCAATCCCGTATGACCAGGATGGGGAAGAACGGTTCGAATCTCCCAATGCAAAACCAAGCGAAACCCTTTTACCCACGAAATGCAACGTGCATGAATGGTGGCGCATGCATGAGATATGCATGCATTGCGAAATCTTAGATGTGATGAAAGCAGCTATCATGCATGCATGGCACATGTGTCCTGGAGTAGACCCAACAACAGGGGCCAAAGGAGCACCAGCTGAATCATCATGAGGGCCCAGATTTGCACCATGATCACTTCTAATCGGTTCTGGCGTTGGAACCTTACATGCATGCAATATTGTTTCGTTTCATGAATGCTAACAGTCGACCATGCATGATCATGCATGGATGAGTGGATGCATGCATGCACAAGCACATGCACATATGCAAATTTCAGAAACTTCACAGCCCCCATGGCTCTGGGCATCCTGGAAGAACGATGATGGTGATGACACAGGGATTGTGGCTGCCTGCGCCGTGCATCATGCCAGTTCATGACGAAAAAGGTGCAGTTGTCGCATGCATGCCAGAGGCCTTAGGAACGCCTGTGCTTCCCAAGGACACCTGCCCACCAACTACATGGAGCTATCAAGTTCCACGCTCACAGCCAAACAATGCATGCAACTTGCCAAGAGCACATGCCTGCTGGTTCCCAGGCACACATTCTCCAGCGTGCTGAGGGGACGCAAAGTACCGGTGACCTTGGCATACCAAAATCAAAAGATGGCTGCATTCCAGCACCAGCACCAACACAAAAATGTAAGATTCATACCTGGGGCAGCTTCCGCTGCAGGGGTTTCTGCCAAGGACTCGGTGGGCTCACTGTACAGTTCCGCTTGCATCCTGCGGATGCGATCCATTTTCGCCTGCAAAAATCCAACTGCACAAAGCCCAAGACTAAGTTTTCATAAATTTTGAAAACATGCAAGCCTGTATTTCAGCATCCAAAGCTGCATCGTCTGATGCATTTGTGTCCATGCGCAGCATGGCTGCTCCACCCGCCAAAGTTTCCCGACTCATAGCCGAGGCAAGTCAGACTGCTCCACCAAAACTGCTGCATGCAGCCAAAAAATACATGATCACATTGTCTCAGCATGCAAGTGGTCATGCATGAACCTGCAACTTGAACACATGCATGGGAGACATCACTTCTGGCATCCACAAACCGAAATCAAACAGCACCAAACATAGCAAAAACACAACACCAAATTGAGCATTTTTTTTTGCGGTTGTTTGCGCTTTTTTGCGCCCGTTTCGCGCTTTTTTGCGCCCGTTTCGCGCGACCACCCGGTTCCATTTTCTATGGTTTCATCTACAGAAAGTTACGAATTTTGCAATATGAATCCTTTAAAATTAAATGTTCATCACCCTCGAACCAGTCGATTGTACTGATCCACAAGTTCAGGATCAGGGCAGGTTTCGAGGAGCTGACCCCGAAATTGTTGCATGGTGTTAACCCAGCTGTCTGGGATGCATGTCCTTGGGTGGTTGTACATATATTCAAAAACACTAACCAAGTCAGCATCTTGCCATGTGTCCAGCAATGGCATACTGCGAAACAGCTCTCTGTCGCTGAAGTTTTTATTGGCCTCGATTTTTTTCCTGGTCAGAAGCTGGACGATCAATTCAGTTGAGACTGCTTGGGGGTGGCAAATTCATCACTGAACAGGAGTCCTCAGACAGGAGGTCGGAGGCTCTACACTCTTCCAAAGGTTCAGGAGCCGTCTTCCAAACTTTGGGGGGTACACCCTCAGTGAATGCCATTGGCTGCGAATCTTGGAAAAGATATAAAGCACATCTAAGCACAATTCTAACTTGCACACGAAGGAACCCGGTTTCTTTTAATCGCGTGCCATTCCATTTCTTTCCTTGTCGACCTCACTCAGCTATATGTAAATATGAAGTGCACGATAAAGAGTAAACATGCATACTTCAAACAGCTCCAGCTTAGGAACACACGGGTGCTTTGAAACTTGGTATGTTCATTCATATATTTCCTTGTGATCGGGCCAAGATCAAGTCCACCAATGCCCTGCCAATTTGATCGGGCTTGCTGCCGCTTTGGTGTGGGGGCATCAAAGTGAAGCATCCACCACGACACCATGTAAACCTCAAAGCAGCCAGCAGCTTCCATGCAAGCATGCATGACCTTGGCCCCCTGACAGTGCATGCAAAATCACACATATGCACAAAATGCATCCAGGCACATAACATATTCTCTCTTGGAGCCACTGCCATCTAAAATGGTCAAAGAGAAACGTCTGACGCGGTTGTTCAACAATGAAGATCCCATGAACAGAAAGGATAGCGATGCAGCACAGCACCAACCTTAGGACAACCAGGAAAACATATCTCTTCACATGCATGCTGAATTTGCACCGTCATTCTCTCATGCACCCAAGTTCAAGCAGGCAACCTGCTGACTGTCAAGTTTCCCAAGACCACATTGGTCCGATTCAGAAAGCCAATGGAATTGTTTACAATTGACCTCATGGTCGTCCCCAAGTTTGGGGCCCCAAAGCTGGAACAGTCAGGGCCCATCAGCCCCAGTGCCCCGGGGGCCAGCATTAAGCAGGAGAAGAGCGCAAGCCTCAGCAACCGCGGTAAATACAAGGCAGTAAACATGAGTGCAAGCACCAAGGGCCAGACACAAATCCTGGAGCTGAGGTAAAACCCATAGCTGTTGGTTTCCCACGTTGCTCTCCGTAGATGATATCATACGAACCCACTTCGAAGCCTTTCTTCTTCCTCGACCACATGACTCATCAACAATCACCTCTTAGACACAAAAAACAGAAACTACCAAAATGAGGGCAGGGCCATTCACGTGAGGCATGTGCTCGGCCACTAAAGAGCTCCAGAAACTGGTATTCCTTCTGCTCCCACGGCAGGTCAGAGTTCCAAAGCATTAGCAACACCTCGCATTCACAAAGCCCCGTACTAGCAATCCAATGCTCCGCCAACAAAAAAACAATATCTTCCATCTGAGGTAAGATCCACTCCAATCATCACCTGAGCTCTCAAGCAGTTTGAGGCAGCATGCAGGTGAACAAGGACCTTACCCAGCCTTGGGAGCATTGCAATGCATCAAAGACATCACAGCAGACCCGCGTGCACAAAATGGCATGTTCACCGCCAAGTGCCAACTTGATCAAAAGCTGCAGCTGCGTCCCGAGCTTCTCTTCACACACATGCATGGATGAAAGTTTTCAAAGCACACCACGCCCGCATTCAGCCATGCATGTTCACAAAAAGTGCAAAGACATGGTGGGGAGTGGACCTGAAGCCATGGCATCCACTAGCCAGCTCATCTTGAGGTACCTGCCGCTTCAAATTTGGAGGCATGTAGACTTGGATCAAACTGATCAGGGTCTTCAAGCAACATGCATGGTCTAAAATTGGTCACCAAGACTTGCTGCTAGAGCACACAGGCAAAGTCAGACATTGAATCTATAACCCATCATGCAACTTTTTCTCCAAAGCTGTGGCGCTGCAGTGCGCAGTCTGCAAAGAAGATGAAGCTCTCACGGCCCTCACGGGTCTGAGGACCGCAATCCAAACAACACATGGCAGTCACAAGGCACAAGCACAACCGCATGGGCCTCAAGGAGCCTTGCACCATGCTTAGCATGTCCACTCTGCACCTTCATGAGACAGTCAAAAGAGATAAATATATGAAAAACGTTTGTCTGCAATACTGTCAAACCAACCTCGCCTCAACGCTTGGCAGGCAAGCTCTTGGCTGGGGGTGGTTTTGGTGGCCACCACGGCTTAGGTAAGACATCTGGTCTGGGAGGGGGCTTTGGGGGAATGCGAATTCCTGGTTTCACTTTGGCACTGGTGGGCCTTGCCTTCCTTTCAACTCCAGGTCTCGGGGCGAAAATGTTATCAACATCATCTGGCTCAGCTTCTCTTCTCGGGGGTGGGCCAGGTGGCGGTCTGGGACCATGAGTGAAAATTGTCATGCAGTGCTGATGGACTTTCGGGAAAGATTGCATGACTGTGGGCATGTGACCGCAATGGATCACTGGAACAGGCTTACGCCTGGCAGCCTCAGCACTTGATTCGGGCACTGCATCTTCTTGCCTGCATGCAAGGAACTAGCCCATTGACAAACTTCTTACATACATAAATGATGAATACTTAATTCAATGAAAGCCTGTCAGCCACAGGGAGTTGGAAAGTCATCGGGGTTTCACGCCCAGCTTCCTGCAACTAAATGCAAAACAGGTCATGCGTGGCCATGCGAGCTCATGCGTGGTCATGATTGGTCATGCATGCTCATGCGTGGTCATGCGTGGCCATGCATGGTCATGCGTGGACATGCATGCACATGCGTGGTTATGAGTGGTCATGCATGTTCATGCGTGGTCATGCGTGGTCATGCGTGGCCATGCGTGTGTCATGTGTGGACATGCGTGCTTATGCATGGTCATGAATGGTCATGCGTGGTCATGCATGGTCATGCGTGGCCATGCATGCTCATGCATGCTCATGCATGGTCATGCGTGCTCATGCATGATCGGATCGTGTTTGCACATGCGTGCTCATTAGTGTCGAAACAGCTAAGTGCCATCCTGCAAAGGAATCGCTCTTGCCAGCGCATGCATCACTCCAGCCATGTTGGCATCCTGCCAAAAAAATGCAGCCACAAACCAAATCGAAAATGACACAGCATGTGCACTTGTGGCTAGAGCCCTGTGTGTCCTGAGACATGGATTCGATCACATTTTCTTCAACCTAAAATCAGCACCAAGAAACTCTTTGGATACAGTGTTGCTGTACTTTTGAAAATGCCACTTCTAAGGCCACAGCCCCAATGCGTCGGAGAATGGCTTCCCAGTTTCAGGGATCATCCTAAAGGGAAACGCAAAACTGATTCACCCTACCCACACAGTCACAGGCTCATCTCTCAGATCCTGACTGGGTTCAAATGAAGAGGAGGAGCTACGCGTGCCTTCGCCGACACTTCCTGCCAGCAAGTTGTACATGCATTGAGGTGTTAGCTCTTCAAGAAATTTTATCCACGGCCTGGCCTTGTCAACATTGTCTCGGCTTCTTTTTCCCCTATTTGCCATGAGTGGAAACAGCTACGGTTGAGGCCATCACATAAGCGAAAGTACAAACACGTATCCAAGATAACACAAGAGTACGATGACATTTCCAGCCCTATGGTGGTGTCTCACTACTGTAACAATAGCACTTAAGGGCACTGAGCTGGCGATCAAGCCATCGTCGACATCATGGCGATGTACCTTCATGACACATGCGAAAATACCATTGGATCTCAGCAACAGGTCGAACTTGAACCGACTCAGGCGATACTTTCTCACCAAGAAGGATAATTAAGAGAGGTACATGCATGCTGCTGGGTGCTTCCAAATTAAGTTCTCATGCGTGAAAGTCCATGCGTGCTGGAAGTTGTTCAACATGAAAACCATGCATGCATGAATATAGCCAGACTGCATCATGAACATTTTGAGTTCCACAGCCACATCTTGTCATCCATCTCTGCGGGCATGCGTGTTCTCACGCTGCAGCAGTTGACACGTCTCTACATGTGTGCACCATGTTTGGTGCAAACACGCATGCTAAGCAACGCATGCAAAACCCAAACGCAACGAGCAGAAATCCCACAAGTTGCACCCCGTACTGGCTCCTGCCGGCCCATCACGCCACTACCAGGGCTGAAGCCTACAGAAAGGGAAAGCATGCATGCAGCAAGCCAAACTGTGCAATGCAATCATTCCTGGCTTTTCAAAAAAATTGATTCAAGGAACTTCGCTTCCTCGAATCTTGGCCTCTTCAGCATCAAGCCCTGCTTTGATGGCCGCAAGTCTGGCCTTGTGGTATGCTGTGTCCTTTTTCGACTTCAACTTCTTCTGTTCTGCTGTCATCTTGGTCGACTTGGCTTTGGCCTTTGCTGACGCTTTGGCACGTGCCTTTGGTGCACCTCTGGCTTTCGCCTTTGCCTTCGCCATACCTCTGGTTTTTGCCTTTGCTTTCGCTGATCCCTTGGGCTTAGCCTTCGCCTTTGCACGTCCCTTGGCCTTAGGCTTTGCACTTGCCTTCCCTTTCGCCTTTGCCTGGGACTGTGGTTTGCGACCAGGTCTGGTAGGTGCTGGCAGCCCAGCAGCAGCACGAAGCCAGTGGTCACATTCAGCCGGAGCTTCATCAGCCTAAGTCCATTAAACCATGGCCAGATGGCCAGTGAGCAAGGTCAGTGCCAACATCAAATTTCAAGAGATTCAGGCAAAGTCAAGAAACAGCCTCTCGAAGGTGTTCAGCCGAATCCCCTTCAGCATGGCCATGGGGGAATGGAGCCCCCAAACCATGTCCCATGTCCACATCTTCGTCAGCCCTTTGCGAGCCTTCGTCCATGTCATCACTACATTCACTGCTCACCCCACTAGATTCAGATTCCGACTGTTCCCCAAGAGTTGGTTTCTGTTGTGGGTCTGACAGGTCCACTCCGGGGACAGAAATGCAATCCTCCTTCGTGGGCATGTTTGCATCTTCATGCCCCATCATCTCTGCCACATGCGTCTCTGCGACCAATGACAGGTCAGCAGCTTCCTGCACAGGCGGAAGATCTTCCATCACTTGGGTCTCCACCTGGTCAACACCTGGGAAGCACAGATCTTGAATTTTTAGTTCCCAACCCTTCCAGGAGCAAACATATCTGCACAGCATGCTGTTGCATCTAACAAAATATTTTGAGGGTAGCGCAGACTGCTGGGGGCAGAGTCTCCGGAAAGAACTTAGCGATCTTTGGTACTTTGTCAGCTTTCTGCTGCCTGGACTGCCGAAGCAAGAGCATGAGCTCAAGTTCCTCCATTTCCAGCAGGAGCAGCTGCCGACCTTTCATGCAGCATCAGTAACAATGAAAAAAAATTGCATGCATGCAAACACACTCTCAGCACTGGTGACCAATATTAAATGTCACCCAGCTGCGCTTGTTGTCACGGCAAGTCTTCTCAGGTGTCATCTTGCTCAAGGAGTCACTCCCTGCAATGGGAAGATGAAAACAAATAACAATGCAGCTGCGCACCAGCATACATGAAACAACACATCAAAGCCTGCAGGCTTGGGAGGAGGTGTCACCAAGGTCTCGCCTAAAATTCAAATTCATGGGCATCATTCATGCATGCATGGTTAATCTTTCGAAGTTCGTCCCAAAGCATGACATGCATGTAAGGCCATGAATGCAGTTGATACAAGTGGCTAGTCTTTGCTGGGCTTGCTTCAGACTGAAGGTCACGAGATTCCAACTGGAATTTCCTGACCAGTCCACATGCTTTCTCAGGAACTGTCACTAGATCACCATGCTCCAGGTTGGA
>CAMXCT020000446.1:826779-959279 GCA_947184155.2 Cladocopium goreaui
AAGTTTAGCTTCTCAACTTCCTTCGACAATATAGTTAAAGATATGTATCTATATATATATACACATAATAATTCCATGATATATATATATACATACTAAATAATCTCAATATACATATAGATTCGTATATATATATATATATGCATACTCTACCCAGCAATTGTGGGATATTGCGCTTTGGCTAGTGGTTGCCGAAGCATAATCGCTGCCCCTTGCTCAGCATATCTAGATCATTTGGTGGATTTTCCGCAAGGGTTCCTCCAAGATATTCTCTTCAACCAAAAGACTTCGCTAATGACATTTCAATATGTTTCATATATATGTATATTCGTATATATATAGTTATCATGTATAATAACTAGAACACCTATAATGACTAGAATTACTATAATAACTAGAACATAATTATCACAACTATATCGAACCCCCCCCTTCGATTCCCCCAAGGTCCGCCTCTAACGCCGCGTTTGCAAGAAGTCACCCCGCGGGCCCACTTTTTGCACCAAGATTCCAGCACCAGGATAGCCCTAAGTCAGTTGCTTTGGGTACATGCTGGGGTCAAAACACCACGTTTGTGAATCCCACACTGTTCTACACATGTACAGACCAGAATCAACCCCATCCGCGTTGCAACAATGTGCTGCCCCCAGTTACACGTTGCCTCGCAAACCCCATAACCTGATATTTATACATATATCTAACTATATGTATGTATTTATATATATATATATGTCTGTGTGTCTGTGTGTGTGTCGTGTCCCCCCTCCCTGAAACCTACCTTTTTGGTACCCGCCCTCGAGTCCAAGCCCAGAAGACTTTTTTCGATATCCGCCCCAACTCCACCCACGTCCGTCCGCAGCGGATATGCCTCGTTCCCTTGCTCTCTTCTCCTGTTCCAACCCACGCCTACCTTTCGATCTTTCACCCTTCCCTCTCAAGTGGGTCTATGACTGTCGTCTCGACGGATGAGGTATCAGGTTAGCAGGTTTTTGTTTACTTGTGGCTTTGAGGTTCAAGCCTAAGAATTTGCCCCACAATTCCAAGATAGAACATCACCAAATTTCTGGGTGATCGGGCCCCCAATTTTCAGTATGATCTTGAATTGGTGGGCATTGATGACACACACACATATATATATATGGGGGCAAGTCAAAATAGGAGGTCCGGAACAAGCTCCGGGACCACACCCGTTCCATACCCCCGTTCCATACCCCCGTTCCATACCTCCTTGAAGGATCCGTTCCATACCTCTGTTCCATACCTCTGTTCCATACCTCTGTTCCATACCTCTGTTCCATACCTCTAATCCATACGTTATTATATATATAATTATATATAATTATTATTTATATATATATATACAATTATATATATATAATTATATATATAATTATATATTTGATTATGTGCAATCTGATTTTACATTTGTACACACATATATGAGTGCATACATGCAAGAATACGTTTACTATGCCCAAGCCCTGTGATTGTGTTGGCAAGTCTGTGCCTGCAGCACTTACAGCTGCTACCTACTTTGTTGTGTGATGGTAGGGATGTGCTTGGCTGCTGCCAGCTGGCAGTCTACGAATGGATTGCTTGTAACCCTCCCTCCCTCTCAACCTGTGGCAGGTTTGTGCCTGCACCACTTAAAGTTGCTGCAGGCTGTGGCACAGCTGTGGTGTTTGATTGTAGAGATGCGCTTGGCTGCTGCCAGCTGGCAGTCTAAGAATTGCTTGCTGCGCTATTCTCGCTCCAAACTGCGAATTTTGATAAAGATGTGCTGCGTGGTGGCAGTGCTGTGCTGGAGTGGGCCGTTTCGTTCCAGACCCCGTTCCATACAGTTCCATACCCGTTCCAGACCTGGACCACCCATGTACCACCCCTGACCCACTGGTGAACACATGGCAGGTTCTCACATAGACTGCTCGTAAGCCATCCTTTGCGCGTGGGTTATGGGAGGGTAGAGTCTTGCTATGCAGGGACACAATCTACCCCATAGGGACCTCTGAGTTTTAAGAGTAGGAGGTGGGACCTGCGTGACAGGTCTGAAGCTGAGTCGACAGCTTCACATGGTAGCCAGTGGGTGACACTGGCTACCGGTCGTGTCGTATCTAGTGCACGAGCACTAGCCATGCAAGGCAAACCTGCGTTGAACAGGTGTACAACAAGGATGTCGTGCAGCTGAGGAGTAGCTTCAACGTGCATATCCTTGAGATGTATATTATATATGTTACATATAATGTGTATATATATATATATTCATTTATTTATGTATAGTCTATATTTCATCACACTCCAAAGGTCCGGAACAAGACCAGTTACGAAGCCCCTTCGTTCCATACGCCCGGAACACCGCGGAACGTTCCATACACAATTTTGACTCGGGACCATATATATCTATATTATAACATACAATAATACAAATCTTCTAGATGAGATTCTCCAGAGATATCCAGAGATGTTCGCCAGTTGAGCGTCAGGTGAGCGTGGCACCATTGCATTGGTGGAGCGAATGGCGGCCACGAAGCTGCTGATGGATCCAAATCCACAGAACTTGGTCAGTGGATCCTGGGAATTTCTCATCCTGGCTGGTTGATGATTTCTTCATTGGTTCTGGGGTTATACGAAGCAAGATTTATTGGGGATCATGAAACACTCCATTAGGGGAAACCCGATCAACTGGTGATGTCAAGGCATATAAGAAATGTGGGATGCATTTCGCATTTTACTATGAAAATGTTGAACTCAATCATTGGGTTGCCAGCGATGGATTTGGGTGGAACTTCGAGCTTCATCATTTTTGCCACATACCCGAACGAGATGAGAGCCGCTGCTTTGACTTTGGACCTCCATCTTGAAACCATACGAATGATGGGCTCTGACAGGTAGGTGATGTGATTGGTGTTGTCTGGATGCTGTGCTTGTGTATGCGGGTGTTGGGATGGAAGGCAGGAGGATTGACAACAAAAGTTTAGAGAGGAGACATCTGGACATTTTCTTTTCCTTTCAGGACATTTCAGGACTTGTATCCAAAAGCTCACACAGTGGACGTACATGCGGTGAGTTGAAAGCCTAGAGCCCCCTCCAAAGGAAACAACGTCATGATGCCCCACATTTGGCCTGAGTTTCGGGCCTACCGAGACATTGCACCCTGGCTTTGAGGCCCAAACTAAAGCATGGAAACCCTCAACGATGCGACGCTCATATATGCAAGGGTCAGCACTGGGATTGCTTTCCAACATGAAGTTATATACAAGCATAACATAGCATAACATAGCATAACATAGCATAACACCATTCAAATTCAGGGCTTCATTTGCCCAAAAAGAGAGTAATCATCCCACCATTCCCCATCTCATGGCCGTTTCGCGGCTGTTTTCGGCTGTTTCATCCTCAGGTCTTCTGGTGGAAGTACTTCTTGTGCACCGACGTCCGCGTGTTCCCCGAGCCACGGCAGTTCCAAGCCGCAGAAGCCATTGCCAGATGGTCGGTGCAGGTGGATGTCACTTGGCAAAGGTGAAGCTACTCACCATCCGAAAGATTCAGCGGAAAATCTTGTGACAGGATTTGTTGATTCATCCAATGGTGACACTTGACCAAGGACAAGGGCCGGCAATACTTCAAGATCACAGCTCTGGGGAAGGACCAAGGGGTAGCTGGGTAATAGCTTCGTCTGAACTCCTGATTTTTTTAAGGTCCTGATTTGAATTCAAGATTCTTGCACATCGCGATGTTACTGACGTTCACAGTTGGTCAATGGCTTGAACAATGCAGCGGCTTCTGATCTGCGGAAAATTCAACCATGAGTACTGAAACTCGTATAGTAAAAAACATGTGCAAAACCGACTGATGGCAGAACCAGTCCAACGAAAAAGTGACTCTTTCTCTCTTTCTTCTTGGGAAGGGAAAAAAACGAGCAACCACAAATCCATTGCTTGACCCCGTGAAGGACAATGTCCAATGGGTCAACGAGAGGCATCCGCCACAGCCGCCTGCCAGTGGGCATCGTTATCCTTCACCTGCATTGCCAGCTATGCACACAAAAGGCGAAGTGCGTAGCTTGTCAACGATGGGATGTGAAGCTGAACATGGTTTCTTTTATAATGGCAAATGGAATGGTAGGTTTGAGCGTAGGAGCAAATTCTCTGGTTGTTGAGTCTTTGTCTGGAATGCAGGATGCCTTGAGTTGTAGCTTGTAGGTGGTTTGCAAAGTGTGTGGTCCAACATTAGACTTGCTCTTTTGGTGATGTCTTGTTGAAGCTGGGCACTCGTTTCCTTCTTTTGGGATCTTACGATCCACGAGACGAAAGGGTGGCTCTTCCATCCGTGGCAGAACCATTGGGTCTTGAAGTCTTGACCAAGGCACGGAAGACGACCTGCTCTATCAAAGGCCAGGGTGCGTTTTGCTGGGGAGCCATGTTGGAGATAGCACAAAGATGCCCAAAACATTTTCCACATCACCACAATATTAGAGCAGTGCGTCTTCGTGGCGACTGGAGGCTGTGCAGGCAGAACCCCCAAGATGATCCAAGATGTAGGGACAGGGTGTTTGGCCAACAAAATCCACTGAGAATGAAACGACTGAGCTGAATAATGATGGTGAAATCCAAGTTTTGGGTTTATGCAAAAATGGTGATCCATCCTGAAAACCTCGAAGTGCACCAGCTTCTGTTTGCAGGGATGATGAAAGCCAGGTATGTGCAGTGCTGAAATGAAACCCGATTCCTGCGACACGCGCAGGTCATTGCCCAACTTTGCAGATGAGAAGACAGGCAGACCAATGCTTCGACCGTCGGATAGCGAAGCACTGCTGTCCTATTTGACCGCATCTCGGCTTTGCTTCAGAGGTTTTTGGCCATAGCAAGAAAATATCTTTCCTTTCAATGCTAAATTTCCGGATGGAGGGCGCACTGTTTCTGATTCAGTCAAATGTCTACTGGTACCTGGCCAAACCAATGGAACGGTACGGTTTGCACGAATACATGCAAAGTCATGAAGCCCGCTGCTCACCATTCTCTTGCCACACTCCACCGTTGCATCTCTTGACCCTTGGACAGCTCCCAAGGTGCCTTACTTGCGTCAGCCCTTGCTTTTGAGCTTCTTCACCACCCAAGATCGAAGTAACTGCCTTCGGCAAGGAACCCTGCAGAAGATCTTGCAAGCCACGATGCTGGAGCCTGGAAAGCTGCTGTACCCCGAAGATATGCAGAAAATTCCAGAGTATGTGCCAGCCATTGCCGAGGAGGAACACTTGGTGGCCTCCCCGTTCAGTCAAATCTTGACCGAGCTCTCCCATGGCCCTGCCCAGATTCTGACCGCAGTAGGAAAGCTGATGGCGCTCACCTTGAGTTTAGCCACTTCGGTGACCTCCGAGACGGTCCCTGCCATCCTTTTCTCTGTGCGCTTGGCTGTGCGGGTGGAATCTGCGGCGGCACTGCTGATGGACCACGCGGAGGGCCAGGTGGCACGGGCATGGCCGCGCCTGACAGCAACTCCTCATGTGCTGGAAGAACTGCGTCGTGGACGTGTGCTTCTTCGAAGCACCTTTGAAGGAGAGGCTCCTTGGCAAACAGAATGGTTTTCCTTCACTATCTTCACTGAACTTCCTCAGAAATGTCTCCAGATGTGTCTTGAGCTGGTGCAAAACACCTTGGCAAGTTGATCTGAGCTTGAAGACCTCAGCAACCTCATCATTTTTTTCCCGTCCTTTCCAGCTGTTGTTCTGACCCAGGTTCTTCCGTGGTTTGATCGATGGTTGGAGGAGCTGGCAGAGTCGGCACAACAGGAACCCGCGCGCGAGGATGAGTGTAACAGCTTGGCATGTCGCTTGCACGCGCACCAGGTGCTGTGGGACTACTTAAGGGTGGGATATCCCAAATCACGAAGCCCATGGATGACTGGGGTCATTTTGGGAAACCACGGAGTCTCTTTATGTCAGGTGCTGGTGCTTCGCAATGTTCCCATCCAGAACTTCGATTCTGACCGCATCAAGCGATTCCTCTCCTCCCTGACGTACCTTTCATCACATCACACCTTCAACCAAGAGAGGTTGGAAGTGCCAGAGACAGAACTCTTCGAAGCCTTGCAGCTACATCGCCGCTTTATGGTGAAGTGGTTGGTGGAACAACGCCGCATCAATGCACTCAGTGGATTTAATTCAGTGCTGAGGAGTTGTCATCATCAACTTTCAGCACTGGGTTACTGGTCTTGATATGTCTTGATTGCATCCTTTCTGGAACTGTTTTGAAACTTTGAAACTTATCCCGTGTCTTTAAAACTAGCCCACCTAATTCTTTGCATACGTTTGCATACGCGTATTTGTATGTATTTGATTGTATTTGTGCTATTTTGATTGGGGTAAAGAGAGGTGATCCTGGCAGTGAGGTGATAACAGTGCTCCTGAAACCGCAAACTTCGAGTGGGTCTGTGTTGGTGACAGCTCTGAGTATGAAGGTCGCTTCGGAGTTCTCAGCGAGTCAGCTCCAGACAAGGATGCCCAGGGTGAGGAGATCAAAGACCGCCCATCAGGCCCATCAGGCATCAAAACTGTGAATGCCTCCGATGCATTTTGGATTGAACTCAACGTGCAACTGCTCCAAGTGACCGTCCGAGGCCGAACTCTGGTGCCTTTGGAAGATTTCATTTGGAATGACGAGGATTTCAAGCATGTCTTTGTGTCAGAACTTGGTGAAAAGGGTGCTCAGCAGAAGACCACGGTGCAGTGCAGTGCCTTGCTGACATCATCGAATGCAACGGTCCGTGAGCTGTTGAGTATCCCGTTCCGTGCCACCTTCTGGTCTTCCAAGCCCGCCAGCTTCTTGCCATTCTTGGATGAATGGGATCGGTTGTACGACGTGGAAGACATGGAGGAGGATGAATTCTGGATCGCTGAGCTCTTTGAACCTGTCAGGCAATGTTTTTCAGTGGAAAACACCAAACAAACCAAATCAAAATGGCTGGCTCAAAAAGCCTTAACAAGGTCTGCCAGACTATCAGTCGCTGGAAGACTCGTAGAAAACATGTTGACGAACTCGGGACTTCATCGAAATCAAGCTGTATGTATGTGATTATATATGTATATATAATACACACACATATATATATGTGAAGCAACAGGCTGCGGGTCCGTTACTACCGTTTCTACCCCGCCAATCTTTCGCCAGGCGCAGGTTCTTCATCCCCCCCCTCCTCGACGACCGCCTTTGTGGTTCATGAAGGATGAGCCCATCCCCACGGAGACCACGGTGGTGCAGTTGATGGGAGTCCACCAAGATGCCAAGGCTCGAATTTGGAAGGAGGTGCACTTGTTCAAAGAAAGGAGGATGGTTCATGTCTATGACATCAGGTGGGAAGTGGCGGAGGGTGATGGAAGTTTGGAGACCAATGAAAGGGATGCCAAACTATTGTGAAAGGTTGAGTCATCTCTGAAAGGCATAGTCTGCTTGTCTTTTTGACTGGAACAGATGGTAGAAGTGAATCAGGGCAACTTCCATAATTGCATTTAGTTTCCAAGCATGCAATCTAGAAGTATATCTTGCAGCAGTCTCTATGTTTTCCCTGAGGGCTTACGGTCATCAGCTCTATCGTCAGTTGGAATACACCAGCAATGCGCGGCTTTGCATGCGCGAGCTCCAACCTTCACTGGATGAGCGTGGCGAACCTTGGGAAATGTGGGAACGCTACGAGGCACTTTGACAAGTTTGGACATGGGTGGTTCTGCGGAGGGAGGGGAAGGGATAAGATTCTTGCTAGGATCACGCTTATGTAGCTTTCATCATTCCAGCACGGGTCAGATGTAATCTCGGCCCCCTCAAAGTTACACAGCTTCTGGATGCTTTTGGTACCCTCTGGTGTCTTCAAACACAGTGAAAAATCCCCCATGAAAAGTTCAATGCATTTAGCAGCCCTGCCAATTTGGAGGCTGGTGGCTCCGGCTGCGATCTGCGCAATCATGACAACAGCTGCACGGTGTCGCGCACGTCCGTCAAGGGCATGCTGGGCTTCGGTGCTGAGGTTGATGGTCAGAGTGACCCCCTGGATGATCCAGAGGAGATGGTGGGAAATCATTGCCATCCATAAGAATGGATCAGATATTAGAGATCAAGTTTTTTCATGTTTTTTTCATGTTTTTCCTAAGGAACAGCAGGGTTGACTTTGTAGCTTGTGAGATGTTATGTTGTCACCCTGACCAAAGCTGCAAGCTGGAGCCACAGGAGTGGGATGACAACGATGCCGGAGCAGAGCGGAACACTCAGGCGGCCGCCAAGGATGATGAAGTTGATCTGGAGGAGGATGGAATTCAGCGACGGCGCAAACCCTTGCGCAGCAGCCCAGCAGAGCTTCTTGCAACCACTTGTCGTCAGGGACATGAGATGCAACCTGAGAAAAAGAAGTCAAATCGTTGCAACCTTTGTGGTTGCAGTGGCACAGCTTTCCGCTGTAGAGACTGTGACTATGATTTGTGTGAGCCATGTCAGAGGAACATGGCAAGACGTGTGCCTGTACGATTCCAAGAAGGAGATCGTATGTTGGTCAAGGGGGCCGGTTACAATAGGAAAGATGGTGTGGACTGGCGCTTCTGCTTCTACGCTGGTTCTGATTGCATCTTTTCGTTCGCTCCCTGTACTCAGCGGAAGTGCATTCTCAGGCTTGGCTGGGCAATGACAACTGTCTCTTCGATTGGAACATAGCCAGGGATAAATGCCACAGAGATGGACCTTCAGGGCAGCTGTACTTGACTGGACATGGTGTACCACTCCAGATTCAGTCTGATTGGAATGGGCCAACTTTTTCTATTGTGAACATCAAATCCTTAAGCCATTTTCTTGAATCTTGAATCCTTTCCATGCCGAAGCGCAGGAACTCCCTCATTGACAGCGCCAAAGGATCAGAGATGCTTGACGGCCAGGCTGATCAAACC
Source organism: Cladocopium goreaui (assembly GCA_947184155.2). Lineage (NCBI taxonomy): Eukaryota > Dinophyceae > Suessiales > Symbiodiniaceae > Cladocopium > Cladocopium goreaui. The sequence goes on from CAMXCT020000446.1 coordinate 835,700, forward strand.
ATTTTCGCTTGATGGCGGCAACGACAGCAGCAACGGTAACACCATTGGCAAACACCGCAACCAATTGAACCAACCACCATGCCAATCATCAGAACGACAGCAACAGCGATGGCAGCTGAGGATAGCAACAATGACGGCAACATTATATACAACAATAGCCACAACACAACCGAACTCAATGCAGCCCAACACAACACACAGCACAAGTAGACTGTCTACGACCGCAGGAGCAGGTACTGGTAGAGAGAGAGAACCATGGGTCTCACGCTGTAAATGGTGTGAACATGTTTGGAGTTTGAAAACCTTAGGCCATGGACTTTAAATGACTTTAACTTTATACATCTTTATACGTGAACCATTTCATGGCCTGCCCTGCACCACGGCACCAAGGATCCGCACTGGAGGATGCCCCTTGGGTTCTGAGTCCGATGTCTTTGAGGCCATGCCATGACTGGAAGCTGACTGTTGGCATCGAGTTTGGTTTGGATCGGTGGTGATATGTGGTGATGTATTGATGATCATTGATGTGTGTTAAGTTGGGAAATGATAGCTTCGGAGTGACCGGAGTGGCTTGACTTTTCAGGTGGCGTTTGAGAAGACCGACGAAGGATTTGAAATCCGAATCAATGGAGAGCGGCAGGCCTCGGAAATCAGTATCGATTTACTGTCAATGAAGAACGACATTGTCAAAGTTTTCCATGGAAAAAAACGGAACAAATCACTGACTCTGCCAGGTGGACTTCGACTTCCCGGATCGTTCCGCAGAGCAGGTGGATTACATTGGCTTCGATTGCCGCGCCGGATCCATCAAGGAGACGGAGATCTTCCACGATCGCATGCTGACAGAGAAGTCGCCCTTCGAGCGAATGATGGAAGTGGGTGAGCAGTTCTTGCCGCGACGAGTGCTGTGGGGCTTGTTGCCAGAAGCCCTGTGACCTGGAGCGAATAGCGACACAAAAAGGATTCAAAAGAAGGGCTAGGTCGGCTAGGTGAGGTCATGTGACAGGTGTCTAAAGAATTCGCTCTTGAGCAGACCATGCCATCCCTTTCGTCAGCAACTTTCTTACAGGTCCCCAAATTAGTGAGATCTTTTGCTGGAGGGAATACAGGGGATGCTGAGACTCCAATGCACATGAGGTTGGAGGACTACAACTTCTACCAGAAAAATGCCCCGCCGCATCGAGTGATCCGTGGATATCCAGCCAAGGGTCGCTGGCCTTCTGGGGAGAACGAAGAGGAGGATCTCCTGGAAGCGGATTCCAGCAACAAGAAGGTCGGGAGATGTGACGGAGATGTGGGAGGATCTTACTGGAGTCTGGACCCAAAGCCGACCTGAAATATACTGAAAATCATGGGCGTCCTCTTCGTTAGACCATTTTGATGTGTTGGGTTGGTCTGATTCTGTCTGATTTCCGGCTGTTTGTGTGATCTTTTCCCACACCCTGCACCACAGGTGGATCACATTTTGATTGTGAAGCTGGTGCGCATCAAGAAGATTGTTTGCACTGGTTTGAAGGGGTGGGGTGCCGTGGTCATCAAACGCTTCCGTGACAACATGGCACGCCCAGACCTTTATCTGCTGGATTTGGTGCACACCAAAGCTGGAACTCCTTTGCATCAGCTGGCTGATTCGTTGGCAAGAGCAGAGAACTTGTCCTACATCTTGGCATGGACTTCTGTGAACCCATGGGAGGCACATTTCAGAAGCTGAAGCCAAAAAAACCTCATGGCATTCCCATTGCCAACTTGACATATCAATTTTTGACAACTTCTTGAGTTTTTTTTTCTGCCCTGCAACATTGAACTTGGATTACTTGGTTACTTGGATTTGTTGTGACCTGTGCTCGCTGCTAGGCCAAAGATGGTCCCCTTCGTCTGGAACGTGTGGAGATGCCCCGCTTGCAGCTGACCTGGGATGTGCGAAAGGGACCCAAGGGCGAACAACGCTTATACTCCGTGGATCACTCTCAGCTCCACGACAGCATTGGTCATTGGTGATGATTGAGGTTTTTCAAGATGGGAGTATTCTCTTCTGCAAATTCCATGGAATTCCCAACACAAAAAATCTGAACATCATTAAAGCTTAAAGCTTTGCTGTGCAAGCTTCCAGAGACTCTTTCCTGGACTTGGGATGTTTCCAGTCCCTCACCTGTCACCAGCCAAAGCCAGCTGAGAGCCCAGGCTTTTCCTCCCTACGCAGCCACCCTTCGGTGCCCGGGCACAAGCCATGCAGCTCCTTCAGGCGAGGGGGTACCTTCACCGACGATTGTGGTCAGGTTTCAATGGTGGTTTTAAGAGGTTTCGTCAGGTTTCGTCATATTTATGTTTTCCTATTGGGATATCTGGGTATTTCTGGGTTCAGAATTCCCGGGTGATTTTGAGAGTAAATATGGATGATGCGATGCTGGATGGGGTCCAAAAGTGGCTTCGCTGACGAAATCAACCCGCCAGCATTTGGCACTTTGTGACTTAAAGGCCCCAAACCTTCAGCCTGTTTTGCCAGAGGCCATGCCGCACGCTCTGTTGCTGCAAAGCGAAGACGAGGAGTAAAGTGAGTTGGATTGGCAGCTGTTCTGTGGGCTGTGAAAGCAAAACCGGCAGAGCAAGGCCTTGAACAACCAAATTTATGACACCATTACATGGTGTAAGCCCACAAACATGGAATGATGAACCCCCAGGAGCTGTTTACTTGCGTCCCAAACTCAGCACGTCAATCCTTCGAGACACCGCGCCCCTTTCGTTAGTCTTGGTTTTGGAAAAGGTGAGGAAACTGCCCAACGCTGATCAACACAGAGCTTCCTTCGACTTTGAAACGATCCCTTGACTGACCAACATTTGCAGCTTCAGGTTCCAAATGTTTGCCCTCATCGCATCCAGATTTATTCGATTCCTGGATGGCAAACATGCAGTGAGATTTTTGTAGTAGATAGCCTCACACTGAATCCGAGATATGTATATATATATAGTTGGATGATAGAATAACATCCTTCTGTGCAATGTACACTCGAAATATTTCTTCTTGCCTCATCATTAACCCATGCGAAACTCATTGAAGATTTGTAAGATCAGCTGCTTATTGGGCGACACTTTCCGAAATGGTGAAGATATGTGAAGACAATCCCCAGCTCTGCCAGCTGTCAAGAATTGTCCTACCTTCCTGAGGAATCCGTTCAGTACCGAGCTGGTTCTGGAGCGGGGACACGGGGCCTGTTGCCTCAGTGCCGGAGTTGTCACGGGAACATGCCCAGTTTGGTGACAGTAATTCCTCGTGGATTCATAGGCACGTAGGCAACCCTAGCTCATGGGGAACTAATCACAACCCCAGTCTTGACTAGTTAAATTATGTTAAATTCCTATTTATATCCAGCTGGTATCGAGGCCAATCTTTGTCCCTTCCATGGTTGATTTTTTTTGGGTTGGCCTGAGGTTTGGAGCGCTGGCGCGACCAAGCACTTCCTGTGCGCTGGGGCAGGGATGGTTTTTGGCAGCCCCTGAGGCTATGCAGACCCAGAGAGGAAATGCAGGTTCTGACCGGTATACAATTCTGCCCACTGGATATATCAGTCCAAAATACTCAGTTCTCAGACAGAATAGTGACATGTAGTGAAGGTATACAATTTGAATTAATTCGATACCTTTTCGATTTTCCACCCCTAGCTGTGCCCAGATACCCAGTTCACGTGTCAGCATCGTTCCTGCAACCACCAACGACTGGATGCTCGGCTTTCTGTCAAGGATGTTTTGCTAAAGGACTCCAGAGACAGAAATCCCAAGAGACACCAGACAAGGCAAGGATGTGGAATTCAACACCTGCAGGTTCGATAGGATTTGGCTGACAGATGCTGACAGTCAGCACGGTTTGACAGTCTGAAATGAATGCACAGTTTTTGAATGTGAACGAATACCAAGGATCGGCTCTGTACTTGATGCTTCTGTTCTTCTTGCATAGAGAGCCTTGGCTGCGAGACGCGAGACGGATGTGGCAAGGTTCAAGTCAGAGACAGCTGGTAGCTGAGCCTTGACGGCCTAAGGATTATCACCTCGTGTCTCAGCTGGTGAATTCGGTGGCCACAGATTCTCCCTACACCAGCGACTTGGTGACGATGTGAAAGACCTCAAGTGTTCGCATTTGGTTCCAGTGCTACTGCAAGAGTCCACACAAAACACTCAAAGTTGACCACATCGAGAAGTTGACTGAGGTGAAGACAAGGTTTGCTTTGAGCATTTTGCCACCATTTCAGACAGGCTAGCTGTGACTCTACAGACTCTTTGGACAGCGAGTTTTTACTGCGAGATCTCAGTGCCTGGCTGTTCCATGGCTCCCGTGGTGCCGTTGCCAGCCGTTGCCAGTCATCCCAATGCGACAGCTTTGCGCTGCAAATTGGCTCTTGCTGTGCGCCGGAAATGAAGAGATTTGGGAACTCCACAATCTCCAATCCATGATCATGATGTGTTCAACAGGAAAACCTTTTGGTGAAACACGGATAGGATAATACATATATATATACATACATATATTATATGTATATATATAATGTATATATATATATAATATTATATAATTGTAATTATATACCCACCTGGAAACCTGCTCTTGGTTTCTGGTGGTACGCGAGTCTCGGTGTGAAAGGAGATTCTTAGATGTTGAGTATTCGTGTCCAGGTACAACACTCGCGAATGCCTCTGCCATGGCATTTGTACTCTCAAGGTCACCAAGTGGTGGTGGCCAGGGAATTGCCGGAAGTGACCAAAAGATGCTGACAAAAGTTTTGGATATATATATATATGACTTGGTGGCCGGGCTTCTAGGATACACAATACACAATGTGATCCAAGAACTGGAGTAACTTTACTTAGTGTGACCCTGAGCCGAACTGATTTAGTCTCGCTGCCACTGGGAAGAGATCATGACATTTTGTGCCCCTGGTCTCTGATCTTCCCGCAACTTGCAGGTGCAGAGCATGTCAGACGAGTGCCACGGCAGAGATGGGATATTTATGGGATGGAACACACGTAGCCTGTAGCTGTGTAGCAAGCAGGAGGTCTGTGAAAGAGCATTTGTGACATCATTTGTTTCAGTGAAAAGAAAGCCACAAATGCGAAGGGCAATATGGGACCTGTGAGACTTGAGTTTGTTGCACAGGAACTGCTCAGGCACAGTGCCAGAAACGGCCAGAGTCACAACCACCAGTTTCGTTGGAATCCCTCCCAGTTCTATCAGATAGCATGGTGGTATTTTGCTGACCCCATTTCCCATGGTTAGTAGTACCCTCCAGCAATTAAACATTGCATTGGAAAATCCCATATGAAAATGGATGATTTTCCCATCAAAACCTTCAGTGCGGGGATTGCCATTTTAGATTCCCCGTGCGGGTATCATATCACCATCCGACACCATGAGGTGATCCATGTCACTGGCGAGTGTCGTTTGAGCTTTGAGGAAGAGATGCAGGCGGGTTCACTTGGGGGTGGAACCAACCGTGGCCAATTTTCCATCAATTTTCATCGTCTTTTTGTTGGATCCACTCTTGCAGTTACAGTCCTTTGTTGGCAGGTCCATTTTTAGTTGATTGTTTTTCGTGATTGCGTTTGATGATTTGATGGTTTCCAAAACTCCTGTCTTTCATTGCAGTCCTTTGAAGGGCATGGTGCAATTGATATTCTGTTGGTAACCCGTAGGTGACCCGGCAGTTGGAGGATTTTGTTGGTACTTGGATGTTCATCTCAGTTGGTAAGTGGCCACTAATAAATTGGGCAGCCACAGTTAGGAAACTTCACCTCAAGAATAGTATAGTATTGTGGTGTATACAGTATACATATATATATATATATAATATTTCGTTATATATATATATGTATGTATAAATGTATACATATTTCGTTATATATATATATATCGTGTATATATATATATAGCGTGTATATATATATATATGTATCGTGTATATATATATATCGTGTGTATATATATATATTGTGTATATATATATATATGTATACATTTACATATTATACAGATACACATACATACATACATACATGCATGCATGCATGCATGCATACATACATACGTTAGGTTACGTTACGTTTTGTTACGGTACGTTACAGTACAGTACATTACATACATTACATACAGACGGACGGACGGACGGACCGCCGGACCGCCGGACCGACCGACAGACAGACATACATACATGACCCAAGTAGGCGGCTTCAGGGTTCGCTGATCCCACTGTCAGGTGCTTACAATGTGTCGACACTACCGTGAGAAGTTGCTGCTGGTGACCAGAGAAGTGGACGCCTTGCGCCGGGACCAGGCCCTACAAATGCCACTGGTGGGAAGATCAAATGGGTTTAGGTAAACACATTCTTTGACAATGACAAGGGCACAAGGGGATATGTATATATATATATAGACATACTCCAGACAATGGGGCACCAAGAAATGGATGGGCAGCACCGAAAATGACCAAGAGCCGTTTTGAATTTTGATTGCCGAATGAGCTGGTTTAGGGAACGAGGACCGGAGCACCGGGGAATGAGGAGGCTCCAAGTACTGTAGTTCTCCTAGTTCTCCTGTTGACCTGGGACCAATGTCGGCAGGGGCAGATGCTGAAAAAGTTCAAGAACATGCTGGAGGATTCGACCCCAACTGTCGGACGTTATGCACTCATTCGCATTTTCTTTGGAAACACATTTTTTCCCACTTGTCTCAGTTGTTTGAAGCACTTGTGGGAGTTGACTCTGTCGGTCACCCCACTGCAGTCGCCAGAGAAATTAAAAGCTACAAGCTGTGATATCCACATCTAAATCAATTCATATCGTTCAGACTTTGAAGAGTCTGACAGCTCTGTCGGCAGGACCCGACTGCCATGCTGACAGCCTCTGGAGAGCACGCGAAGTCCTTGAAGAAATGGAAGGCGGACTGGGTTCGGCAAGCTTCCCTCGAGTTTGGGAGGGTTCGAATCACAGAGGGTTGGACACAATAAGAGGCTTCAGAAGCACAGCACACCTCCTAGGGAGCAAGGATTGTGCTTGGAGCTCGCAAGAGACAGTCAACAAGGTTCTTTCCAAACGGTCCACAAAGGTCAAGACTGCCATTTCCATGACTCCAATGGCGGTTTTTGTGGAGCTTTTGTCAGCTTCTTCTCAGCTTCTTCATCCAACGTTTCATCACTTGGAACCGTCACTGCTGCGAATGGCCTCCGCAGGATCGCATCGTTCGGCGTTTGCGTGCGGAACGGCTTGGTACTGGCGAGACGGAGCCTTTTTTCGCAGTGGGGCATCCTCCAGAGGCCGTTGGCACAATTATTTCATATTAATTTCTATGTATCAGTATTATCATTACTATTACTATAAGTACCATTAACTACTATTTTTTCCTTATATTATTACTATGATTAGAAATAACTATTGTTATTAGTTTCACGATTTCATGATTATCATGATTACTATGATGATTACTATTATTTCTATGCATTCCACAGGGACAATTCTAGCCTTTGGATGATTTTTGAAATTGGGTAATGTAATGATCTCTCTCATTCGTTCGTCTGCTGCACAATAATTCCTTCGTGTTTCTGGCCTCCCTGGCTTCGACTGTGGAATTTCGCTATCAGATCTAATATCTTTCTTGTATCCATGCTTCTCATGGAACTCTTCCTGTTGTTACTAAGTTCGTGGGGGTGCTTTATCAGTGTCGTGGGGGTGCTTTCATTGCTCCGCTAGATGCTGATATGGGGGTAAGCGACGATCTGAAAATCAACGCCTTGTAGGATGGCTAAAGCTCAAATTGGACGGTGTGCTTATGCTTTCTGCGTGATTCTTGTAGTGATGAAATTTAACTACTATGGTGTTTTGCCAGCCAGTTTACCCGGATTTGATATTGGTATCAATGTCCTATAGTTTGAGAATTTCCCTTCATTATATATACACAAAAGTATGAATCTTGTAGTGCGAACTTGGGCTACTATTCCGAACCTTCAAGCAAGAGTCACCAAGTAACAGTTGGCTAAGGAGCTGGTGGCCCTCATCCTCGCAGCACTTCGCGGTGATCGTTTGAATCCTGAGGTGCACAACGGGGGAATGGTATCGTGAAACTTTGGTATGAACCTCTTGGGATAGATGGTATTTGGTCTCTTTCAGGTGGCCTTGCCAAGCGCTTTTCAAAATCCAGAGAAGTAAATCTAGAGGCTATTGACTCTTCGGGATCATACAGGCAGTGTTTAAGGAATGGTTTGAAGGACCGGTACTTTCAGACATGTATGCACTTGTAGGTAGACTTCCTACAGTGTCAACTTCCAATCTGAGTGCAGGACGTCCTGATGTTGCAGAACCGCGAGAGGTATATGGATGCCGTCGAGGCTGCGATCTCCCGGGGGTGCTGTGTGACATGCAGCGAGTTTTGTGCCGTGCAACGCCAGGAACGCCGCAGCACCGTGGTGTTGGGATTGATGGAGATGCCTCCGGCCTCACGATGGATGCAACACACGGAGCGCCGGTTTGAGACCAGCAATCTCTCTCTCTCTCTACGTATATATATATATACATACATATATACATACGTATATATATATATAAACTGTATATGTATAATATACCTGCATTTGCAAGTCCATGCATGTCCTGGAAACCAAAATGCGTTGCTGTCGGATGTTCTTTTTAATTTTCCAGGAGTTAAAACTGATGGTATTTATATTTCTTTCTTGGTCAATTCTCCATCTTGGCTGCCTTTGTTTCGTGAGGACATCAACGCCTTGTTGTCCTCGCCCTTCGATCTCATGCAACGGATCTTGGGTGGAAATGCAGAGATCCTCGGTTGATGGTGCTGCAGCCACCACTTGGAGTCCCCTGATGGTAGAAAGGATCTCCTTGTCAGGTTGAGGAGAACCATTGTTGAATTAGAATGTCGAACCGATCTTGGTATTCGCCTGAGGCAACACCCATTCAAAACGAGCAGGCCCAAAGTAATGACTATCCAGAATACCCAAATCTCATGCTTTCATGAGAAAAACACATCACCAAATCTGGCGCGGGTCCTAGCAGCTCTTTTTTTTGGGTCACCAATACCCACATTTTTTTTTTGTGAAGTTGCTGCCCTCCGCACCTTTGATATGCCATGAGCCAAGGAGGGACTCTATCTACGACACTGGACCTGAGGTGGGATGCTGAAACAGCATCGTCGATGTGGACGATGTTAGACATGTGCTATGCTATTATGTGTATATATATATATATACACACATACACACATAGTATACACGCATATTTATGCATATTTATGCAATTACACATGTATATATTTACATATATATATATACATGCATATATAATATATATATATATACGTAAATACATATGTTTACATACACACATTACATGGCATGGACATGGGATGGTTTGAGTACTTTTTACATTCCCAACTTTGGAAAAACATGGAGAATCTATCTTTGTGCCCATTGAAGTTCTCCCCTGAAGCCTCCAAGGTGCCGACCATGCGAAATATGCCATACGTCATGGCTGTTCCTTGGCTGCACCGCCGTGGAACACCGTGGGAGCCTGGTACCTTGGAGATGGTCGAAGTGCCAGGTGGAACACATCACGGAGATCTGCAATGATAGCGAAATGTCGCGGGCTTGGAATGAAATGAGATCCGTTTCGGGACCTCCGGGCATTGTTTGGATTTCCTGGATATTCCTGGCTTGGTGAGTTTAGTGTTTACTGGCACAATTGTGCTTTCTTTTCAAGGACGCCACGTACCTTGGCTACAATGCACCAAGGTCTTTCAACAGCGATGGTGCCGTGTCTCTCTTCATCAAGCTCTACTCTCTCTTTACACAGCATTTTGCCGCAAAATATGGTGTGACGCTCCTGTCGTAGATTCTCCAAATATGGAGACAATTGTTTGTCTGCTATGCATAAGAAAATAGGAGGCAAGAGGGTCCGAGATTTGCTGACATTTCACCATAACACCTAAAGTCCTAAAGCAAATTTTTTAATTCAGATTGTGTTGCGCACACGAACACTCGAGTCATCTACAGATTGCGAGCTTCATGAGGATGCAACGCAGGGTTGTGCTAGATTTTCTTCCTTGCTTCAAGCTGTTTCTGTTGTCAGGGTCTTGCGAAATAGACTTGGTTTGACGCTTGATGGTTGTTGGTTCCTATGCTTTTTCCTCGTGGACTCAGGTCATTGGGTGTAAAATTGCCACGCGCAGCGCTAGACTCAGCAGAAAAACATGTGGTTGAGATGAGCCAAGCATGGTGACATCCACTGAGAGAATTTTTCATTGTACGAACTGAATTGTACTAGCATTCAATTCATGTATGAAAGACGAATCATTCTATTCAGCACCCCAAAACAATCAAGTCTCAAAGTTTTGTGTTGGCAAGTTTTGCTGCATCCGAGTCTATCGAACTTGTGTTGCGTGGGAGTATTGAAGGTCAAATATCATCATGTCGTATAATCATATAATCCCACCATATTAAGCTGATATAAACAGAAGCTTACCTTCATCCTTTATTCCCATATATTCCCGAAATGATTGTTGTTGGCAGCTTTGGCCAAGCCAAGGTGAATCCTGTGCATCAGCACACCTTCGCCACCTTATCCTTGGCACTGGCCGGTGGAGGGCGCAACCATGGTATGCTGCAGTCCCTGTGCCTTGGACGAAAGACGTCCTGCAATGTCCAGAAGTGCTCTTTGGTGTTCCTTGATCTTAGTTCACAGAAGTTCATAGATTTGGATGCAAGATCCAGTGTGGCTCATTCTGGGCAGGCTACACATCTGTCGCCGGAGCCGCAAGGCATTTGGGAGGGCCGTTGCAAAATTTCACCTGGCATCACATATGAAACGGCCCCGATTCGCATAGATTGTAAGACTTGAGGGCTGTCCGTGCCAGCCATGGGACTAGAGACAGCAGACACCAAGGTACCATCCAACCAGTTCCTCGCCCGAAAGACAGTGCCCAGGTGTGCGAATGTCTACCACGCCTGGACCGGCCTCGCCGCGTAGTCTTTGTGCGGCAGTGGAAGGCCAAGTTGATTGCTGTCCACAGGCCCTGATCCGCCCGGGAAGGGTCTCAATTGGATGATGCCCTTGATGAACAGCAGCGTTGCGTACATTGTTCAAACATGTTCAAACGATAGAATCCAAATAGCAACATGCCATCAGGCCGCAAGTAATTAGTTTCTCCTTGAGCCATGAGAGATGGGTTGATCGTTTGTAAACCCTGTCATGACAGCTTTCTTGACAATATGTATCTATCCATCTCTCTCTTTCTCTCTTCATACACATATGTATATAATTGTACATATATATATATATATCTACATCTACACATACATTTACACATGTAGATATCATATATACATACAATTCAATTTCTCACTCTTTTGGGATGACATGGCTGTGGTGATGCGGTACAGTTTGGTATGACCCGCATTGTCGTAGGAAGCTCATGGCTCTGGCCCAGCAGCCTGAGATCCAGCTGGCCACAGCCGGGGACTGCCTGGGGACTGGCGGACCGCAGAGCACTTGAAGTCACAACAAGTAGAGTTGCATGGCTGGGCGTGTAGCAATAGTGATGATGATGATGATGGTGGTGGTGGTGGTGGTGGTGGTGATGATATCATCATCAGGTACTTGTTCGCAAATGTTCGCAACAGAATCACGCATGACTTGGAGATCGGAATCCTGCCAGCTCTGCAGGAGGCTGAGGCGGAGGATGCTATGGGTATCCGACCGGATGAAGAGGCCAGAAAAGATCTATCAGAACTCACCAGTTGCATAGAATTTATAATTGTACTTGATTCCTCTCGATTTTTTTTGAATATGCATTATGTATAATAATACTGTATTTATGTAATGTAATATAATATAGTGTAATATAATATATGTAATGTAATGCAATGTAATGTAATGCAATGCAATACAATGTATATATATATATACATACACATATGTATGTATGTAAGGATAACTGAACACATGTATCATGCATTTATGCACACATAGTATATATATATATATCTATGTATACACACATATGAGGACGTTGCCAAAGACGACCAGTTTCTGGTCTTTTTTCCTTGCAGATCCTGTCAGGAGGTGCCAGTTCTCCAGTCGATTGGCGATGAACATGGTATGGGAGCCCTGGGAGATCCTGTGGTGCACAGCGTTTCACATGGCCCTGCGGCCGTTTTTCATGGGCCCAGGTGGTTTATGTCCTCATCTCGTCTTCGCGCCATCGTTGGGAGAATCTGAGGCTGGGTTTGCGGCAAGCAGCCTGTTTCCAGGAATGTGGAATACTTGCATTACAATTTGGCTTCCACCCCGAAACATTACGATTTAAGCTTGTTCTGCTGCAGTTGAAATCTGGTTTTCAGGACGGCCAGACCATCCGACGGGCGGAGTTCCCGCTGGGCCCGTTGCTGGGCTGCATGGAGGTTGACGAACCTCATTTCTATCCAAGATCCATTGAATCAGAGATGATTTGGTTCAGCCTGTCCGGCAAGGTTAAATTGGATTGACATTGGCGGGAGTTGCTGGATTTTAAATGCCAACAAAAACTAAAATCTGGGAAGGCATGTCCTAAGTTTGATTCAGGGATGGCCAGGGTTCACAGCACTGCGAGTGCAAAGATTCAGATTTAGTGTAGCTGGTTGCGTGAGTCGTTGGCACAACGGAGTGCTTGTCAACAATGTTAGAGGATAATTGCCGAGGCCTTTTTTCGAGACTCCAGAACACAAGGACTGGGTATGTTGAGCAAAGATGAGCAAAGTAAGTGATCAAATTTGCACAGAAACCTTTCATAGCCGCCCAGCCTCCAAGTGTGGTACAAATGGAGGATTTGGTACATCATTTCGAGATTTCAAGGCACTGCTTTATAGGTAGAGGTATTATACGTCACATGGGGATGGATCTTGCGGCCAATGTCAATGGTCAGGACCTGCAATGTGGGGAACGGGTTCTCATGGCGCTGCAAAGTCCACACCTGAGTTTGCCCAGGGTCAGCTGCGGGATTTCCTGGGTTTGCCTCCGCTGGCCATTGTGATGTCCCTGCATTGCTTCTTTTTGGATATCTGCGAAAGAGACTCACATTTCCCAACATGTTTTTTTTGTGCGGTCAGTCTACCTGTGCTGCCAAGAAACAACACATTGGTTACTTCGTCTGAGGTGCTGTTGCTACCGGTGGTGGTGGAAAGAGCACTGGCTGGGGCTGGGGTGGCAGTGCTGCCCTCAAGGCTTGCAGTCAATGGAGCTTGTGGAGCCATGGACCAAACTTGGGCGTGACCAAAATTGGGTACTCAGATATAGTAAAGATAATCAACACGTGGCGCATGCTTGTCTGCCTTCAATTTTGACTAATACTCTATAGATTTTCGCAGAAACTGTGCCGGGAAACTCATTTGCCGCTTCTTTGGACGAGTGATTCGTAAACTTACAGTCGCAACCAATCTTCGCATTTGATCATTGTATCACGTACTTCCGTTTTCAATAGGTTTTTTCTCCATTTTCATCCATTTCTACCTCCTACCAGTTGATTCTTCCAGGTTCCGTACCTGGTGCAGACCTGCAGGCCATCTCTGGCGATGCCCCGCTGCGCACCAGTGACCAAGATCTACAAGCCTTGGCGAAGCAACCCATGCAGGAGGCCATGCTGGGCTTGGTGAAACCTCCACGAAAGCCTGTGAATTTGGCCATGAATTCTGGATCTTCCCGGCATGCTTGGGAGTCATGGAAGGATATTGATGAGTTTTATGATGAGTTTTGATGTCGCAAAAGTTTAACAATGTTGCCGAATGCCATTTGAATGAATCGGTGTCACAATCTACACGATGGCTGGTGCGGAGGTCATTGATCTCGGGCACATCATTCGAGAGGTGCCGGACAACCTACCCACAGGCCCGGTGGCAGGTCAATCAGTCAATCCTTTGATCGAGAGGCTATGAACGTGCGATCCATCAATTCTATTAGGGGTTGCCCAGGATTCACACCATCGGCATGTCATTGACCCACAATGCACCACGTGCTCACAAGAGCTGGACATAGCTGGACATTGTCATGGGTCTTTCATGGTCTTTCCTTTTTTCCTTGGAGCTTGAGAGAGCGTTAGAGCGTTTCTTTGGAGGCAACCTACCCTTCGACATTTCTGCTCACCCTGCTGTTCGACATACTGTTGCCCGTCGCTTGCTGGATCGTATGGAAGCTGACGCTCGGCAGTGGCGCCAGTGCTGGATGTGACAGGTGAAACTGTTGGATGTTGGAACATGTTGGAACATGTTGGAACCCTCCGCCTCCCCATTGGACCCATTGGATTCCCTTCTCACATCGACATACATCGACCATTTTGTGAGATCCGGGGTGTGAGGAGATGCTCCGTTTCTCAGAGATGCAGAAGAAGACTCCGGCGCCCAAAGTGAAGGAGTTGAGTGAGGTGAGAAGATTTGGATCTGTTTGGATGATTCGATTTGCATCACCAGTCAATAATTTGAAGGGACAGGGACTTATATATCCAAAAATTGGATACATGATATATATATATATCAAAGAGTTTTTTGTCAGTGTTGTCCTGGGCTTAACTAATCTTAACTATGTAGCTAAAGGATCCTTAACTGATGACCGAATTTTGGAGCTCCGAATGTGCCAGGTGGAACTCACCAAACTCTCCAGTGGCAGCAAGGAGGCCGCCCAGGCTGCCCAGCAGGCACAGTTCTGTGATTTGCTTGTGGTAATCTTGTGGTCACTATCTGAAAATACGGAGACGTGAAGCGGTTTCAGAATGTTTCATATGGCTTTTGGATTGCTGTTTTATGTTTTTTTCGATATTTTTCTTGCTTTTGGTTAAGGACGTCACCCCTGCTGTTGCAGTGTTTTGAGGCCCTGAGCGACATCATCAAATGCATCGCGGACATGAAGGCGGCAGATGCCGCTTTCGTGGACTCGGCGTTCAAGGAGGTCTTGAAGCGTGGCAACACCATTGATCTGCAGCTGGGATAGCAGGATTCAGAATGCAATGGGGAAGGTGGACAGAGGCCACACCGTACCTGGCATAAACCAGAAGTAGAAGTAGACGGTTATTTTTTGTTGCTTTTTGTCTAGCATCTTTTTCCGGAGCGTTGGGACCCTTGGCTGGCAAGGTCAGAGGAAGGCATTGGGAAGGCCTCCAATGGAGGTGCTCGTGCAGCTCATGATGCCAGTTTGTCTCGTTTGAAACATTGGCTCCTGCGCATCTCTGGCACCTTGGCACCATACCCGACACCCCATTGCCAGCTGTGTGGGTTATGTTTTTGGAGCGCGTACAGCTACAGCTGCTAAGGCCATGAATCAGAAGCTTGGCTGCAACGGGCCTGCAGATCACTGCTCTCCTCATCAGCAGCTGAAGATTGGCAACGCATCAACCCCTTCCTGTCGGAGCAGGAGGTGCAGATCCTGGGATCAAGGGATGAGGGTCCAGAAATATCGGCTGAACGAAGGGGCCATGGATATTGAGAGTGAAAACATGGCAACCAAGAGCTTGTCTTCAAAGGGCATAGGGTCTTTTTGGTGCCGAGTACTACTTGCCAGCCTGCAACTCGTGCCCATTTTGTGGGGATTTTGCACCTGACGACTGACGAGGTTCGAGATATCTTGCAGCTGACTTCACATGCCACGCTGCGGGCGGTGCGAGTGGTCTTGGCCAACGGATCTCTCGCGGAAGCGCGAGACCTGCAGAAGATGCTGACCAAAGCCATCTCTGTCGTGGAGGAGGAGTGGAACATAGTGGAACGCCAAGTGCAATGCCCTTAAGATGGATAGACTAGACGAATCTAGACGAACTTCAGGGTACATAAAGTCCAGTTGCACACTTTTTGGGAACATGACCAGACCAAAAGACAGCACGACATCGCATCTGGGTTTGGATGCCAGTGATATCCATTGCGTTCTCACATTGATATCCAGTGACATGCAGTGATGCCATAGCATATGGGCGCAGGAGGGCAAGCTGCCCAACGACCTGCTGGTGGGTTTGGCTGAGAAGGGTGAAGTCTTGGCCCGACGCTTGGACGCTCGCAGGCATTACGTGCAAAACAACTTGGCCTACGACCCGCACTTCTTGGTCTTTGAGTGTCTTGGAGATGCAGAAGTTGGGATCTATATAGATCTATTATATAATTTATATAATATTAATATATGATACTGTATGTTTTACAACATTTTACAACAATACATGTATCTTAGTTACGTATATATATATACATACATATACATACATATACGTATACGTCTACAGATACATATACATATACACGCTAGTGTACAATTATGAATTTTGTGTGGTCCACCCTTGTTGGGACTTGTGACTGATCGGTTGCGAATTCTCGGGAGAAGAGAGGGGGGGTATCTTTCGGGCTCGTTATGGACGAGTGAAGTGAATGAGACTTCAAACGGATTTTGTTGAGAGACTCTGAGTCTGTCCATTAATCATTCGTGCTGGTTTCTGGTTCCCTGCCAGGTTTTCAGACAACAAGATGCTGCACGAGAGACAGGTTGCCATTATCTCGGACTTCCAACGAACCGTGGAAGGAGGCGAAAGTGGTGTGAAGCAAATGATCATGGGAGCTGGCAAGACCACAGTTGTGAGCCCTCTGCTCTCAATGCCGCTGCGCTGAAGAGAACTTTTTTTTTGACTTGACAGAAACGGACCGAAACAAACTTTCAGCTGCACTGCATCAGTGGTTGTGTTCGTTTGCATGTTTTGTTCATTTTGTTGAATTTGTTGACTTGCCGGTTGCTTGGTGACCTGGAGTGTGAGGTTACTGGCTGATGGAACCCGCTTGGTGAGTCTGGTGGTGCCCTCCGCATTGCTGGAATTCTGTCGCGGGGTGCTGATGGCAGTGTTCTCCTCCATCATCCAGAAACTTGGAGAACAAGGGTGGTGGATCTGTGATGAGTGGAGTTGACAAACTGATGTGAGCTATGGTCAATACTCATGGTTAATAACCATTAATAGGGGCTAGTCATCCAATGGTTCATAGGGATTTATAATAACCATTATAAGGATCCTTATTATGGATGGGATGACCATCAACCATATAGTGAGTATTGACCATGGCTCATGTGAATGCATGCGCATACGTAATCTATCTATATATGACTATATGTGTCTATATATACACATACTGTATACACGCATTTGCAGATTTCCATGATACCCAAATGGCATAAGATGATGGCAGGAGTAAATTTCATCCTAGAGGGTGACCCCGTACCACGATCAGCTCTAAAGCCGCAAGGGGCTGCACCCCACCGTACCTTTGAGGAAGCGTGTCTGCTTGTTCCATTGCGACCGCTCCGAAGATGTGGATATTGCCATTTGTGATCGCATCGAGTCAGTGAGGAATGAAGGCGGAGATTTTGCAGGGAACAAACATGCAAAGGCTTTCAACATCTTTCAAAACCGGTTGGCCCATCAGATGTACCAGTTGCAATCCTGGCAATTTGAGAATCTGTTGCCTGCAGAGTTAAGCCTGCCTCTGTCAGGTCACGTTTTGCTGACAAAGCCGACCGATGTGAAGAGTCTCATTTTGCGCTTTGTGGAAAACCTGGACATTTGCAATGACCGCAGGCAACGTCAAACTAAGGGTGGCAAGTAGCCTATTGATAAGGACAAGGATTGATAATGATTGATATACGGACGTGCCATGTGAACGCCAGAGTGTTTGGTCATATTTGGGATCTTGATCCTGAAGTTTGTGAAATTGGCATCCCGTAGGTCCAAGCGCAACACTGCGGCGCTGCAGAAGGAAACCACCGAATTGGGAAAGGTCCTGGAGATCTTTTCCAAAGGTGTTTGCATGATCGATGAGGTCGATCTGGTTTTGCACCCCTTGAGGTGGGGCTGATTGATGGGTGAAGGTGAGAGTTGCGAACATGGGGAGAAATTGTCCCACATGATCCACATGTAATTTGTCTTGTGCAAAAAACATGAAAAAGATCCAAAGAGAAGCCTGAATTTGGGTTTCTGGGTTCTCACGTGCTGAGTTAGTTAGTTTGGAGGGCTGAGAATTCCCAGTGGTGTCAGGGGCTGTCTCCAGGTCTGAGCTGAACTTCCCAATCGGCCCCAAGAACTTAATTGACTTCGCACCACATCGTTGGCAGATTCCCTTGCATTTGCTGGAAGGCATTTTCATTAGCTGCTCGCTGATAAAAGCTTGACCACTGAGTAAAGTATCAGTGTTATCGCCAGGTATCACTGTTATCCACTTCTGTGAAAACCTCCAGGAGACTAAGGACCTTAGCCAATTTTTTCGGAGCAATTCTCAGGGACAAATGAACACTGAATCCAGGGGACGTTTCTCGACGTCCAAGGTGAGTTGCAATCTGGCAAGACCGGGGAGTTGACGCCACCGGAGCGCTTTGCGGACAGTGCCCTGGCCAAGGATATCCTGAAGAAAATCGCAAAGACCATTGCGGATGGCACCAAAGAATTGAAGATGCAACGATCGCCTCACTTGGTGCTGCTGAACTTGGAATTTTATGATGAGAGGTGGCTTGATTTTATGATTGGGGATGGCATGTGGTGAAGACACAGCTTTTGGCAAGATGCACTGGATGGCCTTCCCGGGAAGGATCCCGGTTGTTTTCAAAGTGCTTTTGCGCACTCCTAGACTCCTAGACCTTATACAAAAAGTGCGTTGAGAATCCGTTCGTAGCATCGCACGATGTTTGAGATGATGCTTTTCATGTTTCTTGCCGATTGAGAGCCAACTTCATTCCACCCATTCCACCCATTCCACCCTGGCAAAGCCATGAGGTTGAAGGAAGTCATGGTTTCTTGGATGACTTTGTGGTTGGCCTCCGAGCACGTGGGTCGCAGCTTTGCCCACGAGCGCGAGGGCATCATCGATGGGGGCCTGAGTGATGCTGAGGTGGGGCAACCTGGTAGCGGGAGCAGGTGGGTGCTGGGTGGTAAAAATGGTTATGAGAAAATTATAGAGGGCCTCTGAAGAGTTATTCAGTTAGGAAACCTTTCAGACGAAACGTGAGCAACTTGGATGATCATCCAAGTACCCGATGGTTTTGGTGCTCAAGATCTTGTTGTGACAGGTGCGTGAGTACATTACCAAAGTGGCAGCACCGGATTCTCCCTTGGCCCAGAGGGTTGCCATGCTGCCCAAGCGCCACTTGCCCTGCAAATTGCTTGATCCCGTTCTTTTCCTTGCTACTGATGCTCACACATTGATCACTGACCCGAGGTGACGTCCAAATGCTGAACCTCTCAGCTGATTGGCTCTCCATTTTCTTACCCCATGTCCTTCAGAAAATCAACCGATTCTCGGCCGCACATCGCATTCATTTTCAAGACATTTGGCAGAGAATTCTCATGGCTTTCTTCAGTTTCTCCTCCTGGCCCAAAGGTGTGACCTATGGCGTCATGACGGATCCCCAGGTGGAGCAGGCTTTGATCCGGCAGCCGGGCATGCCAATGACCCGCGCCAAGCTGTCCATTCCCTTCATTGGAAAGGATGTGCCGTCGCCGTCCTCAGAGTTTGCTCATCCGGTCACTGGCCGCTGAAGTTCGTTGAAGTTTTGCATGCGTCCAATTTTTGTGGGAATCCTTTCGGGTTAAAGTTACAGATTTGGAGAGGAAGTTGGGATCCTCCCCTTTTTGATGATGCATGTTTCTCTCCAAATGACAGAGTTTCAGCATGTTTCAGCGGAGGATATCACCATTGGCCTCACATTGTTGAGCTTGCGTTATGAAGGGCTGCGCATGTCAGACTTCGAGGCCAAGCACAGTGGGGATGCTCCAGGGATCTCCGGTTGTGCCGCATGGGGAGTTGGTGAAGTTGACACGCTTTGTTGGTGATCAAGTTTCGCAACACATCTTGTCCATTGTCTGCTGGACTCCCAAGATTTCTGATTCTTGTTTCCCTACAAAGACCCTTGGACAACTTTCTTAAAGCATCTTCGTTTGGATCTTAGCTTTGAGATGGCTGCAAACTTTGGAGATGTTGCTATTCTCTCAGGCAGTGTTGGACTTGTTGGTCGCAAATCTGGAGTCTGAACCTGGAGTGGCGGCTGAACGGCCGACTGCGATGCTCTTCAAACGCTGGGTTGAAGGCATGTGGGTTGTGACAATGGCTACATACGAAAGCAATGTACCCTCTTTGGGCTGTGTTGCGGTGGAAAAGGAATTTTGGCTCTTGAATCCATTGAATTTCCAAGCCGCCTCATCGTTCCATTCCGCCTTGCTCAATTTCCCAGTTGCAGGCAGTGGTGGCGTCTTGGCGACGCGTCGTCAGGAGCTCCAAGACCTATCTCCAGAAGAGCTGGCGGCCGCAAGGGCCGCGGAAGTGCGAGAGAAGAAGGCGGCAGCCCAATTTCTGAGCACCTGGGTCTGGAAAAAAAAAGAGCCACCATTCAGAACATCATTGTTGATTGATTATAGGGGTTATACATACTATGATATACTACAGTACCTAGTTTATTGGCTGGGTTGAAATTGTTGCCCGGTGAAGTATGTTTGAAACCTGTTGAATGCATTTGAATCATTTGAATGTACTGATTTGCTATGATTTGCTGCCCTGTTGCAGGTGCGCATTCTGCCCCTGCACATGTTGGAGCGAAGCAATCGACGACAGATGCATGAGCTCTTCAAACTGCTGCGGAAGAACGGACAGGTCCTTGCTGGTGGCATCCAGAAGAGCTGGCTGTGGAGCACAAATCTGTTGGCAAACCATGAGATATGACTTGGAATTCTTATGTGACTAGCAACAATGGGGTGACTAGCAAAAATCTATAGAAATCCAATTGATCCAATCCAAACATATTTGTGATTGGCATCTTGAAACATGGATCCGATAGATTTGATATGATTTGATGGTTTCAGGCCACAAAAATAAAAACAGCGAAGCAGCTGCAGGTGGTGGCCTGGTACTTGGAGTCCATCATCTTCCCTGAACATCTACGCTTCCAGGAGGTGAAATTGATGTCTTCGGGTCACTTTGGCTGAGGTGATGTGGGGTCATGAGAGAGATCTGTATGGTCTTTGTGATTTGGATGATTACTCCATAATTTTGTTGGGCTTGAAAGCATAGACCTTCTGAAAGCATTTTCCCGATACCGAGAATACCGAGAATACCGAGGCCAAGATTTGGGTGGTGCCTTGTTGTTCAAGGAACGCATCGGCTTCAGTGGAACGCCTTCGGATTTGATGCCCCGCGAGTTGGGTTCCTGTGATTTCGAGCCTGGCAGCGAAGGCAGCATCGTCCATACCTTGACGAATCCCTCGGTGATTTCCTTCGAAGTCTTCGACGCAGATTGGACGGTCACAGGGCTCCTGGATCGCATTGCCGTGGGCGGATTCCATGCCTTGATCGACACAGGAGCTTTGATTACTGGACTTTCCAACAAGGAGGTGGCGGTGTATTTGCTTGGCCCAGACCTCAAACTGGGAAGGTTCCTGAAAGTTTAGAGAGCCTGTAGTTTCTGGTGATAGAGCAGTTTTGAGATCACTTCATCAGACTTTGTTGGCAGCACGCAGATGTGCAAGCATCATGCATTCATCATCCATCCCATATTAGAGTTTCTAGACGATACGCCTTCTCTCTATATACCATTATTTGACGTCTATTTGTATTTGTCTATAAGGCTTTAATATGCTTTAATATGATATAGTACATGGCAATGTATACATATCACACACACACACTATGTCATCCCTGTCAGTTTGTGATTGGACTAATACTGAACCGGGGTGTGACGTTGAGCCGATGAGGTCTTGACAACGCTGATCCGCACCCTACGTTGCCTAGCAGTTTCCATGGAGTGGTCTTCATTGATGAGGATGGCTCGAAGAAGATCTTGTTGCGACAGACCCAGGAGCGATTGCGCGGCTGTTGGATTCAAATGAGTTTCACATTGGACGATTTCCTGAAACGACAAGTTTATTGAGAATTTGACGTCCTCACATTCGTGTTGTTACTTTCAGATGGAGACATCCTTCAATCTTTGCACAGTACAACGATTTTGCATTCTCAACTGCAGACATCCTTGTCGCCGGAGGAAGTGTTGAACCTAGCAGATTGCGGTATTCCAGCCATCCATCGCTTCGCATTCTACGACCAAGTGCACACCACGGGTATGGACATCCAGCAACATGGCACAGGGGGACCCTGGTGGCTGAGGTGCTGGTGGTTGTCTACTGTAGGTGTTTTACCCCCAAAATGGCTATTGTAATGGGGAAATTTGTGATGAACCATCAAATTTGGGTAATTACCCCATTTTTGAGACAGCCCATGTAAGGCACAAGCGCGATTGTGTGGGAGCCATCACCCTTGGCAAAGACATGGTCTTCCGTGATTATGCGCAGGGTGCCTACCGTTTGCGCGGTATTGGAAAGGGTCAGAAGTTGCGCATTCTCATCATCCCCGAAACTGTTCTGCAAAGCAGTTTTGGTTGGTCATATTTGCATCATTGGAAGAGCTTGTGTGAGTTTGCCACACCTTTTCTGCTGTGTAGGATGTTTGGAAGTTACAGTTGCAAACCAGCTTTTTCTTGCACATGGGCTATCAAGGAGACGCTGAAATGTCTGATTTCAACATCGTCCCAGTTTGGCGGGGATTATTTCCAGACACCAAATGAAGGTGATGTTTAAGATCCCCTCTAAGTGCATCCAAATGTGACCTTGGCATCCTTGGCCCAACCAGCCGCACCTCACCCCAGGAAGTGCGTGAGCTGATCAGCAAGAATATGATGCAAGCTAACTCGACCACACCTTGCACTGACAAGTCCATGTTGGGAGATGTCTGTGGTTGGCTGGTGCTAAATAGCATGTTATCTGACCGCTTGCAGTTCAACGTGCTCCAGACCCAGAATTTGTCCAACATTTGGCGCAAGAACGCGTGGAATACCCTGATGGAAAAGTACGCCCTGTTGCAACTGCCGGAAATTGTGGACTGCATTGAGGTGTGGGACTCTGGGACAGCTGTGCTTTTCTTTTCAAACATATTCGACTGATTAGGTTCCGGTATGGGTCGAAAGGTGGAACCGCCCCAAAACTTCCCCTCAACATAGTGCATTTGGGTAAGACATCAGCCATGCAGCCATTGTCAGCCCCAGTTTATAGGTTTGATTTGATATTCACTTGTCGCCAGTGAGAGATCAGTACCACTTGAAGCAAAGAGGGCTTTACGTCCGCTAAGTGCCACTTGAACGAATGTTTTTCGGGTCCTTGGCCTTGGTGTGTTTGTCCAAAAGGAGGTATGCCCGGTATGCCCGGTATGCCCGGTATCCCCAAAAAATCATCAAACTTGACATTTATATCAGAATCTGAGCTTTGCCAAACACCTCTGAAACCGTTTTTTGGTGTCCCCCATTTTCAGACCAAGCGTGGCAACCGCGGCAAGCGTGGGCCTTTTTTGTGAGGTCTTCAAGGAGCCCATTGATTTCAAGGTCTTGGACAAGGTGCCGGTGCCGCGCGGCTTGCTGCAGATCGTTCAGGGCCGCGCGGAGGAATACACGAAGTACATCTTGACCGATGAAGACCGCACTGCCGTGGAGTGGGTGCCTTCTGCAAATGGTGGGAAATTGGGTGGGCAAAGAATGGAAATACTCCGGAGGATGGGTGCGGGGTTGGACTATATTGGCTTGGGGGGATCTTGGGGGATTTATGAAGATGGATGCTTTTGATAGCTTTTGATTTCCCTTTCGACCAACAACTGTAAGGGGTGGCTCGCCAAAGTTGCTGTTGTTTTCAAGGTGTCTTGTTGAAACAAACAGGCTGGAGGTTAGACCACAGCTGTCAGTTTCGGAGTCACAGCTGTCAGGTCATCAAAAACGTTTTGGAAGTTCAAGGAATGGAAGTTGGGGAGCAGACCTTAGAAGCAGAAGCGGAACGCGAGGCTGAGGCCGCGTGGGCTCCCGGTGGACCTGTGAAACCGATGGCAGGGGCACCCCGGCACCACTGACTCAGGTATAATGTTATAACAACAACAACAATAACAACAACAACCACAACCACAACCACAACCACAACAACAACAACAACAACAACAACAACAACAACCACAACAACCACAACAACCACAACAACCACAACAACCACAACAACCACAACAACCACAACAACCACACCAACCACACCAACCACACCAACCACACCCACACCAACCACACCAACCACAACAACCACAACAACCACAACAACCACAACAACCACAACAACCACAACAACCACAACAACCACAACAACCACAACAACCACAACAACCACAACAACCACAACAACCACAACAACCACAACAACCACAACAACCACAACAACCACAACAACCACAACAACCACAACAACAACAACAACAACAACCACAACACAACCACAACCACAACACAACCACAACCACAACCACACCACAACCAACCAACAACAACAAGAACAACAAGAACAACAAGAACACCAAGAACAACAAGAACAACAAGAACAACAAGAACAACAAGAACAACAAGAACAACAAGAACAACAAGAACAACAAGAACAACAAGAACAACAAGAACAACAAGAACAACAAGAACAACAAGAACAACAAGAACAACAAGAACAACAATAACAACAAGAACAACAAGAACAACAAGAACAACAAGAACAACAAGAACAACAAGAACAACAAGAACAACAAGAACAACAAGAACAACAAGAACAACAAGAACAACAAGAACAACAAGAACAACAAGAACAACAAGAACAACAATCAACAACAATCAACAACAATCAACAACAACAACAACAACCAACAACAACCAACAACAACCAACAACAACCAACAACAACCAACAACAACCAACAACAACCAACAACAACCAACAACAACAACAACCACAACAACAACAACAACAACAACCAACAACAACCAACAACAACAACGACAACAACAACGACAACGACAACGACAACGACAACGACAACGACAACGACGACGTCAACGACGACAACGACGACAACGTCGACATCGACGACAACGACAACGACAACGACAACAAACACAAAGTAATAATAACAATAATAACAACAACAATATAAATAAGAGTAGTAACTAGTGATAATAACAATTATAGTAATGATAACACTAATAATGATATAATAATACTAGTAAAGCTAACACACGTACATATTTGTTACAATTATAACTATATAATTATGTACATGTTCTATAATATAATATATACTATTGTTGTCTCGATCACAGGCAGAGCGAGAGATGGAAGAAGAAGAGGAGGAAGAGCGAGAGCAGCAGCTGCCTGTCCGATATATTCTGATATGGGATTTCATGGAATTCATCCTGATTGTGCCTGTTTGCACTCGAATGGACCAAGGATAGAAATCGAGAAATTTGTGGATTTGATGTACTGCCGCGACAGTGAAGAGCCCAACAGCTGGCCCTTCGAGTCCTTGAAGGAGAGATGACCTGGAGTTGGGAACCTCCAAAATGCGATGCTACGAAAAGGTCACCATTACATGTGGTTCCCAGGGTCTGATACCATCCCATAAGAGCGACCGTGCTCCTGTGCTCCAGGACGATAGCCCGCCACAGTTCTACCAAGCGTGTCAGTTCCGACTCTTCAAAGGTAGGTGTTTGGATACGTTGCCCAAGGATCTGTAGCTTGGTGGAACAGGGTGAGGCAGGGATGTTGCGGTGTTGCAAGCTGGATATCTCCACAGGGAGCAGTACATTCTATGTACATAAACATGCAATAACAAGAATAGAAGAAAAACTACATCTAATTGATTTAAGTGATTATGATAACAACAATAGTTATAATGCTAGTAATGATAAACACAATGATACAAAAATACTTGTGCATACCACCACCACGACAACAACAACAGCAGCAACAACAGCAACAGCAACAGCAACAACAACAACAAGAAGAAGAACAAGTAGTACTAGTAGTACTAGTAGTAGTAGTAGTAGTAGTGGTACTAGTAGTACTAGTAGTACTAGTAGTACTAGTAGTACTAGTAGTAGCAGCAGCAGTAGCAGCAGTAGCAGCAGGAACAGCAGCAGCACGAGCAGGAGCAGGAGCAGTAGCAGTACTAGTCGTCGTCAAAATAAAAATAATGATAATGAAAACAATATTGGGTGATTGGTGCGGGCCCCATTCCACTTGCAACCACAGACCAACCATTTTTTTTCCCTCAGCTGGCACCGTTTTGCCCCTTTGTTCGTGGTCCTGTGTTTCTGCATTTTTCGCCGCAGAATTGGATGAAGGGAAATCTTACAGGAACCCCCCAGAACTGGTGGAAAAGAACTGCCATGGTTTCCTCTAAATGTTTCCAATTTTTCCTTAAACCAATGCCTTGCTCAAGGCTGCTGTCTGAGAACTACTACAACCCCAAGTGGTCCGGCTTCCGGCGCTTGAAGAATACTTGCGTGGCAGCTTGATGTCAAAGAGAATGACTCCCTTCACAGGAAACATCAAGATATAGGTTTGTCTGAAAATGGAGCATACCCTCAAATCGCAAGTTTAAAGGGAAACATGATGATCACACATCAAATTGTGCGGGACTAATTTTGCGGGATCTAGTTTAGGGGTTTGCGATCTTCCACACCTGCAACGTTTGCTTCCTCGCATATCAATGCAGGCTTTCAATTCAAGTTTACTTCATGCCAGAAACCAGCTTATGGATGCTTATGGAGTACTCATGATACATCACAGGGCCAGATTTGACCACGTTGTCTTATCTTAGTGTGTTTTGTTGTGCTGACGTATTCAAGGCAATGTTGAGGTGTCGGAATGCATCAAAAAATTCAGGCCTTCCCCCCAATTTTTCAGGTTTGCCCAGTGTTTTCACTCCGCCGAAGGTCATGGAATGGCTGCCAGGGGGATGTCCTGCAGAGCGGTTGACTGATGTCTTGCAGCTTTCCGTTCCTCGAAACAATTCATGGGCGATTTTGAAACCAGCCCCCTAATGTTGCGCAAGAATGAAGTGTACGGAGTACGGAGTTTCACAATGTGATGCTGGACGATTGACATTGCGAACAAAGTATTGGTGAAGCACGGGAGTTCATCAAGCTGGGTGAGACACACTCCATGGTCTTGTCGCAGGAAACAGAGGATGGTCTCATGCGCAAGTGTTGCCGAAGGGCCTTGGATCTCTTCACAGCTGAAGGCAACGTGCAAGGGACTGGAGGCGCGAGGTGCGGGCATGACTGCTGCGGCATTTTGGAAAGGCTGCAGTGCTGCGGACAGATCGCTGTAAGTGACTTTCGGCGCCCCCAAAACTGGGATGTACTGTAATGTAAATGACAATGAAATGAGGCAAGTAAGCGTATCCTTTGATTTAAGAAACATCTCAAGCTTCTGGGCAAGAGTTTCTTTGCTGAGCTAGTTGCTCCTTTGAAGACCGGACCTCCCAAGAAGCGCACCTCTGCGTCAGGTCAGTTGAACCAGGATCGAGTGCAAACACTCTTGCGCCTCCTCTTTGACCAAGGACATTTGGAAATGAACAGCTGTGTTTTGTGGCGAGATGGCAGACAGTTTTGGGAACATTTAAGCTGTCGCATGCATCACATGCATTGCAGCAGGAGATACTGCGCTCCATGATCCCAAGACCGCCTTGTCGCTAATTGCTGGGTCCTCAGCCGGAAGAATGCTAAACACATCAACAGTTGGGATTAACACATCACCAAAAGATACAATAAATGACAGTTGGGCCATTGCTAGACAATGTTCTCTATGATTTTTGGGGCGTCTGCAATGGTCTATTCAAGTGCCCTCAGGGTGGATCACCAGCCGGCATTGGCCTCGAGGCTCACATGCTCTCTTTGGCAACCAAAACTGGAGATTGAAAATTCATTCCGATCAAGGGAGTCAGAAAGTAGTTCAAAACATCTCTTAAGTGTTCAACATCTCGCATTTGAAAAAGAAAGAGAGATCCGAGTGATATGGCAATATGGGATAATATGGGTATGGGTCAACATCAGGAAGGTCTCCATCCAGATCCCATCCCCAAGTCCCGGGCCACAGGACATGGTGAAGTTGCTGCTCCATTCCCATTTCCGACCCCAGGCCGTGTGGACGGACATCGCTGGACCTTGGTGGACCAGCAGATCGGATCCCCTGACAGGACCGTGGCCGTTACTTTGTGGCCTTGAGCCTGGCAGAAGGTGAGACCTTGCGAAGGATCCTGCATTGCAAGCGGCTGGGTTGCAGGGTCGGGTGGGTAAGTGTAGCAAAGAAGTCATACAACTGAAACCTGGTTTGCTTCTTTTCTCTATCGTCACAGTTGAGATCACTTATGCTGTGGCACCGGCAAACCTGGGACTTGTGACTGATTGATGTTGGTAGCTGCACAGGTCTAATAGCATGGACAGGTTCTAGCGCGGAGAAACCAGCAACTTGTGTGTGGTGGTGTTGGTGCCGCGAAATCTCATGATTCAATATATCTCTGAAGTCTCAGAAAACCTATCGATCCAAAATTGACTTGGATGTGTGTCTGGTGTTCTTTTAGGTTTGGTTGATTTGGAAACTGGTCACCCCACCCCTGCAAATCCCTGACTTGTGAGGTTGCCCCATGGGCCTCCTTTGGCACCAGCCAATACCTCCATTGGGCTCCGATCTTTGACCTCAGGCACTCTTCCAGGGACTTAAAGCTTAGATGTTGAGAAATTGATTTGAACTCTAAGAACTGCGATTCTGGCTCAAGCCGCTGCTTCCTGTGAAAGCATTTTAACTTCATGGGTTCCCAAGTTGTTCTGCAGGCTTCAGCGTGCTGGATCGTTCCGTGGGCTTTGAAGAGGGAGCGACGTATCAGACTTTGAGGGCCATGCAGCTGTGTCGTTACTTTGACACACAGGTCTTTTATAAGGATGAGGCTGGAGTTGGAGATGGGCTGGAACTGGCGGATTTTGGCAGTGCAGAATGTGGAGATGTGGAGAATGTTCTTCCGTAATCCTCCTTGTTGTTCTGGTTGAAACGCATGCATAACATGTTCGAAACTGCTCACTCTCACGATAGCTGGGGGCAGCATGATATAAGTCAGTGACAAATCAATGATATGAGTGTTCAAAACCCCCATTCATCGGTTCTTTGGGGGGGGATACTACCCAATATATTCTGGACATTTCTGGATTAAACCATCTGGGAATGTTTTCCAGGAGCTGACCGCCTTGCTCCGTGGTTTGCAACACGAGACGCCCTTCGCACGGCGGCGTTTCTTCGAGCAGATTGGTGGCTGCCGGCGCCGTGCCGTGGGGGACTGGGCAGAGCGGCCCATCGCGGTGGCGCTGACGGTGCCCTCGGAGTTTGAGATCATGGTGCAACGTATCAGGGCGGTGCGACTCAGAGAAACCATCTCCGGCAAAGGCTTAGGTGACTTGGAAGATTTAGAGAAGGCTTTTGGAAGATTTGGAGAAGGTTTTGCGACATTCTTTGGAAGTCGCGTGCTTGGAGCGAAGACGAGAAAGAACGTCGGGATGTTTCAATGCTTGTGAGCTGTAAAGATTCTCGTGTTGCTTACCCTTGTTGATACATGTTGAAACAGCAGTTACTAGCCTTCGAAAAGGCAACAACAAATTGCAAAGTCACTAAAGTGGGGAAAGGTGTTTCAGCCCCGATCCAACATGGGTACACAGACTCGCTCAGTCGTGTTGACAGTGACTTGCCGTTCTTCCAGACTTCAGGTGTGCAAGAAGCCTTTGAACGCTTTGATTTGCAGCAAGTGGGCTTCTTGCCTGAAACATTTGACATCATTTGACCATTGCATTTGAGCTGCATACCGATTCAGAGCAGAAAGGGGGCAGATTGCAGGTGATTCTTTCAGTTCCGAGGCTTCCTGGGACCCATCGAGATTTGTCAGGCTTTGAGGCATTTGGGATTTCATACTTCACCAGATGAGATCTTGGACTGGTTGGAGGTACGGGCGCTGGGAGATGGCAGCTGGATGGGTTAATAGCAAGTTGATGGTGACGGATCTGTAGTTGAGAAGCATGCAAGCTTTGTGCCAACTGATGTGGCCCATTTATTTCGGGTATGGATATGTTGGACTTCATATAAGGGGATTACCAATGCTTAAAACAGCCCCGTTTCACACTTTCTGTTTGTTTTAGCAGCCTGGTCATGGATCGCTGTTCGTTTGGCGTTTGAAATCTTGGGTCCTGAAGCCACTGCTGAAACCTAACAGGCAATGGATGAATCGGGAGATCACGTCGTCTCTTACCGAGAATTCTTCAGCTTTGTGAAGCACAAAGTTGAGACTTGGCCTTTTCTGCGCTCCATGTCGTTGACATAGGGGTCCCTGGTGTCTTATTCTGCACCGTTTTGTGATGAGATCTTTGCCCACGAGTCTTGAACACCCCACCAACCTCAAACCCGTCAGAAACTCCACATTCTGCTTCCACAAGCAGTTGTCTTTCGATGTCAAGGACGGCTTTATGGGTGGCGATCATGCTATTGTCACCGAGCTTGGTGAGAAGCAAATCTCCCTGGGAGTGCCCGGTCCACCTGCACTGGATCGTGCTGTCTCGGGTCTCTCGGCTGCGGGCCGGTCTTGGGGATGACTGTGATTGGATCCATTGGCTGTAACTTTTTCGACGTCACCGGGCAAACAGAAGAATGACGTGGTGACATCATCATCATCATCATCATCAGCATCATCATCAGCATCATCATCATCATCATCAGCATCATCAGCATCATCATCATCATCATCATCATCACCATCATCATCATCATCAGATTTCTGTGCCAACCACGAAGAGAAGTTCCCAGATTCTATATGGAGCCGAGGCTCCACTGGTGATGCTCCTGGGAACCTTGGTGTGCCACCGGCGCTGACGCGTGCAACGTCTGATTCTCGTGCTGACCTGAGGTGCGATAACCATGGTTAGCAAGTCTACCAATAGGCTTCCAACCATGGATCTGAATCTTAACAGATCTTGACCAATTAATGCCATTTAATCACTGAACTGGTTATAGGAGCAATGGGAAGTCCTGGAACATCACTGGCACTGAGGCAATGCTTTGACTGTGGGCCGTCCGCCATCCATGAAACGTGAGATATCCCGCAAGCCGGAACTGTCACAAGGCTCGACCGGTCGTTTTGGTGTCCACCCGTTTGGCTGTTTGGCATGGAAAAACCCGGTTGCCGAGTTGGCAAATTGGATGCTCTTGACATCGACAGCCCATGGTGTTTCTTTGAGTATTCTTTAAACATCGACAGACAGTCTTTGGTTCCGCCCTATCCCAACATTAAAGCCGCTCGTCCAGGTGAGAGGGACACCATCTCCAACCGTCTTCAGGTGACTTAGTTAGGATTTTATGCTGTGTGTATACATACATTTCACTTGTGATTGCTTTCCAGACTCCTACTGTCACGGATGCTCCAGGCATTGTAAGGCAACATTTCCAACCTTCTCTTGCAAATTTGGGACTGGTGGAGCTCTTTTCGGAAGCAGTATAGGCTCCTCATCAGCATCTCCTATGGCTGAGGATCGCATTGCCCGTCGTAAGTTGGAAGAAGAAAAGGAGAAGGAGCACATCGCGGTGGAAGAGGAGCCAGGGAGAATGTTATGGCCCTGGGATGTCCAACACTTGGTGCTATTTTTGCGACGGGAACACAACTTTTTTTTGAAAATTACTGTATCCATCGGGACCCATGTGCTTTGCATTTTCCATGTGATCTGCAGGAAGAGATGCAGATCGCCATCGAAGAGCAACACGGAGCAAATCCACTCTACACCTACGCCAACGTCAGCTGCGGTGGTGCTACCACTGCGGATTTCGACTTTCAGATGGACTACCTGCCTAAGGTGGGATGGGTGGATGGGGGACATTCAAGATCCGTGGCTTGGAAAACCATTTCATGCTTAATGATAATTATACGTATAGTCCTGGATCTTCACAATGAGGTGGGAAAATCCACAAGGAATTGGAACTTCATGAGACACCTTTGTGCCCAAACTGATCATGGCAAACGGTTCAGTGATTCCACCAGGACTGCTTTGCCTTCGGCTTTGTGGAACCTGTCTCCGTGGAAGGACTGCAGCAGTGGGTGAGTAGATTCGTGCTGGATGACATGGGAGTAGTGGTGCAACTTTCAATGAGATGTAGTCAGTCGTTCAAGATGATGCTGGACAAATCGTAACCCTGAAATGATTTGCTTATCCCAAATCAGGGGGTGGTCAGAGGAGCTCATTGCCTGGGGTCTATGTACCTATATCACTCGCCCATGACAAGGAATCCTGATCAAGGATGGATGACCCTCCCCCAGATAGAAGCATCGATTGAGCATTTTTCGAATGCATTTTTGATGTGCCAATGGTGACCGTCGGATATCCTCGGCCAGGAGGTAAGGGCTTCCTTCAGGTGGATAAGCGCAGCTTCGTTCAGGTGACAAAGCTTCAGTTGCCGCCCAACGGAGGAGCGCAAGTTGTTCCCTGGTGTGTTGATGGTTGGATTTGAGGGATTGGAGGCGTGAGATCCTGCTGCCATTGCTCTCAGGATCCAACAAAAAACTGAACATCTACGGATTGACGATGTCTTTCTGCTGTCCAAGCTTGCCTCAGAGTGAGCCTGGCGGTGGTGCAGTGTCCGTGGTGAGGGTTAACATTCACTATGCCATTGCGGATGTCTACTTCGTGTATGCGGGCAAGGCAGGGGATGCACATTTTTTGGGTGCGTTGATGGCTGTTGCAAAATCCGTGTAAACTAACACGCATGATGAGCGATACAACAATTTTTCCAGGTAAAAAAATGGATCAATTGAAAACCATGCTTGCTTGAACTGGCCGCTGCTGACCCTTTTTGCTTTGCAACGCGTGCAGGAGAAGGGCGATCAGAAGGCCTACACCCACGAGTTTAAGCTGGAGCCCGGTGAGAACATTACGGACGTCACTGTGAAGAGTGTGGCTTGAGATGAGCAGTGCAAAGTTGTTGTCTGTTGATGGGTTTCACTATAGTGTAATGGTAACTACTAGTAATAGTAATGGTGGCAAAAGTCATGATCAGCATTTAAGATGTCAACTGTCAACCCACAAGAATCGGGTTGTTGATCACGATTAATCCATATTAATCCAATGTTTAGGAGATAAAATGACGTTGTCATCCAGAAATGATAGTTGAGCCCATCTCTAAGCAAAGACACCCAAGGTTGGGAACAATCTAGGGAATCTAGGGATATCCACCGACAGGGTGCAAAAGCAGGCAGAAATTAGCTGTTGAACGAGATTTCTTTCAGAATTAAGCCATGCTTGTGGGTGTCCAAGTTTGACATATACCAATCCAAGTCAGAAATTATGGTTGACTGATGTTTGGGTTTGCAGTATTTTCTACCGGGATTCCTCCCGGGTGTTGTGGGATTGCTGGAAGCCATGCCCAACTGAGGTGGAGGGAGTTGGTGTCTATTCCCTCGTCTTCAAGACCACTCAGGGAAGGACCTCCGAGACCTTTGAAGGCACCTTGGTGCTGTTATGGCCATGCCGCGTGTTGACAATTTTATGGTACCAAAACAGCTGGATACCCCTTGCAGATTGGCATCGGATTGGCCAACCAAGGAGATGAGATGGAGTATTTGGATTCAGATGATCTGACCAGAAAGAATTGGTCTGCAGGTCGAGGCAAGAGTGGCTCATGCTGCAACTCTGCTACCCATGTTTATCGCAAGCCCAGAGAAACCTGTTTGTGATAGGACTTAGGACTATATGGAGGTGTTAGACCGGCGCCAGTTTGGTTTCTCTATCGCTATTCCCATACTGATAGGACCATATGAAAGGAAAACTAATGAAAACTAGGTTGTTGGGACCTAAAAGCATTGGTCCTAATAATCTACTTTTCCATTATTGGTAACATTTCTGAGGGAAACACTCAGTATGGTTGCCAACGCGTTTTTTTTTTTTCAAAAAGTGGCCAAAAGCACCATAGTGGCTGTTCCGAAGAGGATTTCCGAAGGTGAGTCAAACAAATATGTGCCTGAAGATCGATTGTCCAAGTGATTCTGAAGATCAATTCACCAAGATCTGGATGCTGTGCAGCTGAACTTCTGATGACTCTGATGACCGCAGGCAACATGATTGCTGGACTCAAGACGAAGGTGACCGATGGCGTTGTGTCCATCACTGGCATTACCAAGAAGCCTGTGACTCAACTTTGATCTTGAGACCGTGTCCATTTTGTTTTATGGTTTTGCACAATGTTTTTTCCTGTTTTCGAGCCACATGAGTCCTCTCTGTCGCTATTCCTTGGAACCTGTCCATCACCAGCAGCTAGTTGTCATTTCCTTACAAAAATGTAACGTCGGTTGGTGAGGTCAGCTGATGCTCGAAGCTGCTACCCTCACCAAACGAGGGATATACCCAAGTCATGGTTCCACGTACAAATGACTGCCAAAACCGGTGGCAAGTCAGACCCATACTTGTGTGTGTGTGCGTGTGATATTTCACCTCCTGGTTGACCTCAAAATTGAATTAGATACTTGAACCCCAAACATGGACGCTTTCTCACCATCACTACTGCAAGCAGCGGAACTCATGGGAGGGCAGCAGCCAGCACCAGGGACCATGATGCTTGAAACAAGTCTGACCAGAAGCGTTTTCACCGAACCGAAAGCTCAGCACATCCAACAACAATGGGTTCATTACATTTCATTTCTCTGTATGACCTAAAAAGATCGAAAAAGTCTATAAAAAGTATATGTAAAGTATATCTATAAAAAGTCTAAAAAGATATAACAAGTCTATAAACATGTCTCCGTACTTCATTAAGTTCTCGACTGAGGTGAACCAAAGTGGCAAGACGGAGCAGCCCTCGGACCGTTTGACCTTGGTATCTTTGAGCCGCGCGCCTGGAGATGCTGACAGCTACGAGCAGGTGGTGGGCGGCACTGGAACCCAAGCAGGTCCTGAGGCCTCGGAGTCCTTCGTGGGATGCGAGATCTTTGTCTGGAAAGATGCCTGGTCCAACTGGTGCAGTCTGGCTCAGTGATTTTTTTCACGGTTTTTCTGAGCGTCGAGTCACAAGATAAACATCCATTCTGGTGATATTCAAATCCCAAGCCAATTATTTTCCAGCCATAGCATGTTTGTTGGAGATTAACAGCTTGAAAATGCTTCAAGCACAAACATATTCAGCATATTTCAGCATCTTCTATAACCCCAAATTATGTGTTGCCCGAGGATGGCACCATCGCCCCGGATTGTTTCCAAGCCCCGGAGCAGCGGCTTCCCACGGTGGATGACTCGGTGTTGCAGGGGCGCTGGGAGATTACCTTTGAAGGGGATCCACCACCAGGTGGGAGGTGAAGAAGTGACAGTGAATCATATTACACAGACTTAAAGAAGCATATTAAACACATAGGACATGAATGGACATGACGTTTTTTTTCTCATGTCGATGCATCACGGATTCTCACTGGAGGTTGAGATCATTCATATATAGATCAATTGATGGTTATAAGTTATAATATGTGTAGATCAACTGCTCACTGTTTCTGGGACGGACGTTGGCTCGTCCCTGCCTGGTCCCTGCCTGAGGTGCCGAAGGTTATGTGTGGCAGGTGACTTTGTCTGTAGATGCTGCTGGTCGTATCCAGGGAGATGGCCATCCCATCAAGCGCAAGAAACCCATCCTGCACGGGCGCAAGACCAGCACGGCAGCCGTGGAGGTGAAAGAAGCAGAGGCGACTGTCGATATGGCTGAAGTCGAAATGCCCGAGCTTGACCGGGCAACTTGCCTTGTTTAATGTTCTTTTCGGACATTTTTGAGGCATGTGGGTGACGAAACGGAAGAAATAGTCCAGCTAGTTGTATGATGAAGTGCCCTGTAATATGCCCAAGTCCCATCAGCTTAGGAGGAGACCGAAGATATGCCAGAGGTGAAGATGAAGAAAAAACAAAGACGTCCCAGACCCGATAGCGAAGATGAGGAAGAATGCGAAGAAGAGAGTGACCCAGGGGATGAGCCAGACTTCGACGAAGAGCCAGAAGAGGCGAGGCCGTCCTAAACAATAAAGGACTGTCAAACGATGTATTAGAGACACTTTAGAGACTATAAGACTTCACTTGAACCAAAACCTAAGAGTCAAAAAGGTCAAAGCTTAAGCTTTCCACGAACAGCCGATCACTTGAATTGCCCCCCGACAATGTGAGGAGATACGCTTGAACCGTGGTGAAACCGACGATTGCTCCGATGTCAACTCCGATGAGAGACCCGAGGTGGACAGGAGCACGTTGAGTGAAGAGCTTGTGCCCATGTACGATTGTGTGGTGGAGTTGACCGAACTTCTGGAAAATTACAATGGAGATCTTGGGCAGGCGGGTTGCCTCACGGGGCCGGGCAGCTGGTGGGCGAACATTTGTTGAGGGTGCCAGCTTGTCTGTTCTGAGCTAAGAACAGGTAGAACAATAGTAGAACTGATGAGCAGGCCTACACTAGTCAACAGTTTGAAGCCTTCCTGGATCGCAGGTCTTGAGAAGCTACAAGCAACTCTTCGAGCATTTTAGGAAGATCAGGGCAGCCAAAAAGTTGCGCCGCGAGTTCGAAAATTGCGGCCTGGAACACAAGTTTGATTTCCTGCACGACTTACTCTGCGAGCACTATCTGGAAGAGGAGACTGGGCGGGCAAAAGCAGGGCTTAATTCTATACTGACTTACAAACTGAAATTTGTTGACTGTGATACTGTTGATGGAAGAAATCCTGCACCACCTTGGATGGTTAAAACCCTGTAAATAATGGAACAAACTACCTATCAACTGGTGCAGGATTTCTTCCATCCACAGTAGGGAAGTATCTTATGGTCCTTCAGTGCAATCCATATTTACTTCATCAAAATTGAAGAGCAACCATAGTGGAACAGCAGATAAGAACACACACCCTCAGCTTCTCCAGACCTGCCTCAGGAGCTCTCCGATTTCTTTGAAGAACTGTATGGTGAGGACTATGATTCGGAATACGATTCCTCCGACGATGGCGAGGATGAAGAACCTGAGGTGCCGGGAGCCGAGGCCGCGGGGTCCCAGTGGTTCCAGTCGGTTCTGGTGACCGTTCACCTTGCCACAGGAGAAGGCTGAGAAGAAGCCCGAAAAGAAAGCCATCAAGATCGTGGCATTGCGCAGCGAGGTGTGGGGTTGAAACTACAAATCCATACGTTCCATAGCGTTCCATCCATATCTAAGCCGAGTGAAAAGTGGGTGCACAAACTCTTTTTTTGGGCGTGGGCTGCATCTATATTTGAGATTTTGCAGCCTGCGATGCCACAGGGCAAGCTGGTGGGTCGCCAAGTAACTCTAGATCTCTTCGGAGATCAGAAGAAGTCCGCTGCGGAGAAGAAGAGACTCTGCTGCAACCAGCAGTGTGGCTGACTTATTGGATTTTCCAGAGTCAGATTCATCCTCAAAATTGGGCTACCAATCTATTTGACGGGTATTATACCAAAGCAAGAATGGACTGGGGTATCTGACAGTTTTGGGGACCCCCCTACTTGATTTGCCGCAACCTTTGTATGCACATTTTCTTGATATACTGGATTTTTCTGACGAGTTGGCTTGGAAATGGATGGAAATGGACCATGGGGCTCCTTCCAAGGAAGCGCGAAGAGGACGAAGAAGATGAGGAGGAAGAGGAACAGCCACCCACCACTGTCCAATTCTGCATCTTGCCATATAATAGAAAGGCACGTATAGACCGTATCGAGTATAGACCCGATTCCAGATGATTGACCGCAACAAAATAGCGTCGAGCCACCTTATT
This sequence comes from Cladocopium goreaui, assembly GCA_947184155.2. Taxonomy (NCBI): domain Eukaryota; class Dinophyceae; order Suessiales; family Symbiodiniaceae; genus Cladocopium; species Cladocopium goreaui. Next base: position 873,426 of record CAMXCT020000446.1, read on the forward strand.
TGGACCAACATCACGGCCTGGGGGCGTTTAAGGACCTCCAAAGCAGTTGGATGCTTGATGTGTTTGTCGTCAAAAAACATCAATGTTTCTTCCCACGAAACCTGTACAAGCATATTCAGCTCAGAAAGGCACACCCTTGACATTCAGCATATTCAATATGCTGAATGTCAAGGGTGTTATCAAATCAAACACTGCCATTCTTGGTTTCATGTTGTATTGTATTTGCTCTGACGAGCAAAGGCTTTGACGGCGCAGTCGTAGACGAGAGCGACCTTAAGCTGCAATGACAGGTGCAGTGATGGAAAGACATGAAGCATGGTGTGACTGACGTTAGCGTTGCAGGCAAAGCGTTCGTTTTGCTTGCTTTGGGATGTTGTACATTTTGGCTGGGAGGATATTTCTCAAATGGAATACGTTCAAAAATCATTCATTTCCTTTGAAAATACTGCCAACACAGGTATGGTTCAATTTGGGGTGCCGGATCTAAAACTTTGATCATTTTTGTTTTGAATCCAATTTTCGAGCCAATTCAATTTCATATATGGGTGATTTGCAACACAATATTCAGGTTCGCTACCATTGATCTCCCGTGCCTCAGTGCCTCAGGAAACCACTGCGCTGTTGAAGGGTGAATGGCGCGCAGCCAATCCCAACGATGATGATCCCGGAGGGTCTGAAGATGGTGACAGCAGCTTTGCCAAAGTTGGATGAGTTATTGGATGATCTTGCAACAATTGAAAGGGCCAAATCGTCCTCTTTGGTAAGAGATCTTTTTCTCACATCATGTGACATGTGTAGATCATATAGCTGCTGCTGGCTTGCTGGTATCCCAGTCGTTTGGAGAACCCAAGGCTTTCACATTCTGCAATTGTTGGACCGCCTAATCTTCGGTTCCAAGAAGCCTCCTATAGATATTGAAGAGTTGTAAGGAGAAAACCATTTATTCGAAATCAGTAAAGTTTCCCCTTGGCTGAAAGCTTGGAATCATCTTGATTCTGGCCAGTCTCAACTCTCAGCTCTTGGTCTTCCTCTTTGTCATCCGTTCCCCATGAAGTTGTCATCTTTAGGAGTGCCATGAAAGCTCTAGAATTGGGAAAATCAACTTTGATTGCCACTTAAACCTCCATTTCCATATAGATCTTATCTCTCATTGATTATTATGATTATTATGTATATCCAAATCAAACATGAAACTCATCATCTTTTTTGAAATGATACTAACATGATACAACTATGGTAATGTTTTGCTGCTTAGATCCCCCATGGCGATGTTTCCCTCCTCGGTCCCGAGGAGGGCCGCTGGAGCGCCATGCGCGTGGTAGACGAGTCTGCGCGCTTGGCCGGGCTGTGGCGCGTCTCCGTGGGATTGCAGGATGGTGCGCAGGCGGCGGGCCAGAGTTTCAGTCACCAAAAAAGGGGATCTATCCAGGAAAAGGATGGAAAAGGGGTTGAGAAAATTGGATTTGACTTAAAAATAATGGGATTTAAACAGTAAATCATGAGATTTAATCAATTTAACCAAGAATCGAATTCAACCACATGTAAAGACAGAAAACAATACCAATTAGATATATAAACTATCTATAAACGTTGACGAATGGTAGGACCATGGTTAATTTTTGACCACAATTGATCCATCAGCGCATGGGACATCATGGGACCATGTTTAAGGGGGATGAACATCCACAATTGCGAACTGTTCTATGGTGCAAACGGAAGGGTGCCGTGGATCCATACCTACATCAAATTTCAGAATCATACTCTGAAGGGGGGGAAAGCAAACGCAATGTGTGTAGATGGTGATAGTTTGTAAAAGGATTCTAGAGCAGAATTGATGGGGATATCACCAACAGGTCAGGATCCATTTTCGGCGGATGTTGGCACATTCAGAGTAGAAAACTGATTCAGACCCCCAACATTTTAGGGGCCAACGCTCCCCGCAACCGGAGAGGCCTACGCCTTCACCATGTGGCTGACCGTGCCAACCTGAGAAACTGCAAGGGGTGAAAAGTCACGGCAAACTGGTCTCGACGGATCAAAACGCCGTTGGGTTTCTTGAAATGTGTTGCCCAAACATGGCGGAAATCAGGGAACTCTTCCATTTTTTTTTCAATTCCAAGAATGACCAGCAAAGGGTTACTTTTTCTGGTTTCCAGGTGCACTTTGCCGTGGAGTCGCGTTCTGGCGCAGTGAACGGAGTGCTGCTGGAGGGCCCTGACTTGGAGGATGCGACCAGCAGAGAAGGACCCAAGGCGCTGGATTTGTGAAAACTAGGCTGTGCAGATGAAGGACCCAAGGCTCATGTTTTTTTTGTCGTTATTTTTGCAACTTTTGGTATGTAACACTTTGGCTTTGCGAAAAAAACATGCTGCAACTTTGCTACTCTTTGCTTCAGTTCTTCCATTTACATGGTGAACAAGTGTGTATCGCACACTGTAGGGCAAGTTAGTGGGTATTTAAATGCGCAACTTGTTTGAGATTGTAGATACTTCACTGAGATCGATGCACTGTTGACATTGTGTGGCTGGAACAGCCAAACGTGCTCTAGGACAATTGAGATACAATTGACCTTTCCTTAAAATCTGGTGGCTCAAACAGAATTGCAGTTGCTTGCTTATCTTTTTTGGTTTGCTCAGTAAAGAGCTGTTGCAAGATCAGTTTGTCAAAAAGTAGATTTTCTCTACAATCATTACTGGAACTTTGAAGGGCTAGTCCAGAAGATAATGTTTATCTTTATACTTTAAACCAACAAAACACAAATCCATGTGCGTTGTTGGTCTGAAAGTACCAACACATTTACAGCCCCCAGGTATCCCAAAGATATCCCAAAGATATCAACGAAGCTCCCTGGACAGCAGGTGAGCAATGCCATCGTGGAGGGTTCGCTCAGCAGCCGATCCTTGCGCTTGCAGGTGGGGTGAATTTCACACTGAAAATTGTGAATCTGGATCAATATATATATATATATTTTTTCCATCTTTCCATTCTCATTTACCATTCCCAAATATTCTATAGACTCAGCCAATTCGAATCTAATTTGTCTATTTCTCTGATTTTTTGCAGGTGAATGGCTGGAAGGGCCGCGCCATGCTGGAGGGCCAACTTGATCGAAAAGGAGGGGCTGTCGCCAGCATCACAGGTGCGGAGGATGCACTTGGAGGATTTGAATGGCTGATATCTATTTGGGTGTTTCCTAACATAAATGAACCAATGAAGATATCCTAGATATTCCAAACCATTGGTTTACCCACGCTCTGAAAAAGGACCAATTTGGGGTCCACCACTTTAGGACAGACTCCATTCAGGGAAACAACCAACTGCCTGGCACTTGGGTCCCAGTGTCAGGTTTATCTCCCCAGAAGAATTTGTTGGGTGAACTGGGAACCCTTCCTGCAGTTGAATCAAGTTGAATCCAAATGTGTAACAAAAAGTGAAATCGTCCCGGCAGGTACGTAGTTTCAACCATTTTGTGTTTTCAACCATCGGTAATTTGAAAGTGTGATATTTTTTGGGGTTGGGGATGATGATCCCAATCGACTCTTTACAAATCAGGTGGTGGCTCGACTCCCAACCAGCAACTGGCTATTTGACCAATATCAACAATTAACCGTTGGCTATTCAACCTGTATCAGCCCATACCAATCAACATAATTCAACATCTATTGAATTGATATAGATATAAATATAAATATATGTATGTCAATGAATATGAATCAATCTAAGTTTATGTACAAATCATCAATCTCAAGATCAGCCATCAACACCAAGCCAAGAATGGCGATAGGAATGAAGCACCGGAGGTTTCTGGTGGTCCTTGGATGCCAACGAGATCAGTGGCACCTGGTCCGCCTCGCGCCTGGATGGCACTGTCTTGGAGAAACTCATTGAGCCCAAGCTGACGGGAGAGGAACCCTTGGACGCTGGGAGGAAAATGATGGGGGAAGATTCGGAAGATGGGTAGATTTGATGAACAGTTGGGTTGATGCTTGTTTATGGTGGTTGATGGTTGTGAATGTTGTTCAATGTTGGATTGGTGTTTGATGATGGTTAGTTTTTTTTATGGGTGAATCATTGCGAATGTTTGGGTTGTGGGCGTCATTTTCTACCTCCTTTCCGAGGTCTCGAAGTGCAATGCGGGATGCCGACTCACCGCATCAGGCCTGAAAAACAAAGGGAAACCGATGTGTTCCTCGGACGCCAAAGGGGGCAGAACCAAAAGGCAGAACCAAAAGGATCCTGATTTTGAGGCCTCTGACTTTTCCAAAAGGGATGGGCAATGTGCTGGGATGGCGGTCTGAGGCTCAAGCAAGCATGTCTTGACCAGCAAGAAGGGCACGGACGATGATGATGAAGAAGGACTTGAATGCAGCTTGGCCTTGACAACTGAAAACAGCCCCATGAAGCTTGAAGGTGCAGTCTCAGCAACATGCCATTCAGGTCTCAGCCAGGAAACAGGCCATTCAATGTAAGGGACAAGGATGACAGAGGCTATACTGTGAAGGGTAGGTAGCTTGGGGTTGACTTAATCGTGAAAGTACAGCCTGGTTTCTTGAGGGGTTATTGCTCATGATGGGGGTGTTGCTTCACGACCGTTCACACCTACCGATTGACATTGACACCATGTCAGTGACCCATGGAGAACCAAACTTTGGATTTCCAAATGTTGAGGCGAACGCTGTGGCCGCGAAGTGAATGGTGCCCACTGGTGGTGCAATCGTCCCTTGGCACATCCGCGGCACTGACGGCCCAGCCTAACCGGATGCCTGCACTGGTGCTTATCCTTCAGTCCTTCAGTTGTGGTGACTGTGCCAAGTAGTCAAGTTCTTGAGCATTAAGCATTTTGGTTTTAGTTGTTCATTGACGGAATCTTTGCGAAGTCAATTTCATCCAAACCGATTGAGAGATGATTTGACCCGAGACTGACTGCCAAGGTTGTGATGTTGCAGTGTGCTCTCGCTGCGAGAAGCAGACTGTGGCGAAGGTGCAGCTGCAGCGTTGACCGTTGGGATGTCCGGGATTGTCCGGGCCATCCCAGTGCGGCCAGGAGGTGGAAGATGAGGAGAGGCGACAGTTCGAAGTGGCAGCGTTGGACCGCTTCAAACTCGCTGGAAAGGTGGGAGTTGACAGCAACGAACTGTTCAGTTGCTTTTGCTAATGAACTGTTGGAGATGATTGAAAGAGTTCCTGCAAGTTCCTGCAACCAAGTTGTCAAGAGTTGCCTATCCCAAACTTTCATAGTGATGAGTAATGCATTTGCAGACGCTGTGCCTTGACGCTTTGATCTGATGGTTTGTGAAAAGGTCTACTTTGAGGTCACAGCGGAGAAGGTTGGAGACGGCGCTTTGATTGGCTTGGCCTTGCAGAATGTCGATCCTCAGATGGAACTGGGGATTGTTGGCCTCATGCGACACAAAGCCTCTGCATGCGTCCTCATTCTGTGTGATGTGGGGTTGCAGGTTAGCAGAGGTTACGATTCTGTCGACTGAAATTGATTAAGGATGATGATTATGCGCCTGGTGAGGACTGCTGCGGAGGTTGCTTCACAAGTCTTTCAGCATCTTTCAGGTGCTAATCTTTCTTGACTCCAACCTTGGCATGCGTCAATGCAGGTCACTATGTCATTGTATGTATTTGGATTTGTTGTGCCAGCTGGTATCCTTGATAGGGGATTAGGAAAGTCGCTTGCTGGACTGTCTCTTCATAAACTGTTAAGTTAATATCCGAAACTCTGATTTGCAATCCTTTTCTGATAGTACACCCCCAATTGATGTCTTCCCTCAGACTTAGGTAATCTACCGCACCAATGGACAACCCCCATTTCTAAATGATTTACCCTCGTAATGAAGGGGTACCTAATTATATATATATGTATATAATTATATATATAATTATATATATATAGATAAACATGTGTATATTACTGTATATTTGTATAATATATATATATATACACATAATGTATTCATTCATATCCAGGTTATCCACCGATGTTTCGTCAACGTTTCGTTGGCTCCAGGACCTCGGTACCTTCGCCTTGATGCACAACGGCGTCTGTCGACACAACGGCAAGGATGAAGGGAAGAGTGGCGACCTCAGGAGTGGCGAAGAGTTGGCGTTGGGGATGGGTGAAAACCCATTATAACCATATCATATCATATCATGACCATAGTTGGGGGAATAAAGAATAATATATATCCAATAGCCAGCTGTTTTAGGGTAGGTCCCAGGCTTTTGACGCACAGCCAATGTTTTTTTAGTACCCCGAAATTTGAGATGGTTTAGTTTTGGTCGAATAGACTCAACATGGACTACCCATACCTATCTGGGGTTTGTCTTAAATTAGCTGGAAACCACCAAATTTGATGGTTTAGGAGATCATCATCCCATATTTGATGGCCGTAAACCGAGGGTACACCCTATTCGGTGGGTGTTTTCCCATTTTGGGTGGGACAAGCAACAATCTGGGTACGTATCCGGAAGTTTGGAAATGATTTGGGTGGTGAATTGTAGCTCGGAGGCGCTGGTAAGTTTGCCAGTGGCAGATCGATTTACCAACTTCACCGAGTTCAGTGGAGACCTCCGTTTGTTGCATCGATTCCGATTCCATCAGGTGCTGTGTGGAAGGATGGAGCCGTGATCTCTTTTGCGGTGGACTGCGACGCAGGGACAGTCCAGTGGCCTCCTCAGACGGATTCACCATCCCCATCTTAGCAACCAAAAATAGATCCAGCTCAAATCATATCCTACTAAAATAAGACTAACATTTTAAAATAGTGATTCACATTTTACATGTCCATCTTTTTTCTGGGGTTCACATTTTCATGAGGTTTTTCCACATTTTCCGATGATCCGTTCAGGGTGGCCACGTTGGATAAGCCCGCCTTCGAGACGGTGCTGCAACTCGCAGCCGAAGAGATGCCCGCGGAGGTGGGGATGCCGTTCATTGCGCCTCGGCCAGGGATTTCCATGGGATTTTTCGAGATGGGAAGAGAAAGATGGAAGTTAGACAGTTAGACCTTTGAATGATTTTATCTACTTATCTCAGATCATCTGGTTCAATGTTGTTGGAAAGGTTTTCAAATCTTATCTACTTATGATTCAATGTTGCTAAAACAAGTTTTGACCTGGGAGTTTGGCGAAAGAAACATGGCATCTTCCTCTGTCCTGGCGAAGACCGAGGCCTTACTGTCTCCTGGCGATAAAGGCGCCATGACGGTGAACGTTGGGCAGCAGCCCTTTAAGTTGCAGCCACCGGTGTCTCGGCGGAGCTGGTCCTTCGGTCCGATAAACCAACCAACCAATAAACCATGGTGGTTCCATGGCCCCAACAATCAAAAATTGGGAACCATGATAAACCATGGATAAACCATGGATAAACCATGGATAAACCATGGATAAACCATGGATAAACCATGGATAAACCATGGATAAACCATGGATAAACCTGGAATTCGGAAAGATTATTTGCTCAAATTTGGAACATCCACAGTTGGGATAGCCTCTTGTAATCATGGCAATGGAAATCCCAGCGTTTGATATAAATAGGACAATGTAGCAAACATGAATTAGATCAAACTCATCAATGCGGTAGAAAGGGACTGAGCTGCGTGCATGTATCGGAAAACAACAAACAGAGGATTCTGAGGACACATGAACCATTGTAATAACTATAGAACCATTGTTTTTTTTCTAATAAGTTATAATATATACAGTATAATCTATATATATATATATGTATATACTCGTATATGTATGTATATATATTTATACACATGATACAAAGGCTAAAGGTGATGATTTTCCCCATATTTTTCTTACCACACTTCCAGGCCGCCGAGAGCCGAGGCCAAAGCCTTCCACCCCTTGGCCGAGCTCATGGAGCTGCGACGGCAATGGCGAGCCATTGGGCTTACCACATAAGTCGTAGATGGTATATCCACAAATATCATATATATATATATACATACATATATAGATATATGTACATACATATATGTATATATATATGATATATATATATATGATATATATGATATATATATATATATATGTGTACACATACATACATATATGTACATATTGCAGAATATGTTATCGATGAATGCTTACATTTAAGCATGTATCTTGATGTAGGTAGGGTGAGATAAACATGTACATGCAATAGTAGCCATGTCGCTATGTAGGAATACGTATATATGTATTTAACATGTAAATATTTCATCTGTGACAATGATGAAACCATGGGCAACCCATGGTAGATGTACCTACAACCGATTCAATCCTGAAACCATTTGGTTGAGCCTGGAATTCAGACTGTCAGTTTCAAGGACAATATTTTCTGTACAACAAGAATACGGACATTCCCACATTATGGCCACCTGTCATATCATGTCGAGTCATGGCTAAGGTGACACTGCCTGACAATGTCGAGACATGGCCGGTCTATGTGGCTTGGCTCAAAGTTCAAGTAGCTCTTTTTCTTGGGATCAAAACACAGGTTGGCGAAGTGAGTTTCCACTGCCTCAAAAGGTAGACTCCTCCTTAACTAGATCCAAACAGATGGCAAAGTGCTTGCTTTGAAATTTGATCGGCAAATCAAACCTGAGATCCAAAAGCCAGAGATCCACCGGTGCCCCGTTGCCGAAGGTGAAACCATCCCGGCAAGCGGAGGGCTCGGAGTCGCTGCAAGCGCAGTGGGGCTTCGAAGAGCTTGGAACACTTCCCGACGAGAGCCTTGGCGCTGGTGGCAGAGGAGTGGATGAAAACCTAGGCTAGATGATGTACAGTATATATATATATATGTATGTATATATACATATAGATTCATCCTGTTGTAGATAGCATATGGACATTTCAACATCATCACTGAATTGGGAATATGTTTGAAAAAACACAGATTCTATCTACATCAGGATGATGATAATTTGAAGAAACCTATTTGGAGAGACTGCTGTTCCAAGTGTAGTCCTCATGTCTTCCTGCCATGCCCCAAGAGGAACGGTGTGAAATGGATTCGCCACAGTGGCGGATGGTCTCCGGTGTCTCTGGAAGCTCTGGGCAGGCTGTGCACAGGTGGGGGAGTTGGATCTGTGAAATCGTCATGGTTGATATGGTTGGCGGATGGAAATATATGGAAATTGTGTGAAATTGTATGAAATCGTTTTTGATATTCCATGCCTTCCTGGAAAGATGATTCTGCAACGGACTCGTTTTTTGGGATGGGTAAATCAACAATCCGTGTACCTTTAGCAGTTCAAAAAGCACTGGACGGGCGCTATCCTCTTGTGAGTGTTGCACATAAGCAAAGCTGCATAACATACCAAATTCATGCTGTGGCTTCCAGCGTGTTGTTGCTGCTGAAAAGATTTCCGAAGAAGATCAACAGTAAGAACAATAAGATCAACAATAAGAACTATCAGATCAACAATAAGAACAACGACAGGAGCAATAACGACAATAAGAGGATTAACCATAAGAGGAACAACAAGAACGATAAGAGGAACAATAAGGACAATAAGGGGAACAATAAGGACAATAAGCAATAAGGACAATAAGAGGAACAATAAGAACAATAAGAGGAACAATAAGAACAATAAGAGGAACAATAAGAACAATAAGAGGAACAATGAGAACAATCAGAGGAACGATAAGAACAATAAGAGGAACAATAAGAACAATAAGAGGAACAATAAGAACAATGAGAGGAACAATAAGAACAATAAGAGGAACAATAAGCACAATAAGAGGAACAATAAGAACAATAAGAGGAACAATAAGAACAATGAGAGGAACAATAAGAACAATAAGAGGAACAATAAGAACAACCAGAGGAACAATAAGAACAATAAGAGGAACAATAAGAACAATCAGAGGAACAATAAGAACAATCAGAGGAACAATAAGAACAATCAGAGGAACAATAAGAACAATAAGAGGAACAATAAGAACAATCAGAGGAACAATAAGAACAATAAGAGGAACAAAAGGAACAATAAGAGGAACAATAAGAGGAACAATAAGAACAATAAGAGGAACAATAAGAACAATAAGAACAATAAGAGGAACAATAAGAACAATAAGAGGAACAATAAGAACAATAAGAACAATAAGAACAATAAGAGGAACAATAAGAACAATAAGAGGAACAATAAGAACAATCAGAGGAACAATAAGAACAATAAGAGGAACAATAAGAACAATCAGAGGAACAATAAGAACAATAAGAGGAACAATAAGAACAATAAGAGGAACAATAAGAACAATCAGAGGAACAATAAGAACAATAAGAGGAACAATAAGAACAATCAGAGGAACAATAAGAACAATAAGAGGAACAATAAGAACAATCAGAGGAACAATAAGAACAATCAGAGGAACAATAAGAACAATAAGAGGAACAATAAGAACAATAAGAGGAACAATAAGAACAATAAGAGGAACAATAAGAACAATAAGAGGAACAATAAGAACAATAAGAGGAACAATAAGAACAATAAGAGGAACAATAAGAACAATGAGAGGAACAATAAGAACAATAAGAGGAACAATAAGAACAATAAGAGGAACAATAAGAACAATAAGAGGAACAATAAGAACAATCAGAGGAACAATAAGAACAATGAGAGGAACAATAAGAACAATAGAGGAACAATAAGAACAATAAGAGGAACAATAAGAACAATCAGAGGAACAATAAGAACAATAAGAGGAACAATAAGAACAATGAGAGGAACAATAAGAACAATCAGAGGAACAATAAGAACAATAAGAGGAACAATAAGAACAATAAGAGGAACAATAAGAACAATCAGAGGAACAATAAGAACAATAAGAGGAACAATAAGAACAATCAGAGGAACAATAAGAACAATAAGAGGAACAATAAGAACAATCAGAGGAACAATAAGAACAATAAGAGGAACAATAAGAACAATAAGAGGAACAATAAGAACAATCAGAGGAACAATAAGAACAATAAGAGGAACAATAAGAACAGGAACAATAAGAACAATAAGAGGAACAATAAGAACAATAAGAGGAACAATAAGAACAATCAGAGGAACAATAAGAACAATAAGAGGAACAATAAGAACAATAAGAAGGAGAAGCCAGCTCTCATCAACTCAATGCCAAACTTCAGCTTCCGTTCTTGATACGCCACACGACATTTGACAGGTTTGACCCCGTTGCCTTCCACAATTGATGCTCTTGAAAAGCGAGGGGACGCCAACGGCTCCCTGGTCGCATTGGTTTGTCGGTCAGAGTTGAAACAAAATAATCATGGTTTATTCCCATTCTTAGAAGAATAAACTCAAGGAAATATACCAGTTGTGCCAAGTAGATGTATCACCAGATGAAGGGTATGTGTCACCAACTTCAATCATGTAGAAACATCACCAATGCCTTGGCCGTGAAGCCTTTGGGCTCCTTCCTCGCAAGTGTGCTGCATGTAATTAAATACTGGTGCAATTTTACATCAAAGATGTAATTCAAGGAATCTACAGTTTGTACATGCACTGAGACATAACGACATGTCGTTGAGCCGTCCAGTGGGTCAGGGGATCACCTTTCCATGGTCCGGACTTTTGGCTCAAGTGCCCTGTGTGTGTGAAAAAGTTTGCGCTCGCTGTTTGCCATTCCATCTTGCAGTGGGCGCTGAAACCACATTTTTTTGTGGTGATCAGCCGTAGGGCTTCAGATCTACATTCGCATCAAGTTCTGCGTATCTGGTTTTCGAACCTTTAGCTGTCGTTGAATCGGCTTCTTGGCGGGAGCAAAGATAACTTCTATCGGGGACGTTCTCTGGCGGGCAGTCGACTGGCATCGGTCGGGTCGTAGGGGACAATCTCAGAAGGTAGCAGTTCTCGAACAGGGATTACAAAGTGGTGCATTCTCCAACGAGCACCCGTACATTCTTGACGAAAGTTTCTTGAGTAACTCGAGGGCGCCCGTCAGGTGGGAAGTCATTGGGGAGGCGGAGGATCAGTGGGAGGAGGAAGAAGAGACTGAAGAGGTTTCTCGACCTCGGGAGCCATGGGCAGCTCATCCACCCAGTTGGGTTGAGTTCCCGAACTTCCCCGAGGAGCCTCCGGGTCCGCCATCTGGCCGTTCAGTTGAATCTAGCTTCATCATCATCTCCAAGGGTTGTGATTGCAAAGGCGAAGGCTCAAGCGGTTCAGTGCCAAAATTTGCAAGCGCATCTCAACAGGTTGTAGAAACTGAGCAGAGGGTGAAGATCACAGCAGCTCGAAAGGATCCATCGCCGGTGCCTAGACAAGTGATTGAAGCAGCATCCAGCTCGGGGCCATCAAGGATGGTCTCAGTTGCTCCCACCTCCAAAAGGACCAGTGGCCAGGAGATTGGCAGTGTTGGAGCAAAGGCCCAAAGGTCCAGCAGTATCTCAATCACCCGCGCCTCCAGTGAAAGCGAAACCAAAGACTGTTGAGCAGGCGTTGATTCCTCAGTACAATCTTCCGGAAAACGCTCGATACTTGACCTGGGACAATAGGGGAATCTTGATGGACTTCTCGACCCGTGGTTTTGTGGGCGCATTGGGAGTATACTCAGGGTTGTCAGCCAACAGAAAGTATTGCTTGTGTCTTCATTGGCATCAGGTAATCGACAGGTCTCGGACCCAATCGGCTTGGGCAACCAAAGTTGTTCCGTGGGAGAATCTCGAGTTGCTGAAGAGGTTAAAGGATCAATTTGGCAATCATCTCGTGATCTCAGAGAACTAAAATAGCTTGATTGACTGCTGCAATAGCACTCCAGGTTTGAGTCACCTCATCAGCTTCGTGGTGATCACACATCAGAGGATCGGAACCTTCGGAAAGCTTCATGCGAGTTGGGCGGTGACGCAGAGGAAGTGCCACGCCACCATCATTGACAACAATTGTGAGGTAATTGACGGGAATTGTCGGTTTCTTCATGCCAGTCACATCAAGCTTCGTCGCATCTGCGACTGCACCGAGCAAAGTTCAGGAGTATTTCGAAGATTGTGAAGGGAACGTCGTTAGTGAAGTCGTGGCAAAGATCCCGGAGCTGAGGCAAAATGTCCGAATTCGAGTCCAGGATCGGTAGGGACAGTTCGGAAAGCGAAGATAGATCTAGGTCGGATAGAGTTGTTTGTGCCAGCGCACTTCAGGTGAGAGCTGGGACACCATCTGACCCTATCAGTTCCGCATCAATGTCCACCCCAGATGATAGAAATCCAAATCAGTTGCAAAATGTGACAAATCCGAATCAAAGTCCTGATGGAACACTTTCGCAGTTTTGGCAATCAGCCGGACATTCACCAAATGTGCCAAGGAATCCAATTCAAACGCCACTGGGGCAGGGGATGGGTCCAGAAGGGTCACCGGGTCCCTCATTTACACAAACGGATGTTCGGAACGAGTTGCACATTTCCATGGATCCCTTTGTCCTCGCTCAAGCCAATCAGGCTATTCGTAATGCCAACAGTGCTTTTCAACAGTCTCGTCAGGAATTGAGACTTGAGGCAATTAGTTTTGCAGGTCGGGTCCAAGAAGAGGCTAGGGCAGAAACCCTTCATATTGTGGGTCAATCAGAAGCCAATAGGGTGATTGGGGAGTCGCAGATTCAAGTTGCGCAATCTCAAAGCGAGTTGAATGCCACTAGGGTTGAAGCTACCGAAGCTTTGAACAGAGCATCCCAAGAACTTGAGGCCGTAAAGGCACAATGCCGGATTGAAATAGAATCCTTCAGATCGCATGCAGCTACCGAGTTCATGTCGTTGAAGGTTGAAGCCCAAAACCATGGCTTGAAGGGAAGTTGGGTGAATTGGTTCACATCAATGCGCAACCCCAAGAAAGGTTGATTGCGCAAACCAAGCAAAGCGAAATGTTGATGAAACAACTCCAAGAAAAAGAAGGGGCTTATGACTTATGAATCGCTATTGCACCAAATCCAGAACCAAGAGATTGAAAGATCTAAAACACAAGCTATGGGATCACAATCCAAAGAAGCCAACAATGGCGCGGTGTTTTTAGATATCAGTATTTCCAGTAGGTCGTGAAAGCCAGCCAGGTGCAGGATCACTTGGTTTCATGTTGAATGCGGATCCGTCCCAAGTCCAGGAATCAATGCTCGGTGCGAAGCTTTTTAGCTCCACCACTGCCAATGCCAGTGCCGGTGCGAAGCCTTGGGCTCCTCGGCAACGGGTGCGAAGCCTTCCGGCTCCATCCAGTTGTTGGGAAAGTTTCTGGAGGGTCATAACTCCGGTGAGCAAGTTCCCAAAAGAAGTAAAGGGGAAAAGGGTTCAAAGTCAACTCAGCCGTATGAAACTATTTTGAATCAGCTGTCGTCCAACAGGTGGAGGGGGAAGCCCGGGAGGATCTCCAGGTGGTTCAAATGCATCTCGCGGCTCATCATCGTCAAGTAGAGATGAGAAAGATCCTTACAATTTGAAAAGAAGTTGATGCGGGTCAAAGGGGATGATTCAATCAAGATTGCTGCCATCCCAAAGAACGCAGCCGAATGCCGTCGATTCAAAAGTCAAGTTGTACCGGCCAGTTGCAAGACATGCAAATGGGATGAAACACCTTTGGTTGCATGGATTCAAAGATGCAGCCTTGTCAAAGATCCAACCGAGTTTGCAAGTGTCGGAAACTATCCAGTGCTCGATCGAACTTTGGGTCACAAGTTGTTGGAAAACGCTAGAGGTACCAGCTTCAGTTTAGATTTTCAAGCATTGCAAGAGAAGGGCCAGAAAGAGGGCAAACAGTATTCGGGTCGCCTTTTGCTATGGTTCATCCTGAATAAGTACAGCCTCGACAAGGATCGTGGTGCCAGCCTCAGCCAACACCATCTCTTAAGCCTGAAGCTCAATGGGAAAGATGTGAAGGCACTGGAAGAGTTCAGACAGAAGTTGTATTACATCATGGGATCATTGGAGCAGTGAGAAATGCCTCAAGAGTCCGCCCTCCCGTCAATGCTTTATGAGAATCTTAAGCATCATCCTTTGCTAGCCCTAGCAATTGTTAAGTACCGGGCATCCAAGGGAACATCCAGTAAAAGGACGTCACAGTGGTTGGTCGATCGCATGGAGGAAGCCATTGCATTGCATCAGCAAGACGAGGACACGTCATTTGTTGAGAAAGCTTTGCAAACAACAGGCGGAAAGGTAAATGCAAACCCTGCCAATCCTGACAAAAAGATGAAAAGCATCAGAAAGAAAAAACAAAAAGGCCAATTCCAAAAAGAGAAAGACAAGAAAGCTGAAAAGGTACCAAAGGACAAAGACAAAGACAAGAAGGCACCCAAAGCCTCAGAACCGCCTGCAGCAGTGAATGCAGCCCCAGGAACCTCAAAGGGGAATGGAAGGGGAAAAAAGGTTCACAGACAGGTACAAAATCGGATCCTTCAAAGCCTGCGTCAAAAGATGACAAAGCAAAACAACCGTGTATGTACTTTGCTTTCGACTCATGCACCAAGGGGGATAAGTGTCCCTACCTCTATGACAAAAATAATCTGTATAAAGGAGCTAAGCCTAAAGCACTCGCAAAGAGCACTCCAGCTGGTTCAGCCACTGTTCATGCAGGTGCTGCTACAATCCTGTCAGGTACTGTCGCTGCAAGTTCGGTTTTAGGGGTCAAGCCACAAGGGCCGAGTAGCCTTTCGGCTCCGTCTATGAGGCCAGTGCCAGCAATAGCAGAATATCCATTGAGGCCGTGCGCAGGAAGGTTTGGGAGAATGTTTCCAGCCTTGGTGGAGGGAGCAAGTCATGTAAGAAGAATTTAAAAGGTACATCTAAGACTGTGCTGAAGAAACGAGGAAACAATCACTATCACTATTCCTTTGAACGTGCATTCATGTGCTTGCAGCAATGGCATCAGTTTGTCTGTTGTCCCATGAAATGTGACCCAAGATTTATTGATTGACTCTGGAGCGTGTAGGAACTTGATTTAGCCAAAAGACATTCCAGAACATTGGATTCCTCACCTTGGAGAGAAGCCCCGAAGTTTCCTACTGTGGGTGGAGTTCGAAATAGTACCCAAGCTATCAATTTGCGAGGGGAATTGTTCGGAGATGGAGTGTTTTACGCTTTGAAGGATTGCCCACCTGCAATTTCATTAGGTCAACAAGTCAACGATCATGGGAGAGCACGGGTATGGTTTCCAAACCAACTTCCGTACTTCATCAAGCCAGATCGCTTGGGAGATGTCGTCCAGCATTGTCCTGAAAGTGCTAAGATCTATGCTGATCGTCTTGTCGAAAATGTCCCAATTTTAAATGATTCAACCGAGTGTATCGCAATGCCTGCCGCAGATTCCAACAAGTTGGGTGAGCATGTGAGTGCACAGCCTTCCGATTTGCCAGAGACAGGTGGATCGAGTTCCTCGGGAGTGAAGCCTTCATCGGCTCCTCCGCCCAGTTCGTCTGGAGTGAAGCCTTCAACGGCTCCTCTTGGTGATAGGTCCGTAGTTGAGCATCAGCCATTGGTAAAGGTAGTTGAAGGTGAAGCAGGTGCAGTCCCTGAAAGTCCCATAAGATCAGTTGCGGAAGTACCTGAAGAAGGGGGGTCATTAGTCGATGTTCATTCTTCCGAAGATGATGCTGAGGAGGCGGCTAAGTCGTTAAATCACTCACTGACCCACTACCCCAAAAGTAGGCATTAAGTGAAATCGGTTAAAAAGCAAACATGATATCACATTACCATTGTCGTAGAGGTGACCCAGATGATGATGAAACACCTCCATTGCATTTTGGCCATCAAATTAGAGTTGACCATATAATCATTGGAAGTGATTTGTCAAAGGGTTCTGAAGGTGAACAAGCTTGCCTGATTGTTATCAAGCTTTTGCCCAATCATCCAGGAGCACCCCTAACAACGTAGCATGTTTGAGAAAGTTCGGAGGAACCAGAGCTCATTGTCGGGCCCTATGTTCAGTGAAATCCGATTCCGCACTAGAGCTTACCGAAGCCGTGAAGCAGTTAGGATGGCTACCGGAGCCAGGATTGCCAAATGATCCGTTTCATAATGCCAAGCTCGAATGCACCATTGGTAGGATAAAGGAGAGACTAAAGCAATCCATTTAGCTGCAGGATTTCCACATGAAGTTTGGCCTAGAAGCATAGAATATGTCTGTGTTGCCAAGAGTTTTACAACCTTAGCTCCCATGCTCCCATTTATCCGAATGATTCAGATGAAGCCAAAAGGGTAAAGCAAGGTTTGACATGTTATGAAGCTGCGAGTGGAGGAGAACCTTTTGAAGGCCACCGAGTGCCTTTAGGAGCTTTGGTGTGCTATAAGCCACCCCATCATACCAACAAGCCGGCTTTTGAACGAAGAACTTGCCAGGGAGATTTGCTTTGGCGTGAATGCAGCTGCACATTCCTTAGTTTGTAGTCATGGCACATCTTGCTCGTCAAACCTCATGATTGAAAGTTATTGCACCAGCCAGCTGCGTTTCTCGGCAGGAGGCGCGAAGAGCTGTTGAGAAAGCGCAGACAGAGAGTCCCAGCAGTTCGATGCAGGAGAGGGTTGACGGACGGGATAGAGAAAATGTTCCTGAGAACACAATGTGCGAACACAGTGTTTGTTGAAGAGAGATATATATATATAAGTGTTTCTGTCTGACCTCCCCTGCCATATTTCGGCGGTGACGGAAATGTGGAAGATAGGACGCTATAGCGGAGGCAGGTTGTTGTGATGCATGGACGCCAGAGGAAATCCATTGATGGACCGAAAGGTGGTAGGTTTTCCCCACATCACTGTGTGGATTTTTTGTTTTAGCTCTGCATCCCGCTCCTTCTCGTCTTATAAAATCCGGTGCTTTATTTCTTTTTGGGGGGAGTGGTTGCAATTGCAATGGTTGCAGTGGTCACCTTGCCCACAACTGCTGGAGTTTCTGTAGTGTAGATGCCGTGTGATGATGTGTAATGTAGTTGTAGTTGTAGCTGCAGCTGTAGCTGTATTTGTAGCTAGTGTAGTCTAGGGTAGCGTGGTGTAGCGGAATTAGTGTAAAGTAATGTTGTTGTACCAGAAGTACCGCACCAGGCGGCGACGGAAGTTTCAGTATAGGAAACCTATAGGCGAGTTTAGTTGTTGTGAATCACGGATGGCAGAGCGAATCCACTGATGGACACAAACATAGTTGAGATGTGGAGCTGCGTATACATCTAACCATCCATTTGTCTATCTATCTGCGTTTTATCCAACAGTCCTTCTGGTTTTTCGTTTAATTGTTCATCGCAGCTTCTAAAAGTGCTCCGAAGCTGAGGAGTTTTGTGCTCTCATCTGGCCAGCTGGCTCCGCACCCGCCGCTTGAGCGACGTTACTTTTCGACCGTCTGGAGCTACAAAACATTGGAAAAACAGAGTGTTTCCCAACTTTCCTACCTTTTCGCGCACCTGCATCTTCTTTCTTCTCACTTTTTCTCCTCTCTGATCTTCTCACTTCTTTTCTTGTCCTCTCTGCCTCTTCCCTCTGCTTTTCCATCTGTCCATATTGTCGGAAGTTTGACTTCTAATCTCCGTTCGCTAAGTCCTAGAAGTCTTCGTAGTCGTACTCGTAGTCGTAGTCTTCTGACTCTTTCTCTTCTCTTCTCTTCTCTTCTCTTCCCCTCTCCTCTCTTCTCTTCCCTACTCTACTCTTCTCTTCGCTGCTCTTCTCTGACGCTTCCCACCCACCTCTTCTTTTTTATCTGTCGGAAGTTTGACTTGTAAACGTCTTTTAAAGATTTTGGCAGGAGGCACGTGGTTCTGTTGAGGAAGCACAGACAGAGATCTCCAGCAGTTCGATTCAGCAGTCTTTGTGGCAGAGAAGCAGAACAACGTCACCCAGTGACAGAGGTTTAGCCTTGGGTCGCATGTATGGCAAACGCCAGACTTGAAAGTGCACCTTGGCGCTGCCTGAAAAAGAACCGTTCTTTCAACATTTCACTCAACATCGTGTTTATGCTGTAACATCTAACACGCTTTCAGTCTCCGTCTCAGTGGCTGCCGGCTGTGCGAGAGATGTTCCAAGGGCCTTTGGTTGCATGACATTATGGGAAAAGGTAGGCGAGTTAAAATAGACAACATTTTAGTGAATTAGTTATGAAAGGTAGTGTTATTATTCCATGCATCACGATGACATTTCCTCTTCTCCTGATTGCGTGCTCTCACCGCAGTCGAGTTATCTACAACAAATTCGACAGACGTACAGGTAGAATCATGTCTGTAAGAAGTTAGCTTCAAGGAACAAAAAAGAGTCATTTTGACTTTATGTTGGTAAGTAGAGTTCCATGCTGCATATTTTTGATTTTTGATGTTGCCTTCCGTGCAATGCCTTTGACGGCTGCCAATCGTGTTGACTACAATTTGCTTTTGTCCGTGGCATTAATGATTGTGCTACGTCACGGTGGTGTCACTGACCCATGTGTGGATAGCGACGATCCGTCTACAAAGTACGGATCGAAGCGGACTTGCTGTTTGGAGAATTATTTCAGGACGGTGGTTGCTAAAAGGATGAAACACGTTTGACGTACCTTGTGTTGAATTTGTTTGAATGCGTTTCCTGTTGTGATTCATGTGCTGCCCGGAAGGTATGGTGCTTGTCTGCTGCTGATCAAGAACTCAACGTTCATGATTTTGACTTACCTTTGAATTACCTACGTGCGTGTTGCATGTACTGGCCGCATCTACGCAATTCATTGTCAGAGCACGCTGAGTTGTGGGAAGCCTTTCTTTCCCAGGCATTGACTTTGTCAGTGACTTTGATGACTCGAATCTTTTATTGCAACCGATTGCTGATGCATTGGTTGCAGCAACGCAGAATGGAAGTCTCGGATGCTTGTCCTTTGATTTCTTTGGCTGCAAAAGAAGTGAAGAAACATGTCGGTTCACGCGTGTGGAAAGCGGGCCTCCTTCGTCCTTTGGAAGCTGGGATCATTGTAGACATGCCGGTGCCAGATGTGTCAGACGAGGAGACGTGAGCACATACGTGTGTTTCCCCACCTGCCAGGTGAGGGTTGTTAGATTTTATCAGATGTTGCTTCTCCTCTTCCATCTCCTCCTTCTTCTCCTCCTGCTCCTGCCTCCTTGCCAGCTCGCTATCGCAGTGGGTAGGGCCGGACCTCAACCGAAAGCACCCGATCGCAGTGGGCGCTGCCGGACCATAACCGCCAGAAAGGATGCCAGAAGATATGTCAGATAGACTGCCAGAATATATATATATATAATATACATATATAAATGTATATAAATATACATGCATATATAAATATATATACATATAAACTATAAACATATATCTACATATAAATAAATAAATAAATGAATGAATGAATGAATGAATATATATATATATATCAGATACAATGTCAAAAGATATGCTGGATAGAATGCCAGATAGAAAATTCGAATAGACTGTCAATATCGATGTCAGATAGAATGCCAAGATATATGCCAGATAGAATGCCAGAATATATGTCAGATAAAATGTCAGAATATATGTCAGATAGTATGTCAAAATAGACGTCAAATAAATGTCTTGAAAAATATGCCAAAGAGAATGCCAGAAAGAATGCCAGAAGACATGTCCGATAGACTGCCAGAATATACTGTAGGCAGCTAGAATGTCAGAAAATATATCAGATAGAATGCCAGAAACTCTGCCAGATAGAATGCCAGAATATATTGCAGATAGATTTACCGAATATATGCCAGATAGAATGCCAGGATACATGCCAGATAGAATGCCAGAATATATTACAGATAGACTGTCATAATATATGTCCGATAGAATGCCAGAATATATGCCAGATAGATTGTTAGAAAATATGTCAGGTAGACTGCCAAATCCGATTTCAGGTAGCATGCCAGAATAGATGCCAGATAGAAGGCAAGAATATATTTCAGATAGAATGCCATGATATATGTCAGATAGAATGGCAGATAGCATGCTAGAATACATGTTAGATATAGACTGGCAGAATATATGTCAAGCAAAAGGCCAGAATAGATGTCAGATACAATGCCACAACATATGTTAGGTAGAATGTCAGAATATATGATTGAACGCGCAATGGCGGAAATTTTCACCCCAGCCACTCAGCCACTCAGCCACTCTGCCAGAGTGGCTGACGCAGCCACTCAGCCACTCAGCCACTCTGAGTGACTGAGTGGCTGAGTGGCTGAGTGGCTAAGTGGCTGCTCCAGCCACTCTGGCAGAGTGAAAGCGCGACCCCAGCTCAGTGTGTTTGCAAGCGAAGATGAACGTTATTACCCCACCCCCCCACCCCACCCAACCAAAGCCCGACCCCAGCTCAGTGCGTGTGTTTGCAAGCGAATGTGAACGTTATTACCCCACCCCACCCCACCCCACCAACTCTTGCGCGTGCACACGTGAGACTCAAGAAGGGGGGTTGTTTGCGCGTGCGCACGTGAGCCAAAAAACGCGTGCGCAGGTGAGGCCCAGACCACTTAGGTCACTTGGGATAGAGCCATCAGATTCGGTAAGACTGTAGGATGCTAGGGTCGTGGCCGCATCGCAGAAGAGGTCAGACACTCCGAAGCGTGTCATGAAAGGTTCATCGCCTGGAGGAGGAATCTAGAAAGGCGAGGGAGGAGGCTGCATCCGAAATGGGTTCAGAAGTGCGAGAAAGAATTGAAGCTCAAGAAGAAGCAGGTCTCCGAGAACTTGATGCCATAATGGAACAAATGGAAGCCGATGATGTTCCAGAAGTCCCAGCTGGAACCGTCCAGCCAAAAACCAAGTCAGCCCCTGAAACTTCAATGGAACCGTCCAATGATTTTTGGGAGTCTGATAGGGGGAAAGGGGCCTGGTGTAAAATCCACATCAAGCCCAGAAAAACGATTGTTTGCTCCTGTGGGCAATGATTGTCCTTTTGGTGCAGAAGAGATTTCGTCAAAAAGGGTCACTGAATGGAAATGTCGGGGAAAAACTTCTAAGTATTCAGATGATTGGCAATCCAACCCGTATCAAAGAATCTCATCCAAAAGTTGGGTAGGCAAAACATGGTTTTACCCAAACGCTGAAATTGACCCAAAAACGTGCTACAGTCCAAGCCGCTGTTGCCAATGCAAAGAATGACAGAAACGAATTGCTGAAGGGTGAAGAAGCTGCATTTTCAATGTTGGAGGGTTTGCCCAAGAATGTCAAAGATCCTGTTGTTGCAATGTTGTCTTCAGTTGAGCCGCAAAATCACTCAGATGCCAGTAGAAAGGCCAAAACCGGCCACCAAGTGATGTTTGAGTTTTGCTGTTCTCCTGAGTCATCATTAGGGAAAGTCCATGAAGGAAAAAGGCATTATGCACTTTAGGCTAACCAAAGAGTCCAATGACTCTTCCGATCCAGAAGAATATGAATCGTTGCAAAAGATGATAGATCAGTTTCCTGGAGCAACGTTGTGGGGCTCATTGCCTTGTGATCCTTGGCCAAAATGGCAAGCCGTAAATGTCGCAAGATATGGTAAAGAGTTTGCAGAGCGTTTGAAAAAGAAACGACAGTTGTCTAGGAAATTGTTGAAACATGTCTTGGAAACAGCTGAAAGGGTGCTGTGTCAAGGGGGCCACATAGCCTTCGAATGGCCGAAAGGGGCAAAAGGATGGCAACTTCCGGAGTTGACAGCATTCGTAAAGAAGCACGGTTTGTACATGGCCGGAATGCCATGGCTGCTTTTTCGGACTGCAGAGTTCCAAAGGAAACCCCATGTATAAGCCATGGCACATTGCAACCTCAAACTATCGCTCAGCATCAAACCTTAACCAATGCAGATGCCAACATTTGCCAAGATTTCATCACGACCATGCGAAGGGAAGTGAAACACCAAAAACAGCCTACTACCCTGAAGCAATGGCTAGGACCATCAGTGAATGTCTTTAACCTGAGCACGTTTTCTCAATGCCAGTGATTGGTGCAGATGAGTCGCAAAACCCAATGAGAAATCTCATTCAAAAGTTTGGGGGTATGACCGCAAAAACTTTGAAGAAATCACCCCATGAACCAAATCTCCAAGACAAAATTCAGTTTATGCTGGAATCCACCTTCTCTTGGACAGGAAAGATTGGCGCAACCACCCAGGTTGGAAGGAAGCCATCGACAAGGAGTTCAGCGGAATCTTGGAGAACGGTACATGAAACTTCGATGAAGTAAGTAATTTCAAGGAATGAACTTCTAAGCCGAAAAGAGCCAACACATGTGGGTAGATTGATGACAATTCTGTCAGTTAAACATTGGGAAAATAAAGAACTTCGTAAACTAAAAGCTCGAACAGTGTTCAGGGGAAATGACATCTGTGATGAAAACAATAACCTAGCGGTGCTGCAGGAAGCAAAAGTCAATCCATCCGGCTTGGCTGGAATCAATGCAAACTTGGCGTACGGTTGCTTGAAGGGGCACGCAACGACGCAAAGCGACGTTATTCGTGCGTACACCCAAGTTTCTTAAACACCAAGGTTCCAACATGGGTTGAGCTTCCAAATGAACTTGTCCCACCAGAGTTCCAAGGAATCAAAAGACCACGTGTCCGCCTTTGGAAAAGCTTATGCGGCCATCCTGAAGCAGAGTACCATTGGGATCAGAGGTTTAAGGAGATGATGCGTGAAATTGGTTCAGTTCATTGCTCCGACACGTTTCAATCAACTTACTTCATGAAGGACACTGGACTTTGTTAACTCTATATGTGGATGACATGGTGCTGAGCGGCCCAATAAACCAACATAAACCTTTCTGGGATAAGGGCAAAAAGCACATTGAGATCGAAGATCCTACACCTGTGGACCGAGTCCTTGGAAGAAATCACAAATTCATACAAACTGAACATGGAACCACAATGCAGTTTGGCATGAAGGATTTTGCTGAAGATGCGTGCAAAGCATACGAGGAGTTGAGTGGTTGCACGTTGAAAACGGCTTCCACACCATTTCTACCCGAAGGCTCACTGGTCGACAGTGACTTTGAGACACGTGGCCAGATGGCCGGAGACGCATCAAAAATACTGATGAAGATTTTCTGGAGTGTGACACTGGCTAGGCCGGATCTGATGGAAGGAAAATCAGATTTAACCCGAAGAATCACTACCTGGTCAAAAGCAGATGATCGAAGATTGGTCCGTTTGATGTCATACCTAAAAGGTACTGCGGGATATGTCTTAGAAGGTAGGACCTTTGATGATGCCAAAGCCTTGCGCCTTTGCGTATATTCCTACGCCGACCACGCCTCAGGGGTTGAAGATGTTAAGTCAACTTCTGGCATGATCCTCACGCTTGAGGGTCTTAATTCCTTTTGGCCATGATGCTTGATGCTGGGGTTCCAGACGTCAAGGAGCAACTGCGCGTAGCACATGCGAGGCTGAGATGATTAGTTTTGATTCTGGGGTTTTCGGTGAAGGACTGCCCATGCAAGAGCTGTTTGAGATTATCTTGAATAGGCCGATTGCTTTGATCTGTCAACAAGACAATGCATCAGTTATCCAAATCGTGCATGGCGGTTATAGTCCGAAACTTCGACACATGAAGAAAGTTCACAAGTTGAATCTGTCATCTGTGTATGAAGTATTCGAAGACCCAAACGTGAAGCGGCAGTATGTTGAGACAGCTGTGCAGAGTGCAGATCCATTCGCAAAAGCCTTGGAGCCGTGCAAGTGGCCAAATGCTCTCGAACTAATGTCAATCAAACCACCTTGAGATTTTCTTCCTGAAAAGCTCAAATCAACCGATCGAGCCGCCTAATTGCGAGAAGGGCCTGAGAAGGGGAGAAGAATAAACTCAAGCAAATATACCAATTATGCCAAGTAGATGTATCACCAGATGAAGGGTATGTGTCACCAACTTCAATCATGCAGAAACACCACCAATGCCTTGGTCGTGAAGCCTTTGGGCTCCTTCCTCGTAAGTGTGTTGCATGTAATTAAATACTGGTGCAATTTTACATCAAAGATGTAATTCAAGGAATCTACAGTTTGTACATGCACTGAGACATAAAAACATGTCTTTGAGCCGTCCAGTGGGTCAGGGGATCACCTTTCCATGATCCGGACTTTTCGCTCAAGTGCCCTGTGTGTGTGAATTTTTTTAAAAGCGCTCGTTTTTTGCCATTCCATCTTGCAGTGGGTGCTGAAGCCACAGTTTTACGTTTCTTACTGCATAAGGGGTGTGATCACATACTCCAAATATGACTCAGAGCAAGTCAGATCCTTGGTTGCTTAATTTTGCTCAATCCGCGATTTATTGATTGATATTTATTCGTCATTTTATATCTCTCAACCCGAGGTTTCAGGTAAATCCTATTACATCCCATAATAGTAATAGTTATTTATCCCAGTTCCACACACACACACATATATATATATAGATCCTCATATTATCCCGTTAGCTATTGCTGCATCCAAAACCGAGGTTTCAAATTCTTCCGCTTCGTGGTCACCAAAGCCCGTGGTGGCGACACCGTGAACGGCGTGAGTTTAGGGCAGCTGCTGCTGCGCCGCGAGGGCATGGAGCTGGACCTGGCGGATGCCACGGCGGAGAATCCGGATGGCCACCTGGCAACAACAAATGGGGAACTGGGGATTACATGGGGAGCCAATACCAACTGAATGGGGATTTGATGGACTTTAATTGACTTTAATGGGATTTCAATATCATTTGATGGATAAATATCATTTGATGGAGTGTAACGGGGATTCCATATCAACTAAATGGGGATTTCATGGACTTGAAGGGGATTTCTCCCACATCAACTTCTCCCATATGGTTAATTAGCTATCAAGACCAAAATAGGGGTACCCCCAATCATCCAAGTCATGGATGACCATATTTGGTATTGAAACCCAGGGTTTTGGGCTACCCCCATTTTAGGACACCATTTAATTAATAATGGTCAAAATAAAATCTATTTATCATGAGGATATGAAATGATATGAATATATTCCATAGTATCCCAGCTACTATATACACTCATTCATATTGTTGGATGCGAAGTTTCTGGGGATATTTTTTGGTATACATATTAAATTCACCAACAACTAATTAACAACCTGCTACTGTTGAGAACAGATCGTTTACAGATTTTCCGGTACTTTTTGGATAGGGGCAGTTATTATTACTATTGGAACTCATTTTCCTGAAATTTACATTCATTTTTAGGAACTCATCGTGGAAAGGATACAGTGGGATGTAACACAAGGGATTTGATTTATATAGTTTTAAGTTATACTGTAATCATTATACATTTGATATGTATAATGGGATACAATAATGATGCAACGGGATATATCAGGGGATATATGATGGGATATATTATGGGATATACTGTAACCAATGACGATCTAAGGTCAGTTCGCGGAGACCGAAGGCCCCGGCAATGCCATCGATGGCCGAACCAGTACGCGATGGCACAGCACCGTGCTGAGCCCATTGGTGATCAAGCTGCCAAAGCCAGCCACACGGCAGCAGTGGAAAAACCACTGCCATGGTCCCTGTGAATAAAACAGGTATTGCGGCATATAGTTGGACCCCCACAACCTCATTGGAAATCATCATTTCAAGGCAGTTATCATATGTATGTGTATACGTATATTTTTCTATTTATTTATTATTTTATTTATTTAGTTATTTTATTTATTTAGTTATTTTATTTATTTTATTCATTTAAATGTATTTATTTATTTATTTATTTATTTATTGATCTATTCATTTTATTTATTTATTCATTTATTTATTTATGCATTTTGTATGTATATATATATACATATTAATACATCTATATATGACTAGACCTTTAGTCCATTTTGAAACCGATTCACCATTCATTCATCAGCCGCTCATCAGAACCCTTCAAGTTTCATCGGTTTCATCCTCGAGATCTCAGGTCTTGATCGATAGCTTCAGCTTCCGCACCGGACCCAGTGATGAACAACTGGATCCCGTGGAGTGGCGCTTGGAAGCTTCCAATGATCAAAATACCTGGAAAGTTCTCCATAGCCAGGACACCATGGCTACATGGATGGCTGAAGAGGGTCATTTTTTGAACTCAAAATTGATTGATGTTGGCCATTTCTTCGAGAAAACAAATTAGTCATGGTGATGACCGATTATGATCCAATTTGCCCAAGTAATTTGTCAGGGCCAAGGATGGAAGTTTTGCTGCCAAAGATGCATGAAGCCGCTCCTGCCACAGGAAACCAGCTACCATCCCCCACGTAGACGCTGTGGTCAAGCGAGTTGGTTCGACACCAGCACCCGTGGCAGTGGAAGTTCTGGCAAGAGTAAGTTGGTCGGAGCCTCAGCTGGTGGAGAGTTATAAAGATCTGGGGTGACTGAAGCTTTTGAGGGATGTGATCACCATGATGGTGGTGGTGATGATGATGACACCAACGATGATGACGATGATGAAGATGAGGATGGATGATGGATGGATGATGGATGCCGGATGATGTCCCAGGGCAAGATGCTTCCTGGCAATAGCTCCTTACTCTGTGCACCCCACCTTGCTGAGGTGCCTTGGACATCAGGTGTGAAGATTCTGGCGGGTCACTGGCATGCCTTGACGCTGGCAGTGGATCTTCCCAACTCCAAGATGACCATCTGGGTGGATGGTGAAGTGGCCCTGGAGATCTGTGATCCCTCCTCCCCACTGCTGCGCTGCGATGGCCCACTCAGCTTGGATCCGCAGGAAGGGATGTGCCTCTTTGGGCGTAAACCCTTTTTGAAGAAGGAGCACCGGGCGGTGGGTTTCGGTTGTGGGACAGCCTGCTGAGATATTACTTGGGGCAAGTGTTTGCCGCTTGGTCCTCCAGTCTGCTTCTTTGTCTGTGGTTCTTCTCGAGTCAATTTGAAGTGGTGGGTCAAGTTACTTTCTGATGTGGAGTCCAAAAATGGAGACACTTCTAAAAAAACCAGATTTCAGGGTTATCCTGACAGAATCATCCTGGATTCCGGATTTGGTAGGTCTCCCCCTTGTTCCTAACAGGGGTTGCCGCATTGCCCATATTGCAGGAATGGAGTTGGATGCTGGGTGCGCAGATCAAGGGACTTCAGCTGCAGACCTCAAGCCCAGATCTCTTCAACACCTGGGCCCTGCAAATGCCCTTGGGGGTTTGGATTTGTCGCGCGCAAGGACAGCATTGACCGGATATTTTGTGATTACAGTGAGTAGATGTCGATTTTAACAGTGACTGGATTCTGCATATGAAGTGTTCTTGATTGAGTACTGATCAGCTGTGATATCAGACCATGAATCCTTTATGATTTTCTGTTTTTTTTCGAATGAGCAAACAGATTGTAGGATGCAACAGCCTTTCTTCAGCCCTTCAGGAACCTGCAAAGCCAATGGCTTGTTCACCCGCAACAGCGCATCCCTGGGCAGCTGCTGGCGCTGCAAGAGCAACCGCATCAAGAGTGGCTTCCGGCCGCCCAACGATGCGGACCCGCGGCATCCGGGCATCAAAATCTTCACCACCGACTCCTTTGAAGAGCTGTTGGAGAAGGCCCTGACGACGGGATGAGGGATGATGATCAGAAGCTGATTTCCGTTTCTTTTTTTTTAAAGTACTATGAAGTAATATTTCTATATACTGTAGTTGATATAAAATGATATAATTGCATGCACAAGGATCTGTACACGCCTTTGGACTCAAGAGCAGATGCCACAGTGAAGACCTTTTTCGGGGTGGGATGAAGCTATACACATTACATCTGGGATGGCACCCTTCGTGTGGCCGTTTCCATTTGCAAGATGATCTTCCAAAATCTTCCCAACCAATTCATTGGCTCTTCATACACAAATTATACAATACAATACAGGCTCTTCATGCCCACCCAAACTGTGTTAATATACTGCAACATACTGTGTTAATCTGTGTTTTATTGTATTACAGTGTCCAACCTGAAGAATTCTCTGTTCAAGGACAAATGCGTGTTCCTGGCGGTGTCAGCTGATTGGTGCGGTGCCTGCCAGCAGATGAAACCTGCCTGGTTCGCCCTGGCGAAGTTGTTGAAGAACTCCAAAGACGTGACGGTGGGGGTGATGAACATCGATGAGAATGAGGTTGACAGGCCAGGCATCACAAGGATTGACAAGGATTGACAAGGATTGACAAGGGGTTCTACCCCAGGGGGCCATTGATCCCCATTCGGTCAGTGGTTGATGATCGTTGTAAACAAAGCACTGTTTCAGTTAGGTCAGTTAGGTCGTTGTGGGACTCAAAACCATGCAACTCATGGGGCCCATGCCTTTCCTCGCACGGAGTCGCAGGCGCTACTTCCCGGAACGTCACATCCCTGTTGTGAAGTTGCTGAAGAAGTTGCCACAATCCGATGATTTCGAACAGAACGACAAGCCAGTGGTGATCTCCTATGAAGGCCACCATCACCTGCCTGGCTGGTTGGAATTTTTGAGTGAACACACCGAATTGAAGTTGCAAGAGATCTTGGATTCCAACTATGAGGCCTACGTCAAGGAGACTTGGCGAGATCCGTTTTTTGCTGAGTGTGAGTTCATTTCGTTGTTTGTGCGTGTTGGTGTTAGTTGAAGGCATTCCAAGTGTCACACATGTCGTGCACATGGCAGTCACACGACCACCCACCTCTTTGGTGCAGGAACTCCACCGACACACACTGTGAACATAAATCATGGATCTCGTAGATGATCTCATAGGTCTCGTAGGCTTCACGGCTTCATGGTTCCGATTTCCCTCTGTTGGGCCAGTCTTTCGCTTTTTGCTGCCTCCAAGGACTTCGGCATTCAGGGACTCACCACGGACCTGACGGCTGCAGCGCGAAAGGCGCTGAAGGAATACTGGGGCACCGACAGCGCCTTGGCCGGCAGCGGTGCCGGTGGCTGGCGACGCCTATGCGCCTTCCTGTGCAACTATTGCTGGGATCCCGATGCCCGGCTGCGACCGTTTCTGGTTGTTCCTGCCGTAGAAATGGGGTTCAATAGCAAACATTTTATTTGAACCCATCCTTTTTTTAACGTTTTTTGCAGTACCGGAATACTGCAGCAACCAGAGCCAGAAACTGATATATATATATATTATATAATTATATAATATAATTATATAAAATATAATATATATATATATGTATAGACTGGATTAAGCTGATTTGAAAAGCTCAGGCATGCCCCACAATTCAGGAATAACAATTCAACCAAGGGGCCCTGGTTCGACCAGTGCTTGGCGCAATGGTTGATGGCCGCAAAGAATCCCAAACCAGTCGACAATGAACTGTGACCCCTCTGTTTAGTGGTTTGTCACCATCTTGTTTTTGACCCTTGATGTTCAAGTGATGTTCAAGTGATTCCAGTCTGATATCTTATGGGACGGGTGGACGCCACGAGCTAGATGACCAGCTAGATGACCAACATATTTTTGTTCCATCTCCTGATTTTGTTGGTTCACTCCCAATTCTTGATGGTGAATTCGATGGTTTGAATCCACCATCTTGTTCAACCATCTGCGTGATGCTCATATAAATATCCATGTGCTAAACCATCCCATTTCTGACCGGACCATCTTGTAGGCCTAGTCCCCCGTTTTTGGTGATTACATCCCAAGTCTTGGTGAATTTTTAGCGCATTTTCATAGATTTTCTTTTGGTAAATCAGTTTAAATCAGTTCAAATCATCTTTAAATCAGTTGAAGTCATTTAGCAATCGAACTCCACCAAGAAACTCTTGCAACTCTTGGAAGCTGCGCTGGTTTCAGGAGCTGTCGCGAGAGGCTCCCACGGAAGCCACATTGCAAAAGAAGGTCTCAGTGTCTTCAGAGAAAGAACCAGGTTGGGAATGGTTGGATTGGAGCGGATCTGGATAAAGATGGGAGGTTTCTGAGCCCAGGTTGATGTTGAAGTGTTTGCGATATTGTTTCATGTTCTTGAGACAGGTTGAACAGCGGAATCCAAGAACAACGGATTGTTGGTAGGTATACTGAACTCAAACCAGTGGTTTCCTCTTGTGGGACTTGCAACGTGACTACTCAATTTCGGCCTCTAAACCATCACACCCACACACTGTTTATACCGTTTTTGTTGGTTACATCATGGTCGCTTTACATCCCAGGGAAAGCGCTTGCCATGTGACCGTGGTAGGCGAAGACGAGTTGTGGATTCGGCTCTTGTTGAAGCGCACCGGGGAAGAGGTCGAGAAGGCTTTGCGGAGTGGCCACCCTCGGAAACCTTTGGACTACTTGCTGAAGGAGGCGCCAGACGAAAGGGATCAGATGTAGTGACGTGCCAATAGGCAGCCAGGATGAAGAATAGGTTTGGTGGATTAATGTGGATATCAGGCGATATCAGGGTATTGGGTTTGCTTGGATTTGTCATTTTATTTTGAACCATCCCCATCGAGGTCCAAAGTTTTTTTCATCCAGTCTTGTGGAGTGCACGTTCCAGGTCTTTTTGCCGGGATCCAAGCCAGACGATTTGCAGGCGGATCGTTGGTTTGGTTGTGCTAACCGGAGAGTGTCCTTAAATTCAAATAGCTTTTATGGGTCTCAGGCTTCATTTCCGAGTGTCTTCATTTATTTTCTCTGGAGCAAGATCTGATTGCGATTTGCACAGTATGCTCCAAGAGACTCTTAGGATGCGCTGGCACGGAATGATACTTGACCCTGCAATCACACTGCATCACCTTAGATTTCTCTCCATTTCTCCCGCGATCTCTGGTTATGTATATATATATGGGTAAATTATAACGACCTCACTGCGACCTCACTGGAATCATGGTTAATCGGGAAATCATCCCCAAATGGGGTGCCATGTTTTTTTCGCCAGATGGTCCGCACTGGGATCCACGCTGAAGAGCTGCTGGCCGTGACCCGCGGCAGCTCCGGCGAGGCGCCGCGCACGGCGGCGCAGCAGTGGTCTGCGGTGGAGCAGCAGAAGGCAGCGACAAAGGGGCCATGGTCAAAACCATTATCTAATATTTAAGGGTGCAATAGTGTACTAATATGTACTAATATATTATGTCAATATATGTCAATATACTCTATTATTCCATATATATATATTTGTATATATAATATATATATATAATTATATATGTATACGTGTATATATGCACTACAATTTTTATATACTGTTAATCTAGTATTGATATGGATTGATGATATTGGGGGATGGTCACCAATCCATTTTCATAGAGATTTATATAGCCACTGTAAGGATGACCAGAACCCATGTAGCAGCACCCTTTGCGCCGAGCCTGGCGCAGTCACAAGAGTTCCGTGCGAGTTATTGTTGTTTTTCAACGGTACTGTAAATGTAAATGGTTCAGTTCCTCTTTTCTAATGAAGGGATGTGTAGTACTGTACTACAGGCACCCCGTTCTGCGCCAACTGTACATTGTCTTTCTCGTCTTGTGGCGAAATTTTCGATTTGTCCCCATAATTGGCAGGTTTCCAAACTTTGGGTGCTATATATGATATCCTGTTTGAAATATATGTACACGCTTTGCATGTCATATATATATATACACATACAGACACACATCTCTCTATCTATCTGCATATATATATATATGGTATGAAAAGGCATACTGAATATGGTGGAAGATAGACACTGCATTTTTGGTGAGCATCCATTGTTAAAACCTGGTAGGCCGCAGCACGCGCCGAGCCCATGGCCCTGCCGATGCTGCAGCGCAGCTGGGCGAAGATCAAACAGGCGCCTGGTTGAAGCATGTTGTGATCCAAGTCACCACGGGTTTCAGTGCTACAATGACTTGGATGATTTGGGGTAATCCTATTTTAGGAATCCCCCTTATCTATGTCTATATCTATAATTATCTACAGTATATCTCTATATATATATATCTCTCTCTCTCTCTCTCTCGCTCTCCATGAAAGAAACCACTATTGCAGGATTTTCCAATAGGTTTTTGATAATTACTGTTCACTTGGATAAGTGAGGAAAATTGGCTCCTGAGCCTCTGCCTTGTTTTTTTGTGGATCCCCAATCTACAAGTCCAAATCGGACTCTCGCCTTTCAGTTAGCATTGATGTGCCTTATTAGAGTTGATGGAGAATCTTGGTGACGATCCACCAGCAACTGAGTCTCCATGTCTCCAGCTGCCAGGCCATTGATAGCAAGAATGCCAAACGCATGCAGACCATTCAGGAGTTGCTGACGCGTGGGTTGGACCTGGACTTCAATGCCTTAGGCCGGGGGCGTGTGGGAAACTTCAAATCTGGCTAAGCACGTTTCGTTGGATCTGAAAACTGAGGTGGGGATAGGGAAGCGCAGATAAACCCACATTTGGGTTGTACATTGTACAGTAAACCATTCCAGGTTGTTGGTGGACCCATCCTAGAGCAACGGAAACTTTTCTTGAAAACTACGCATTTTTGTAGCATCAGCATAAGCTTCAAGAGTTGACCCCCTCAGGGCGTGAGCAAGCCTCGGTCTTGTGGCTTGCCGCAGCGAACAATGATTTAGAGGCGCCTGACGCCATGGGATTCCATGGCACTATTGTGATCATGGGAGACACAATTTTTTTTTACAACATTTTCGATTTTTGACAGTAGTTATTGTTAGCTTGCCATTCCATGATTTACTCAAGTGGTGAAATGCATTCTAGATTCTTAATTTTGCATTTTTGCTTGTATCAAAACCAAAATTCCTGGCATACCTGACTTAGCAAGTGATAAACCCCATTTTGATGGCGAAGATCCCTACAGGGTTGGCCATCCCAAAAACGGAATGGAACCCTGTAGCCCTGGAACCCTGGAAGATGGAACCCTTGCTGTTGGGTTGCAGAGCTGGGTTAAATCCTTCTTTGCAGCGGGGACAACACTGGATCTACCCACGCTACTCGCATCCACTCTCGATGATCCCGTGATAAGCCCCTGCTGAACCACACTTGATCACCGCAGTCATTTAAGGCCCGAGGGATCATTGATTCTGTGTTTTTTTCCATGTTTTAAATAAGTAACCCAATTTTGATCCATTCCCATATCAACACCCAACAGGGTTTAGCTCAAAGGCAGGGTACCAATGGACCGACAAGTCTAGTTTTCTAGTATTTAGTCGTACCAAATCGAGATCAATAATTTGATCCATATCCGAATCACCAAAAAGGGTTTGCCTGCGAAAAGGGCAGCCCATTCTATCCATTGGTTTATCATCACTTTCCCACGAACATTGCCATCAATTTGGGTATCACACATTCGTTTGACACACCCTTAACTTCAGTAAATTCCATGTATCATTGTCAATGAAGTTCCATTGCAGGTTCTAAATCCCCATACCCATGGTTTGGTTCCAAGAATCCCCGAACAAAATGCTTAAAAAACCAACCATTTTGCCATATTCCCAGGAAATCATCGGACAAATCCACCGGTTTTGGTCCTGTCAGGTGCTGCAGTTCTGCCTGGCCTACGGTGCCGATCCGCACCGCGACACCGAAGGCGTGCTGCCAACCGAAGCGGCAGCGGCGACCGGGGCCTTGCAGGCGCTGGCCATGCTGCTGCGCATCGGCGCGGTGCCAGGCCATGGTGGGATTTTGATCCAATTTTTTTGAGACTGTACTTAGTATACTTTAATTGCGGTTGATTGGCAGCTTAACTGACGGTTTTGGAGCATTTTATTTTGTCAGTCAGCCCCATATATCCCAAATAGGTTTTGCGATTTGGTTGACAAAATATGCACAAGTTTGAGATAGCCGCCCCTATCTGTTTTGTTGCCAGTGGCAAGTTTGTGCCTCGAGTTGTTTTTTTTGTGCAAGGCCGGGCCTTGCATTTCGCAGCTGCCACGTCTCAAGTCGGGGCCTTGCGGGTCCTGATCAACTCCAAGGCAGATCTGCGAGTGCGCGTCAATGGTACCTTGGCTGTTAATCATGTCACGGGGAGTGCCAATTCATCAAACAACAGTAGGTTTCCTGGTGGAGTTCCCATGCCGCAAGACATGGCTGTTCCAAGGTTTGACACCTTTGGCAGTTGCTGTGTGCAGAGACAATGACGAGGTGATCAAATTGCTTCTGCAACAGTGATGCGTCCGCGCTAGCGCTGGGATTCAAGACTGCCTTAACCTACCAAGATGATCCAAAGATGTTTGTGTTGCAGTTGCATTGCAGACATGAGACTGTCAGAGTTGTAAATCTGGGTTTGGAACCCCTGAACAATCCCAAACACATCCATTTATTGAATTTATTCGCATTTTGTTGCATTTTTGTTTCTTTTTTCCATTTGGAACACACAAAAACCACTTCTTCCCAGATACCACACCAAGGTCAACAACGGAGCCCTCTCTGGGCAGTGCAGCCTGCGAGGCCTTGGGCCTGGCAGCAGGCAGCAACCTGCTGTACCTGGCAGCACAGTGTGGCTTAGATCGTACCTGTGACCTGTTGATTCAGAGACTTGGAGGAGTTGGAGAAACACGATGTTTCATCATGTTTATTTTTTTTGGCATCGGCCTTTTTGAGATTTTTGAGTCTGTTTGACGCGGCGAGCAAATGAATTCTAGAATGGCGGACTAAGAGTGATAGTCCCGCTGGATGTTCTGGCCAAATTCTTGTACATTCATGGCATGGCCCTCCCCTGCATCGATCCCAAAAAGCAATGCTCAGGCTGTCAGACATTTTCTGAAGCTTAAGTATATATATATAATACATTTTGAGGATGAACAGTTTCCTGGTTCAATTCGAGGGTTCCAGCTCGTTTATAATTGCCATTTGTATCATCACCAGCCGGTAGTTCCAGCCAGGAAGGGCGTCCGTCCCAACCTGGAAGCGCCTCGGGCAGTGGGCACCCAAAGTGTGCAGGAGAACGTCCGTGCCGTGTTGGAGCCGCACCGTTGGACAATCCTCAGGCGCATGTGTCCAGAGGGTAAGGCCACCAACCAGCTGCATGTGGTCATTAAGGAGGCCATGGATGAATGCAATGCGGATGGAGAGAAGAAACTTGCCGTTTGTTTCCTGGAAATATTGGACATGCTTGATGGAAGACCTTTTGTTTTGTCTGTTCTGATATACTTTCCGTATAGCACATGTAGCAAGTTGTGCGGGCTATGCTTTCGAGGTTCTGGCGTGGGAGTCTTGAGGCCCACGACCATGGCAGCTCTGTTGGATGATGCTGAAGCCATCAAACTCTTAGCCAAGGCAGGGCTGGGATGGAACTGCCCCAATGCACTGTGAAAACGGCACATAGTTTACACATGTTTAGACATTTAGATAAGATCTATATAATCAGGTTCATCCATACAAAAGCCTAATTGGATGTGGCTCAACCCTAAGCAGGCAGTATCTTGGCAGCTCGCAACGCAAACCATTCTGGTGAGCCTTTTGAAACCAGGGTGCAGTTGTGAAATGGGGCCCTCCAACGACATAGATACCAGAGTACCCGCACGAGGCGGGGCGGAAGTTGCCTTAGGGATATACTACAAACCTTTATCATGTATAGAACTTGTATGCGCCGTGCGCTAGCCAGGCCTGTGCGCGCGTGCTTTGTGCGAAGCTGTTGCGCTGATGTTGTCCAAGAACATGACCTGCGCGCGACCCCGGTGCAATGCAACGCCAAGCGAATACTTTCCTCACACTTCACAGTGCACACTTCACACCCTGCACTTCGCACTTCACACTTGCACTTCACACTCGGCACTTCATCTCATCTCAAATCATGTGAGCTCTTCTCACCTCATCTCAGCTCTTCTCATCTCATCCCATCTCTTCTCACATGTCATCTAAGTAAGTTCTTCTCAACTGTTTTCATCTCATCCGAGCACTGATCAACCTTTCTCATCTCCTCGAAGTTCGCCTCCTCATCTTAGCTGTTCTGCACGCCAGAAAGTTCTTACTGTCAGAGAGAAGTCTCTTGCATAAAAAAACCATTGGGCGCAGAAAGCTTTTGCACTCAGACACGTGAGACACAGATGCATTTACACAGACAAGCCTTTCCAACATACTTTGTTCATCTTTGTTCTACAAAGCTCGCACAAAGCACTTCCCAGTACTACTTTGTACTACAAAGTACTTCCCAGTACTACTTTGTACTACAAAGCTTGCACAAAGCACGTCCCAGTACTACTTTGCACTACAAAGCTTGCACAATGTACTTCCCAGTACTACTTTGTGCTTGCACAAAGCACTTCCCAGTACTACTTTGTACTACAAAGCTTGCGCAACTACTTCCCAGTACTACTTTGTACTACAAAGCTTGCACAATTACACAAATACTTGTTTACACAGAGAAGCTTTCTTATTCATAATGACAGCAGACATTGCAGCTCCAAAATCGGATCTCATGACTGTATTGTTATGTGATGTAAAATCTCACACCGCCCTTCATGAATGTATTGTTATGTGATGTAAAGTCTCACACCACCCTTCATTGAGTAAAAATCATCCGTGACTCGGAAAATTGTTTCCCAACTTCCTTTGATCATAGATTACGCATGTGAAACACACACAATACCCCTGCAACTCCACAGCTAAGATGTAAACCACAGAGGCCCACTGCATTCTACTGTGCACCCCATTGATGGACCTCTCCAGAACCACCTGAGCACCTCAAAGTCCAAGAGTTTCTATAGCTGTGGTTCGGCGGGCCAGGTCGATCTCAGTGGCGACCTTGTTCCTGCATCATCACCTTCCGCATTGATGTGGGCACAGTGGGCTGCATCACAGCAAGCAGCCCGGGTGATGTTGGATGCTGGGGTTGCTGGGCTGAATTGTGGATGGAGTGGATGGGTTCTTGTTGGATTTGCTCGGGGCAGATTTAGCTTTAAAAGAGATGGGACAGTTCTTGGCCCACCCTAGTTCTTGAAGTAGGTACCACCTAGCAGATACTGGTGTTGCAGAAACACTCAGACTGGTGGGGCTGTTCTCAATGTTGACATACCCACAATATCCCAGAATATCCCACAATATCCCAATCGTTTTGCTGGTCGGCAATCCAGCCATCCATCAGGTAACGTTGAGCAACACCGACCTGGAGGGACTCCGTCGCTTGGGCCGGGCAAGGCGCCAGTCGCAGGATGGGGCGGAAACGGCCTCGGCGGCAGCGCGGCTGCTGGAGCCAGGTGGGGATATGTCTGAGAATGGGGTATATGTCTGATAAATCAATATCATTCAATATCCCTAAACAGTCATATAAAATCATATAAATTTAAGCGCTGAATTGATTTACCATCAGATTTTGGGATCCTCTGTTTTTTGAGACAAACCTATATTACGGTGGATGTGCATGTCTGCATGGTATATAAGAGGACAGAGGCAACTACAAGTTGGATCTGGGTTTAAAAGAATGGTGGGTATGAACCCGCTTGTGCTCAATTTGGAAGATTTTTGGGTTAGTATAGCATATCCTAAGTTTGGGATGGAACCAGCAGAATCAGTCGATCGTGTTTTGGTGTGTCAGTATGTCCAAAGATGGCGGACACATGGTCTGCTCTTTTCGCCTGGTTGGAATTGGTTGGGATTTAAAAGGGGCAGAGATAAAGGAGAACAAATTGTATTCCAGCCCAACCTTTGACCATTTGCTAGTAATATCAATATCATTAGCACATGATATTATTACCTATTGCCTATTGCCTATGTCTGTTTTTGGCATAGCATGGCCGTCATCTGCCAGGCAACTGGAGCTTGTTGCCCCAAGCCCTGCAGCAGTTGGCCGGTGCCACGCCCATGTCGCGACTCCAAGAACTCCGCGAGAAGATGTTGGTAGGACCCATGGGACCTAGACTTCTGTGTTGCCTCCAAGGTCTTGGGGGATTCTTGTGGAAAAACCATGTTTTTTTTTTAAAGGTTGTTTTACAGCTACCAAAGATGAACATTAGTGTAAATGACAACGATGGTTGGAATTTATTACTAGAGAGCTTCCTGTCATCAATCAGTATAGTTGGGATACGATCTTGGCCAGGGTAATGCTTAATAGCGAAAAAAAACGGTTAATAGCGAAAAAGAACGGTTAATAGCGAAAAAGAACGGTTAATAGCGAAAGCTTGTTTTCCTCCGATTTGGCCACTGATTTTGTTTCAAGGGATTGGGAGGTTCCAAGTGCAGATTGGTTGAGTTCTATGAAAACTGAAGGAAACTTGACCAGTTTAGCAACCTTCTACAATTGCCACAATATAGGCAACCTCAGATGATTATAAGCACGGTCCGGATCTGTTTGTAGTATCCTGATGAAGATGGTGGTAGCGGTAGACGTTTGCTGGTTCAAATTCATTGCTTTTCCAGGCATAGTATCAGTGACCCAGAACTAAGACCAATCCAAGGCATGCTCAACCTTGATTTCGGTATGTTTTTATGGCCTTTGGGTTAAATCTAGATGACGTCCCACTGAAAGATTGGATTATCCTCTGATTCAACTTCAACTTCCAGGAATCAACGACGTGGCGCAAGTGGAGGAAGAGAAACCCCCAGTGTTGGCACAGCTGCCATCCCAGCCGCCCCTTTTGACGCGGGTGACCTCCACACAAGTGGAGCAGGAGGACGGTGGTGGGCAGGTGTTGGATTTCTACTCCGATGGAGAGTCTACCTTTGATCTAACAGAATCTACAGTAACACGTCAACCATGCCAGAGACCACCTATGTTTGAGAATGTTCGCGCATGTGGCGATGGGAATTTGTTTGCTTACTTTCCAATGGTGCCAATCCAAGCAACAGGAAGCTTCTGCAAAGGAAGAAGTTGCAGCATCGACCTTGTTGGATATGCTTGGACCCGATGCTTGGCTCCGAAAGGGCAGAATTATGCAGATTTCGCACTTTGGGTTTTTGCCTTAAGTGATGAACTGAAGCTTGGTGCTGTTTTTTTTTAGTCCGACTTCTTTTTTCTTGACGTTTTCGGTCCCTGCTTCTGAGAAACAAGCATTGACGATGCAGCTGATGAAACAAAGACAAACCATGCAAACCCAATTTATTTTTGATCCCATGGAAGAACTGAGATCCTTTGCATGGTAGGCAACATTTGAGCCAAACTTCCCCTCAGCATGAGCTGAGCTGGGTTTGTCCAAGAATGCCAACTACAGTCTACAGTACTGCATTTTGTTTCCATTTCAACAGGACAGATACCCGATTTTTGGGCAAATCCAACTATCAACCCAGCTACCTCCAGAATGGCAGCTGCACCTCATGAGGCAGCTGCCCTGAAAACAAATAATTTGATGCACCCCAAAACGAGGGCAGCAGAGGCTTTTTGGCAGTTGGAAAATGACTCACAGATGGTCGGGAGTCTTATGCTGTTAGGGCCAGCCGTCAGCCGAAATGAAATCTTGCAAAAGGAAACATGATATGAATAGACCCAACTATGACCAACAAATAGGCACACAACTGGCCAAAGGAATGCAAGTGACCGACCGCTGGGAATGTCATGAACAATATATACAATAAGGGGATATCGGCAGAAACTATGAACGTGAGTTGATCGCCAAACCAGTGTACTAAGCCGTGTACCACATCATCATCAGTATGCGTAGAATGCATACCCAAACAACACAACCTTTTCCTTGCCAATCGACGCCACATAGGCATCGTAGTGTGAAGATTCTTGCTGAGGCTGAGATCTCCTCGTTCGAGCAATTTTCTGTTTCAATCTCCACTACTGTTGAGAAACACAAATTATGGTTCGGAGAAGACAGGGGTTGGTAAATGTCCTCATTAAACATCACCCAACTATTGGGGATATAATCTCTGAAAAGATACTTTTGCACGTGATGTTCAAAATCCCCAAAAAGGGACATCTGCCAAACCCCCAAACATCATACATTTTCTCACCAAAAAAACGAGCTCCACCACCCTCCCCTCACATTTCCTTGGAATGATGGTTCATATCCAAAGGGTCGGCTCGCGAACCCCTGAAACGCATCCTAAACGTCTCCGAATCATCACTTTGATTGATTCCGTGTTTGCGATTGATTGATGAAACTCAAGCACCGCTTTCACATGATCACAGACCCGACTTCCAAGTGTTTCAGGAGAGAACCAGTTTGATGCGATTCTTGGTCCAGAGGGAGATCGCAAGAGGAGAAGGAAAATCTGGCCTATCACCGAAGTATCTGCTTGCTTTGCATGCTTCATCTATTTATGTGTCCTGACATGCAAGAGTCGTGCTGAAATATTTGCAATTTTCAATGGAAAGGGTCCAGAACATCTGACAGCGGTCGGTCG
This sequence comes from Cladocopium goreaui, assembly GCA_947184155.2. Taxonomy (NCBI): domain Eukaryota; class Dinophyceae; order Suessiales; family Symbiodiniaceae; genus Cladocopium; species Cladocopium goreaui. Next base: position 914,491 of record CAMXCT020000446.1, read on the forward strand.
CGGCCCGCCGCACCATAATTGTCGGTGGTCCTTCCAGTGCAGAGGGTTGAGTTCACCCGGGCTTCTCCAAAGATAGGGTATACATGGGTCATGGTATACCGGTATACGCCAAATCCACTAGTTCATCATAGTTCATCATCCTATCCCCTTGGCCATTTTGTTGGTTCAGGTCGACATCCATGCGCAGAGCCAGCGCTTCATGGTGCTGCTGAAAGCTGCCTTGAACACTCTCCCGAGCGCCCGTGGGCCATGCTACAGAGCAATCATGGGAAGTGAGTTGGCTCCAGTGACTTGGAATATCTTGGAATCACTGATCGAATCACTTGAAATTCATGGTGAAACTGTGAAACTGAAGTGATGCTGGACTTGATGATGGAGTCCCGTAGCATCAGCGTTTCGTCTTATATCATCTTATATCCATATGGATAGTAAATATTAAAATGATTAGAAATTGGGGCCTGAAGCAAGGTCTTGAAAAAATGGCAGACGCAAGGCAATGACAAGCAAAGCAATCAAGTGAAACTCACAACCGGTTGTGGTTCACTGGTGTTACTCACAAAAAAAGGGTGAAAGTTGAAAGGCACCCCAAAATCCTATGGTTTATCATGTTCTCCTTATTTCTATGGCCATAAATTAGGGCGTATCCGTTTCTGGACAAACGTAGGGGAGTTCTTGAAACAGAATTTCGTTGAGACTGGTTCACTGATCATTAAAATGAAGTTTAAATCTAAGGTTTAAGTCTAAGTCATGTTGAAATGACGTTTAAAGTCAGTTCCTGAGGTGACTTCCTTGAAACACTACTCTCCGGGTTCCATCATCCGTTGGCCCTTTGGTGCCTGTGGCACCCTGGACTTCTCTTCGGCCATGACCTGTTTGACCCAGCAGCTGAGTGGTGGGGAGAGCCGCGGCTACCGGGGTGTCATCTTCAAGGTGCGACGCTTGTTGACGGCTAAGGAGGTGGATGAAAGCAACCGCCAGGTGCCCTGGCTGGAGAGGTGGCTGGGGGATGGGTGGATGGAAAGTGTAAGTGATGGATGAAGATTTCCGGTCGCAAGGTGTGATAGCTGGAAAGGCTGAGAAGATGATATAGGTCCATAGGTAGGACTTGGGCAGGCAAATGCAGACAGCATGCAAACCTTCCACCACTCACTATTCTGACCCAACAGAAGTTGGTTGTCATCTGGAGCTCTGTACCATTCTCAAGCAGTGGACCCCTGTCCTGAGGTTTTGTTCACTGGCGGTGCCATGCGTGTGGTTGGTATCTTCCCATTGAACGGTCCACTGCTGGCCGCAGAGAGAGAACTATCAGTTCAGTCAAAGCCTTTGGTGCAGCGCATGGGGCATTTCTGCCCAAGTCTGGACATGGTGAGACGTCCAGAAACAGCACAACCCTGGGAAGTTCAAGAGCAGCCCCTTGTGACCCGGAGCATTTGTGAAATTGTATGAACACATGTCATTTTGTTCAGGGGTTGGTGATCTTGGGGATTTGAAACACGATGTCTCCAAGGGTGAGGTGAGGTTGAAGTTGGATACAGAACGTAACAGTTTTTTGCATGTCTTGAAGCTTGAACCTGACCGGAGCCCAGGTGATGGTTCTGCTGGATGAAGAGGAAGAATAGGAAAGTTTACTCCCAAAGTCAAGCTTTGGAGAAGTGCATATAGTTCCCATCAGTTGCCCAGATTGAATCATTGAAAGCTTTGCTAATATCATTTTAGATGAGGCTGAGCTAAGGGCACAGGTATGCGGCCCAGGTTTATGTCAGTTATGAAGCTCACTTCTGGAGCGTCAATGTTTGTGCCGTTTGAAGAGCGATTGCAGAGCTCGCAGGCTTGGGGTTCATTGCACAAAGAAGCAATGTCCTCGGGCACGGCACAGGGCTTCTCAAGAACCGACATTACCATCAATCTCCAAGCAGATCATGCTAATCTCAAAGAAAGGTCGCAGTTGATTATATTTGTTCCTCCAACCTCCACATCAATACAGCATTTGTGGATTTGTGATGGATTTTGTGGCTGTCAAGACATCCCGAGTGATCTCTAGGTATGTCTCAAGAGGGAGGACTCCCCCAAACAGCCGCCTAACTGATTTGTGTCCATTTTGAAGCCACTCATGCTTTGCGGCCCTCAATTTGAAGACCCATCATGCTGATCGGGCCCACAATGGATCAACTGTTGATGACTGTTGATAAACGGTCACATTCAACTCACGTGCCAAAACAGACAATTCCCAATTTTTATGGCCATCTAGGGGAAAATAAGGGTTCTAACCATGACATTCTGAGGTATTCGCATAATTTTGAAAGAAACCCATCGAGAACATCTCAGCCGTCAGTCTTGAGAACCTTCTGCAATCCCGGAAGTCGAAGACCAGCTGCTCACCGGCAGTTGATGGAGGCCAGAAGAAAGGCAGATTAGGCAACAAAATACGATGTGAATAATCTGAGGTTATGCAATGCATAGACAAATTTATTTATATTATATTATATTATGTTATGTTATGTTATGTTATTTTATGTTATATTGTATTGTATTGTATTGTATTGTATGATATCATATCATATCATATTATATTATATCATATTATATTATATTATGTTATGTTATGTTATGTTATGTTATATTATATTATATTATATTATATTATATTATATATACTGTGAAACTTGGGTGAGGCTTTGTCAAGCCCATTGCCAGGAAAACAAACGAAATGTTCCGGAGTTTCCGCTACTCACTGCACGCAGAGGGGGGCTCACTGTGCATGCAACACCCTGGTCCAGAAACGGGGCCGCCATTTTGGAAGCCTTTCCTTCTTCTGGCAATAGTGCGGCCCGTTTTTGAGGCCGGTTTTTGGCCCCATTTTTGGGACCACGAAAGAGCAAACAGGAGCTGCTCGACAGTCCTGACGGCCCGGATTTCGTCCATTTGCTGGCGCCAGCCTTCCTTCTGCAATGCAAGCCGCCATGGACACACACATCCGTATAATACTGTATGTATCTATTATATTATAACACGTAGTAGTACATGTTGTTGTAGAAACGTGATGTAATGGTATGTTTTCTCCTGTTGTATTATATATTATTATTAATAATAATAATAATAATATATATACATACATATTATGTTTTATTATATTGATATTGCATTACATTGCATGAAATTGCGTCACATTGCATTACATTGCATTACATCGCATTACATTGCATTGCATCACATTGCATCACACTGCATTACATTGCATTACACTGCATTACATTGCATTACTTTGAATTACATTGCATTACATTGAATTACATTGCATTACGTTGCATTACTTTGTACTACATTGCCTTACATTGCGTCACACTGCATTACATTGCATTACTTTGCATTACATTGCACTACATTGCATTACATTGCATTATATTGCACTACATTGCATTACATCGCATCACAATGCATTACGTTGTATTACATTGCATTACATTGCATTACATTGCATTACATTGCATCACATTGCATTGCATTGCATCACATTGCATTACATTGCATTACATTGCATTACATTGCATTACATTGCATTACTTTGAATTACATTGCGTTACATTGAATTACACTGCATTACGTTGCATTACATTGTACTACATTGCATTACATTGCGTTACACTGCATTACATCGCATCACAATGCATTACGTTGTATTACATTGCATTACATTGCGTTACACTGCATTACATTGCATTACTTTGCATTACATTGCATTACGCTGCATTACATTGCATTACTTTGCATTACATTGCATTACATTGCATTACATCGCATCACAATGCATTACGTTGTATTACATTGCATTACATTGCATTACATTGCATTACATTGCATTATATACACCGTATTGAGTTTTATTGTATCATATCATAAAGCATTTCATTACATTACATTCCATCGCATGATATCATCTAATGCCGTATTGTAGTATATTGTGTTATATTGTATTGTGTTCGAACATGTATTTTACTATATTCTATTTGATGTATTATATTCAGTCTTGTTTTGTTATATGTCTGTATGTTCCGTATCAACTATGATATGACGTGTCTATCAGATCATCCAGATCTATTTGCCGTGCTCTTCTGACCTACGGCCTCGCGCTGAAAATTGGCGGGAGAGCCGTTATAACGATGATGATGTTATAACCACGACGCCTTCATGACGAAAGCAATCGTTTGCGAACCATCAAGCAACCCTTCCTTTCTAATTTTCCCGGAGCCTTAGACTCAGACTGTAAGATATGTTAGATACGATTGGATGGCCACAGTCACAGGTGGCTGTGACTTGTCATGGAAGGTCTTTCAACGGCTGAAGGGTTCTTAAACTTTGAAACAATGTTTGCCCCAGCCGACTCATGTAATTCGCACGCCTTCACTCCAGATTTATGCATCCTAGATGTACAGTTTGTCGATTGATCTCTGAAAAAGATGGCGTGGGACACCTACAAGTATCTACAAGTCTTCAAAAATCGAAGTGTTGCAGGGTACTGACCAAGGTCCATCAACTCCCCCTGTCTCAGATAGATAATCGGGGCTGAGGAGAAGTCAGTCTATGAAGCACTGCAGCTTTGAGCACAACATGAAGACGGTCACAGCTTGAGTATCAACATCATATCACTCAAATCACAGCTGGTAGCATCTGTATAATCTATATAGGGACCAACAAGTTTAGATATGAGTGGCCACAACAGAATAAGATCCATTGACGCAGTAGAAACAAGCATGAGTGGTCCAAAATCCAGTGGTACAATAGAAACAAACATGATGCCTTGCCTGTCTGACAAACCAAGTTCACGACACTGCAGTTTGCATCGACCGCAACAGATTGAATATGCATCGACCAGAAATCAACATGGATAACCAGAGCATTTGCGCAGGTGCTAGCTCTTCATAACAGTTTGTGAGAAACTCTTGGATTGAGAATTAGTCTTGGAAGTGGGCAAGTTCACACATCGATAAATCCAGACATCCCCGCAGCTATCGCTTGAGACCTATGGCTGATTTGCAGAGGAAGTTTCACATGCTTCGGGGAAACAAATGATTGCGGGGCAGTTGTTGCTGGATGATGAGTCTAACTTAGGACCTGCTTAGAGGTTGTCAAACCGCCAGGACAGAGTAGATCCTGCCGGTCACGATGGGCAAGGAAAAGCGCGCCAAGTGACTTGGATGACTTGTCTGACTTTGGCCGACCTGCAGCGGTTTTGCCCGCTGACACTCGGATTGGTATCGCAGTATATCGAAGTTTTTTTTTTTTGTACAAAGGGAAAATGGCCAGGAATCAGGAATATGAATAAGCTGTATTTTGGGGTACAAACCATGGTTTCGAGTCAAAAACAACCACAGTTGATGCCGTGCACCACTGAGGTCCAAAAAGAATGGGCCGCTGGTCATAGCTCTGGAGCCTCAACTTGATCATCTTTATGTTTGGATTGTCTTGATGGGAAAGATGAGGTTTTAATTACCACGTGTATATATATTTATATATTTATATATTTATATATTTGTATATTTATATATTTATATATTTATATATTTATATATATATATATTTATTTATTTATTTATTTATTTGTTTATTTATTTTAACATGATTTCAGAGAAACCCATGTTGATCCAACATGATCCAACATGATTCAATGGCCGGGTCCCACCACTGAGTGCACCGAGTGCCTAAGGAGACGGCGACTGTGCCACAGATTGTCCCTCAAGTCATCGGCGATGACACGGGAGGCAGGAGTGCGGTGTGTGATTCTTCTCCAAAAAAGACTTCCATTTTCTCATCTGCTTCGTTCCGCTTTTTCTTTCGTTTGATCACGTACCTATTCGTTCAGTTTCCTTCTTCAACCCCATGAACTCTAGCTGCCATCACTGGCACGCACAGCTGCCATCCATGAAATCGGCCCTGAGACTCAGTGCCTCGACGCCGGCCTGCAGTGCAGAGGCCAGAGTCTGCCAGAGATTTTCTTTCGTGAAATCGGAGGTTGATGTATTTTCCAGAGATTTCCGTTTTGGGGGACTTCAAACAGCCCCTTGAGAGTGTTGAGATGATCCCAATGATTCAGAGATGTTTGGCACACATCACCATTGGACCATGCTTGTGCAAGGCCACAAGGCCCCCCCAAATTAACAGGTTGACATGAGTACCATCTAGTTATTTAACATAGCCATGGAAAATGGCCCATTTATAGATGGTTTACCTATTAAAAATGGTGATTTTCCATGGCTATGTTAAATAACCAGTGTGTAACCAGTGTAACCAACAGAATGTCCTGGTCTTGGGAGTCTCCATCTTTGACACTGCCAGGGTGCCGGCGCAGCCGCAGGAGATGGGCATGGCCTGGATGTCAGTGGGTCCAAGTGGGCTAGAAGATGATAGAAGTTAAGTCAGTTAAGTTTAAGATAGCTTCCATTGGCTTCCATCTTCCGGCCTGGCACGCAGTTCCGCTGGTTTAGGAGATAGAAGATAGCGACAGCGACAGTGACAGTGATGATAGCAGCAGTCCCATCCTCAGAGTGTTTCCAGGGATCAACAGAAGTTGGCCGATATGACACTTTGTGGCAACAGCTCTGGAACTGAGACATGTGATGACATGTGTATAATATAAACTTCAAGATTGAAGCCTCACACGCACACAACTTGCTGGCTGAATGTTACGCAAATCATCATAATCGTGTAAACATATACAAAAACTACGTATGTATGTATGTATGTATGTATGTATGTATGTATGTATGTATGTATGTATGTATGTATGTATGTATGTATGTATGTATGTATGTATGTATGTATGCAATGTATAATGTATGTAATGCATGTACTGTATGTATGTATCTAGTATGTATTATGTATTTATTGTATGTATGTATGTATGTTATGTATGTATGTATGTATGTATGTATGTATGTATGTATGTATGTATGTATGTATGTATGTATGTATGTATGTATGTATGTATATGTGCATTACTATTATTATCTAGTATTATTATCATTATAATATATGTATATATATATATACACTTTAAAATATAAAGCATACAACTTCATTGGATTTCAATGGTTACTTGGTTCATAGCATCCATCAGGCAGTTCCTCCAGCAGTTTGCCCAACTTCCAGCAGTTATGCCAAACGGCGCCTGTCGGTCCACTGGAGCGGGGTGGGGAAACTCCGGGTGACGACATGGTTTCGACAGTGGCGAACGACATCTTTGGTAAGGCCTCATCAATAGATACATGGATAGACACTTTGATTTAAGCGCGATTTTGTAAGTTGCAAGCGCACGGAGTTGTGATTGACAGATCCTATGATATTCCTCATAGAAAAGTCCTCCGTTCAGTATTTTGGTGATGTTGTCAGAGGAGCGAGCAGCTGAACCACCTCAATTCACACAGGTGCGAGCAGAGCTACGGCTCATAGTGGGCTTGAGTGAAGCACCAAAGCTGTAGTCCATTTGGAACATGTGGGAGATGTTGGAGATATTGGAGGAAATCACCAAAATATATCAAAATATACCAAAAATCACCTTCTCAAATAGAATTTAAATATTCCTCTCCTCTGGCAGCCTGTAGGCCCATCATGGCCCATCAGAATGCTGCGATGCCTGGCCCAGGCGTCTCCACCTGCATCACCAGAGGCACATAAGCCTTGGGACGACTTGGGACGACATGGAGAAAACCAGTGAAACCAGTGGTATATCATTTGGGGGAGGAGGGTAATGAGTTCCCCTGCAAAGGTTTATGATGTTTTATGAGTGCCTCGAGCAACTCTAATGGCACTTTCTCGCTGCTCGGGACATGAGAGGGGTAGAGTTGTTGATGGACCTGTTTTGTCGTTTTTTTTGATGGAACATGATGGAAGTCAACAGTTTGGCATTGGCGGCCTGGATTGATCTGCGTGTGAGCCCTCTGTGCAAACCTGTGTCGGCTGCAGGAACTATTGAGCCAGCTTGCAAAACATTGAGTCTTGAGGTACTTCAAGTGATCTGATCTTGGAATCCATTTACACGCAGAAAGATTTAAATTTAGCCCAAATCCTTTGACGTGGAACCACATTCCTTTCGAAGAAACAAATCTTCGTTGCCATGGCCTCAATGCTTTCTTGGGCGTTGCTGTGCACGGTCGCCACCGCCTCCGCTACGACGTCGGCTCGCACTTGGCGGCCGTCCACGGCGGGCTTCGCTTTCCCCGAGGACGAGTGGTCCGAGGTTTTGGCGCAGCACTTGGGTGGCAAAGACTTTGGCGTGGCATTGGCTGGTGGAGGCACCAGAGGTTTGGCCCTTGGGCATGGAATCCTGCGCAGCCTCAGAGAAACAGGACAGCAATGGACAGCATGAGTCATGGTTTGATCCACATCGATCAACTTGTTTCTCAAACCTAAGGTGATGGACTTGAGTGAAGCTAGTGAAGCAGCGCAAACACTCGATATTGTGCCATGTTTCTCACAAACCACTCTCTGTTTGCCTGCCGGATAGAATGAGCGGAATGAACGGAATGAGCTTGGACGAGTAATTTGTAATTTGAAAATCAAGATCCGCCTTGACCAGTTTCTGTTGCCCTTCAGGATTGCTCGAAAAAGCCAAGTACTTGAGTGTGACCTCTGGCTCAGTGTGGTTAGGCATCTTGGCGAACTGTGGGAATAGATTTCTGTGAGGAGGCTGCAAAACTGTTTGCGTGAGCCAGGGTACCATTGTGAACACAGTCTACCTGTTCAGATGGATGATGTGATGTTCAACACAGTTACCTGTTCGAAAGCTGTGCAAGTCTGATGCTATCCCAGGTCTCCAGTACATTTGTTTGGATTTGTTTGGTATTTTCGCAACAGAGTTGGGTTTTCCCAGTTTTCCTCCTTTCGGCGGAGGCATTCCTTTCTACTACCAGTCGCTGGATAGCCTTGACGATTATTTGGGGAGCACCTTGCAACCCACGCAGATGCTGCCGGAAGAAGTAGTCAAGAAAACAGGCATGGCTGCAAGGTGGTTGGCAAATCAATACCCCTATGGACTTGATGGATTTTCACCAACATTATGGAGACACATGGAGACCATTTATAATTTATAAGACTGGCAATGTCAAACGACAGTGATTGAGAAAAATCAAACTATATATATATAGGGGGAACATGTGCCGTTTTTGATGCCTCTGGCTGGGTGATGTTTCAATGGGACAGCAATCACTTTGGCTGAGTGGCTTGGAAAGGCTCAAAGGTGGGTTCATTTCTCAACACTGGTTAAACGCAGAATAGCTTAGACTGCTTCGGCCCATTGATCGGGATGGCTTTGGAGTGTTTTGGATAACTCTATATGGTACAGGCCTCTAACCCCACCCCGGTCATGGTACCATTCCTGGTCCTGGTCCTCGCCCCTGTGGGAATGGGGGGTTTCTCCCCTCCCCCCCTGTGGGAATGGGGGGGTCTCGTGTGTATGTATGTATGTAGGTATGTAGGTATGTAGGTATGTAGGTATGTAGGTATGTAGGTATGTAGGTATGTAGGTATGTAGGTATGTAGGTATGTAGGTATGCATGGATGCATGGATGCATGGATGCATGGATGCATGGATGCATGGATGCATGTATGTATGTATGTATGTATGTATGTATGTATGTATGTATGTATGTATGATTATATGATTATGTATGTATGTATGTTTGTGCTTGCACAGATGGTGGATGCTACGTTACAGTACCTCCCTCGTACTTGCACAGACCCTTGCTGCTACGTTATAGGATCCTTTCTGGTACCTGCACAGACAGTTGATGTTACGTTACATGGCCTTCTATTGTACACGCGCAGACAGTTGATGCAACGTTATAAGGAGTTATAAGATCTTCTCTCCTACTTCCGTAGACTCTTGATGTTACGTTACAAGATCTTCTCTTGTACTTGCACAGACAGTTGATGTTACGTTGAAAGACCTTCTTTTCTACACGCGTAGACAGTTGATGCAACGTTAAAAGAAGCTATAAGATGTTATAAGATCTTCTCTCCTACTTCCATAGACGCTTGATGCTTCGTTACGAGATCTTGTCTTGTACGTGCACAGACACTTCATGTTGCGTTCCAAGACCTTCTCTTTTACATGCGCAGACACCTGATGGTCTCTGAAAGGATCTTCTCTTGTACTTGTACAGACACTTGGTGCTACATTAATAGACCTTCTCTTGTTCTTGCACAGACACTTGAGGTTATAAGATGTTAAAAGATCTTCCCTTGTGCTTGCAAACTAGCACAGACGCTTGGGCTTGGTGCTACGTTAAAAGATCTTCCCTCGTACTTGCACAGACACTTGATGCTACGTTACAGGGTGCTGGGCTACCGAGGTGGGGGACCACCATCTCGGGGGGTAGCCGAGGGTAGCCGGCCTGGGGGACCATACCATCGGCATCGGGGGGGGGGGCACCGGGCCGCAGACCGGGACCATATATTGGGGCCCAACTACAGAAAACAGCATAATATGACATAAACATGTCCTGGCAGGTACAGCGGTGTCGCGGATCACCTATCTCTCCGAGTATCCGAAGGGATACCAAGCCGGGGATAGCGACAAAACTGTTGGCACTTTGCTGGGCAGTGAGGCCAACTCAACATCCAAAACTGTTGAGAGCGGGAGCATCTTTGGTTGCCCAGAGGATGAAGGTTGGTGCGCCTGCATGGTGAGCCGCTTTCAACCTGGAAGTGGACATCAGTTGTGGTCACTCTTTGTCGCCTATATCTTCTTGCATCCCTTTGACTTGGCAGGACGTGACTCGACTCATTGTCATGAATCCCAGCTGGAGCGAATGAGGGCCAAATTTGGAAATTCCAAGACCATCTACACTGCCAAGGACGTTTCGCGAAAGCTTCCCTTTCTGTTGTCGCAATCAGCCATTCTGGCGCCTTACACTGGGCTGCAGGCTGATGATCCGTTGAAGTTTTTTCCGTTGGAGCAAACTCCCTTGTACACCGGAACAGTACCCGCCTACCCCAAGAATCAGAGTGGCATGCCTCATGACATCGGGGATGTGCTGGTGGAATCCTTTGCCTGGGATTCAAAGATGGTCAGCCCCTGGAACGCCACCAATGAGGATCTCATGTACCTGGCACTGGACCAGATGGGAAGGGTACCTGATCCAAGAAGCATTGGGGATTAACCCAGGGTTTGGTGCGCCAGAATACATAGGACAACCACACTACGGACAACCGCTTGTTGGTTGGCAGTTTGAGATAGTTTGGCATTGTTTTTGCTTTGCTAGTTCACAGGTTGATGTTATGAGCCACTGGGCTGCCCAGGTTGGATTTGTCGCGTGGAATCTTCAACGCAGGGGACTTGGCAGAATGGGGCGGCATCGCAACTTCCTATGTTGCTGATTTCCAGATCCGCGAGTGGGCCGATAAGTCTTTTGGCTGCATGGCTGTCTGCACATGGAGAGCATGGTGATCCATTTGCAGCTTCAACTACAGAAAAGCTAGGCTTGACATTTCTTGTGCTTTCTCCAGCAGCGCAGAGTAGGGACAGTTGCATTGCCCTCAGGATTCCCAGATGTCTCATTGCAGAAGGGGAGAAACTGTTGCCGCAGGCCAAGCTCTGGTCACCAATGGCCACTTGGCAGTCCAGAAGTTTGGGGCAGAAGAGAGGAGTATTCAGTCTTTGTGAGACATGTCATTTATGGTAAATATGCGGCCCGACTTTCTCCACAATCTAGGCTTTTTCACGAAGTGAAATGCTGGGGCATCAATGTTTTATTTACTTTATTCCGTGTTACTTCCCCTGATCTTTTCCTGGCATCGTGGAATCTCATGATACTTTGACCCATGTTATGCATAGCTCGCTGGAGTTGTGTTTCAAATCAATGATGTATGTGAGAACATGTCAGAACATGGATGCACAGAAGAGAGTGCTAGGGCAAAATAGTTCACACAGTTTGGACATGAAATCAACAGACAGAAACACAAAAAGAAGCACAGGGTCCATCAGCAGACTTTCATTTTTCAGCAAAGAGTACCACCGACGATCACTGACGATGAAGAACAAATCAGGAGCAAAGGTATTGCAAGCTCTTGTTTTACGTGCTGTCACCCCAACAAGATCCTAACAAACGGGAGGGAGAGCCCTTTTTCAGTCATTGTTTGTAGCGCTGGATTGCTGTTCTTGCGGCAGTTGGGGGGCTGGTGCTTCGCGTCCTCATCAATTCTCAGATCGGCTTTGATAGTTTCGTCTGCAACTCCTGCTGGTAGTGCGCAGCACTGCTGCACGACTCTTTGGCAGAGATCACCGACAGCAACGTTGACGCCTGGATGTCGAAAGCCTTGAAGAAGACTTCCACAGTGCCGACTCCGGCAACGCTGAAAGACGTCACGGAAGCCCAGCTGAAGGACAGATGTCATCGTTACTATTCCGCGGATCGCTACATTTTGCGAGGCTTCCTGGAAGTTGATGGGTCCAAAGCTGATGAAAGCCGAATGGCACAGGAACATACAGGAACTGGGTTTGCAGCGACTTCGTTGCGCTGCCGGAGAAGTGAAGATTTTGAAAGCTGAAGTGCAGAATCAAATCCTGAGCCCAAAGGCTTCAACAACGTACGAGGAAATGCTGGCCACCCATTCGAAAGTAGCTGGGAGTTGGCCTCCCAAAGGGGCTCCTGCCCAAGTTGTAGCCCCTGTAGAGTCACTGGACGGTGCTGAGGATGCTGTTTCCGTCCAACCGACTTGTAACGACACGGGGCTTGACACCTCAAAGGATACAGACCGAAAAAGGATGACTCCACAAGATCCTTTGAGTTGAGTCCCAGATGTACTACCAAGATCTACCAAGAAGGATTCCTATGAGGATCTTGCTTCCACCGGTGTGGTGCTGGTGGTTTTCACCGGCCGCCGTGATCGCCTTAGGATTTTGTTGCGGTATATCCGTCGAGACTTGCGCTCTGCTGGTGGAGTAGTGGATCAGGTGATCTTTGCATTTTGGCAGGTGACCCCAAAGGACATGTCCTACATCCAAGAACAGCTCCAAAGCCCGGAGGGTACCGCCTTCGAGGTTCGGGACTTCACAGAAGAGTGTTGGGGTGCACCAAGCACGAAGCGTCAGCCAGGTGAGAGCCGCATGACTGGCACTGTTTATGTGAAGGTGGATGATGATGTTGTTTACATTGCCGAACATGCTATTGCAAACCTGGTCAGGGAGAGATTGCGGGAACGCTGTTTGTTGGTTTCTGCCAACGTGGTAAATCATGCCATTATGTCTGCCGTTCATCAAAAGCATGGAGCTCACCGAGGGTTTTGGCCCAGCGCAGAGCAGCGGAGGAATCCTTCCATGCGATTGCTCTGGAAGAAGATCGCAGAGATCAATCTATCTCCAGAGTTCGTCATTGAGCGATTCCCTGCCTCACATTGTGTGGTAGAGCGCTGGGATTGTGCAGCCCTGGTTCATGAGAGTTTTCTGGACCGTGCCTCAGACCAGACTCTCTGCGTTTTTGATTTTGGATGGTACGATTTTAATCGTGCTGGCTATAGAGAACACAAGTACATCCACAGATCTCCCTAACAAGGAGTATTGGACTCAAGGCGCTCGTTGGTGTACCAACTTCTTTGCCTTCAAGGCTTCAGATTTGGTGGGCGTAGACTGGCAGAATGTCTATGGAAAGGGCGACGATGAAGAGGAGTTCACCGGATCCGATGCGGAAAGACGTGACCGCCACTCCTGTGCTGTGGGTTCTGCGTTGGTGATCCACTTCTCTTCTGTCTCGCAGGAACAAGGACTCATGTCCTACACAAACCTGCTGAAACGATATGACAAGCTGTCGCGCCGTGTGAAAGAGCCGTTGACGCTGGCAGAGAATCGTAAGGCTGAAATGTCATCAAGCTGTTCCTTTTCAACTTATTTATGCGTTTCTACAAGCAAGGAGATCTGAGAATGATGGACATTGATGAAGCTCTTGCTTTCTAGATTATGTGTTCTGCTTGTGTTGCTGCGCTCTGATTGACAGACATGCTTCAAGACAGCATTTCTGTGCGTAACAACAACATGGCGGCGAAAGCCACACAGTTTTTACATCTTTTGCCCTTTCAAAGCAAGACCTGATAACCGAGGAAGTGGATGAAAAGTCTGTTCCAGTGTGTCTTGGCATTTCCAAGCCTAAGCGCATCATAGTGTATCAACCTCCTGCTGTATTTCCTTGCCTTCACGGTCTTTCCATGTCTTTTGCATTTTTCTTCCTAAACTGCTTTGCTGCTTGCACTGCTTGACCGATTTGATGCTTTTAGTGTCTTAGAGCATCTTAGAGCATTGAGGACCTACGAACAAGCAGTGGGTGATGCTGGAGTCTATGATGCAGCTGGGCTGAACGGCTGAACATGGCAGTGGACAGAAATGATGCACATGTGCTGCTTCACCTTCACTGGGAGAGTAGGTCTGGAAATGTGTCTTGAATCCCCCGACCACCCCGACTCAAGTGATTCTCAGACGGCGCTGGCGCTGGTTGTGAAACGTCTTGGCTTCCCGGTCCCCAACTTTGAGACACAGCACTGTGGCACCGCTTGACGATCCCAGGACCTGGGCCACATCCCCCTGTTGCGGAGACGGATCTCGCAGCTTGGCGCCACAGACCTGAGACCATGGAGGTACCATGATTAGATGACAAAAAATACAAACATCGTTCATTGAGTGAAATGGAAAAGTAAAAAGATTATATAGTGTATAGAGTGTGCTATTGTGTGGTATATAGATTGATGTACTGTAAAAAAGAACAATATTGTGTTATATATATAATATATATAATATATATTATATATTATATATATAATATATATTATATATATAATATATATAATATATATTATATATATTATATATATATTATATATATTATATATATTATATATATTATATATATTATATATATTATATATATTATATATATTATATATATATTATATATATTATATATATTATATATTATATATATTATATATACTATATTATATATATATTATATTATATATAATATATATAAAATATATAATATATATAATATATATATAATTTATAATATATGGATATATTGTGAATTATCTAATATCATTTTATCATCCAATGGTATTATATACTGACTGATTTTTTTGCTTATGAACATATGATTAGATATGGTCTGATGTGATGTATTTGATATCGGTTATAGATGATACCCATTCTTTGATACTATTGGATTTTAGCAAGTGATGCTATGAGAGATGACATGGTTCTTAGATGATACCATCCCTGTTTTAGATATTTGGTATGGTGGGATCGCGGGTTGGAGGTATCTGATATTCTTTGATGGTGTCATACCATCAGGGAACCATGAATTGATGTCCATATGTATCATAGAAATTGTTTGGTTTTGGCATCGCAGTAGTGTGTTTTGTGCGTCTGCCTTCTTTTTTTTCGGTCAGTTGGGTGAATTCCTTTTGACCGTTCCTATTTCAAATCAGTCACACACACACACACGACCAACAGCTGCGAAATGAGGGGACAACTCCATGTTCGATTCACGAATGACCTTTTCAACTGGGTATATTCATGAGAAAGTGAGACGAGGCAAACAAATCATGTGGCGAAACACATTTCTTTGGAGCACATTTCGTGCAACACTTGTCCGCTTCACATCGTTCAGGAAGATGGCTATCATCACCAGCGAAGCCATTCACTTGGATCTCTGTGAGATGACGTGCCCTATCCGCTGGCCCTGGGCTGCACTGATCCGTAGCCCTTGCTACCCCGGCAGGTACGTTTTGGCGGCGTTTGGGCAACCTGGATGTTTGACCCCTCCGAATGCTGCCGGTGCTTCCAACCCCAAGATGAAGGCGGGGATGCCGTGACTTCAATGAGAATCTATCCTGGCACCAGTCATGATGGCTCGATGGCTCATGGATGCTTAGTTTACACCAACAAATACGGTCATCATCATGTAGTGACTACTACCAGTTTGCATCACCGCAAGGGATAGCAGAAAAACAAAGCTGACCGAGGCTGGAAGCCTCACAGTGTTTGAACCATCGGAGTAGCTTGCCTCCGACCATCGAGGGTTTCGATGGGCCTGTAGCAAAAACTGGTTTTGATGGTTGGTTGTTCCAGAGAAGTAGTTTGACTGAACTTTGCATCCCCCATGCAGTTGTGTTGGAGTAGGACGCACTTCTCCACTATAGCTCGAACATAAACGAAAGGGTCTCCGGGTCACCGGGGTACAGTAGTTTCTATCCCCTGCAATAGAACATGATCGGGCCGCCGACCAACAACTGACGCTGCTATACGCTGCTGACAAGCCGCTCTTCTTTGCCAAGACATGATACTCATGAAACTCATGATTCAACCTGTACAAACATCTACGAACCATCAGTTCAGATCAGTACTGGTACCAACCCATGTCACGTTTCTGCTGAAGGTTTCCAGCATTTTGGTCGCAAGTTCAATCTGCTGCTTGGCGCAAGTCCAGGTGCGGATTTCTGTTGATTTGAGTTATGATACTTTCCTTCAATGGAGCAGCTCAGCGATTTTCCCATCAACTTTGTATCAGTCCCATTGTTAGTTATATTTGTGATATTGCTCCAAAGGCTGGGTATAGCATACATCATAAATCCACATACATTATATAATATTATATACATCCTGATTGTTGTTGTTTATGCCTACAGTCGTTGGAAGTCACTAATAACTGAGGCCGTCGAGGCCAATGAGTCTGCGGTCATCCGAGGGCGTGTCTTGGTGCCCACGAGATGGTCAGTTGATGTCAGTTGTCATTCCAATATACCAGGAATTGCCACCTCTGGAGCCACAATGCCCAAGGCTACAGCGTGGTGGACAATGAGGTCTTGGGGATCAAAGGTGGTTGGAAAGTGGACGTTGTGCGCCTTGACTCCACTGCTTGCAGTGTCAATGGATTCGCAGTGATGAGCAGGGTGCCAGTTGCCACACTGGGGTTCAGTATTTCTCATTTCGATCACTGATATCTCAGCATGACCCCCAAACGTGGTTTTCTGACCATCGATTTTTGAGGGTGAAGCACCAAGCGAAGCATGAAGCATGGCAGCCCCAGAGCCCCAGGTGGGTCATCATTTTTCCATCCAAGACGTTCCGGGAGAGCATCCCACCTCAGACATCCAAGCTGCTTCCAACGTATTTCCCCAACGACTTGGCCTCCGAAATGATGCTTGGCATTGCTTGGCAGTGGGTCAGGGGATCCCCTCAAGTGGAAAATATACGAGACTTGGATGGCACCATGGTTTCATTTTCCCAGTAAACAAATCTAAACCATCTCTTAAATAAATGCGGTGCAGGACTTCTTGTTCTTTTTGTTCATCATGACCGAATGCTATCCTGGTGCGCCATCAGGGTCCGTTGAAACCTGACACCTGAGCTGAGGAAGACCCGCTTTGAAATGAGCGTTGCCAGTCAGTATGCATCATGGCTCATGCAAAGGCGGGAGTGATACCGTTGGTGTGGATGGTCGTATGACATCGTATGTCGCTGCATCCCCTGACAGGTCTGTAGCCAAAGAAATCTCGGAGATGTTGGGTGATGTGAAGGAAGTGATAATCTAAGAGCTGCAACTTCCAGGCTCCTGTTGTTGGTGTCAAGATTATTCGGTTTGATACATTGATATACATTGATATACATTGATATACATGGATGGACATTGATAGACATTGATATACATTGATATACACTGATATGCATTGATATAGATATACATCGATATGCATTGACTTTTTTGTAATGTTCTTTTCCCGATGGGACATCCACTACTTGGGGAATCTGTAGTTGTTTTTCCATTTTATTTGGATTCCCTAAGCAAATCCAAGTTGATATAGATATACATTGATATGCAATGATATACATTGATATAAAGACATTAGTAACAATTGAATACATGAACGGCATAGCAGCTATAGCAATGAATGCAACATTAATTCACTTGGTATGTCGATCATTCAAGATGCGACTGTCTTGCCGATGGAGCCTGGCAATGCTGTTGCGCAAATCTCCCAGTGGAGATACCGGGCTTTCGGGCCCAGCATTGGCCCATGCAAGGTCCAGGGGCTCACTTTGAGAAGCCCTACTGGGATGATTGCTGAAATGATTGCTGGGGAGTGGTTGACAACTAGGTGGATGGTGATGGGACATCAATTTTGGGATTATAAAATAAATTATACCCTTACAAACTTTGATTATCCCAGTACAGGAATTTTGGCGGACGACATGTGAAGACATCGGATTTCCGCCATGGCTGCCATCAATTCGAGCACCACATGTTATTTTGCGGCAGAAAATCTGGTGCGCGGAACGTGAACTGACCGCCTAGTCACTGTCGTTCAATGCCGTGAATGGAGGTTTCAATGAAAGAGAAAGGATTGGCCACTCAACAACATGTGAATTCATTTGGTGGCTAATGCGTCCCAAACACACCGCACATCCATCAAGCAGATGGTACAAGGGCACAAGTTCTCCCATTTGTCTTGTTTTGGTATGCAGTGTTTTTTTGCGCGTAACGTGATAGTTTGAGTCAAGCTCTGAAAGTGCCAGGCACAACCGAAGCCATCCGAAGGGATCGATGTCCCGGTGCCAATGTGGATGCCTGAACTGGTGGCATGGGCAACGTTGAGATTTTGGAGATTTGGAAGATATCCCATGAATGTCAGCGAAAAAGATGCGTGTATGTCTACACGCAATGTTGAGAGCACTTTGTGTCTTGTTTTTCTAAAATCCAGTTTGCCAATCTACCCACTGGCCACCCTATGGCAGGAACTGCCAATGATCTGAAGAGGAATCCTATGTGGCTCAAATCTGCTACTGTACCTCAAGTGATTGTGGAACTGGGAGCTTGCCGTTTCACTCAGCTGCCTCTGAGGCCAGTCACAATCAAGGGCTTGTCGAATGAACTGCAGGCAGAGGCTCCAGCTTTTGGCCGGGAGAACGTGAGACGCAGGGTACCCAGTGGGTATCCAATGGATACTCGATGGATATACAATGACTATGCGATCAATATGCCATAAATAGCCAATTGATATCAAATTGGTTGCTCAGCCCAATTTTTGACCCTTTTTATGGTGTGGGATCGCAGATCATGTCCTACATGAGCAGGCTACCCCGAGCCCACCAGAGGCACACAGCACCCGAAGTGTGGTCAAGGGGCGGAGTGTGATATGTATCATCTGCCGATGTACATACTGTTGAAGTAGAATATATGAAATACAGTATATGGGATGCATATTGTGTACTATACTCGTACGTAGTATATACAGTATACATAGTATTAATATGTATATATACATGGTATACACAGTAGACATAGTAGACATAGTATACATAGTGTACATAGTATACATAGTGTACATAAAGTACATATTACGGGCAAACAGAAAAATGCGCAGGAGGCACTCTCACAACACTGCAAAATGTGGGTCATTCTGGCATTCCTGAAAAGCTCAGGCAGGGAACCTGTGCATCTTTGCACAAGTCATCCTGAACCCTACGACCCTAAAAACTCTAACCCACTCAATCCTCAACCCGACGCCCTAAACCCCAAAACCATGGAAACAAATCAAAGGTAAACCCTAAACACCTAAACCCTAAAACCCTAATTCTTGAACCCTAAAACCTTCTAAACCTAAAAGCAATGTTGGGCGAAACGAGGCGTATAAATCAGTATAACTAGTATAAAGAGTAGAACAAAAACAATCAGCATAACTAGTTGAACTAGTATAAAGAGTATAAAGAGTCTAGAGAGTATGAAGAGTATAAAGAGTATAAAGAGTATACATAGTAGAACTAGTATAAAGAGTAGAACTAGTATAAATAGTATAAATGGCAAACATAGTATACATTAGTAGTATATATATATAGTGTAAACGGTATAAATAGTACAGTATAAATAGTGTAAACATGATATATGGATAGTAAGCATAATACACGCAGTATGGATAGTATGGATAGTATCCATAGTATTGCTATTAAGTATACCTACTTACTATATATAATATATATATATACTACAAGCAGGTATGATTAGAGTATATCCATATAGATGTAACGGGATACATTTTTCCAATTTATCCATCAGTCAAACGATTCAATGCAGGCCCTTTGTTGCTGTTTCAAGTCGAGCAGGGCAACTTCAACCACTTGTTTAAATCGCGTGTGCCTTCAAAAAATGCATTTTATATTGCGGAGTGTTAAAGAACTACAATTGAAGAGTTTTTTCATATGGGTCCTGCATGAGTTTAGGGAGACTTCCTGCGAGGTGTCCCCAACCCTTCAATCTAGGAACTTTATGCTCACACAGATAGCTGCAGACAAGTTCGCTGCCAAGGGTCTTCAAATGCCATGGCGCTTGAAATGAATGCAAGATCAGTGAACTATTTCCACAAGTTTCTGAAGCGAGTCTCAAAGAGATTTCCCATTTGAGCACTGGCGAAAACCGTCAATGTTTGATCAATGTTGATTGCTCACAGATTGCTCACAACTGAAATGGACCAAACCATGTCACAGGATTTCCACCATATTTTTTGCTTCGGATCTTCCAGCGCCTCGAGGGCGAGGCGGAGCAGTTGAGCTTCCCGCGAAAACCAAGGGCTGCCAAGCCGGGATCCATTACCTTCAACATGCAGGTGCCAAGCGGGGAAACTCAATGGAATTGGGATGCTGAAGCCACAGATATCAATGGTATCAATGGTATCAATGGAGATGAGAATGGAACCAACGTTCCTAAAGAAGTTGGAGCAGTTACATGTTGGTTTGGTGGTTTCAAGATGCATTGAGGATTTGAACCCTTGCCTTGCAAAAAATGTTTATGGAGGGCAGGTGATTTGGAACTCTTCGCGGGAGCGAGATGGGAACAGGTCGGTTTCCACTACCCTGGAGTGATAAAATAGGGTTGTTTGACCGTAGTGTTTTTTCCACGCGACGCTGACATTAGAACATGATGTCAAGAGTCAAACCTGTGTCACACTTGCGCTGCCTTTATCAAAGCACCACGGCATGTCACGAATTTGATGGTTTTAGCAGGTGCAATTTCGAACCTCAGAAGAAAACTTACAGGGTGTTGCCCCTCTGCCAAAGTCGACTTGAATTATAGCAGTCCCTTCCCCATGCTATGACCCCTAGAAACACTCTGGTTAAGTATTGGTTTTGTTTATTGTGGGGGCTGGGATTACAAAATATCACAACCTGACCTTGCTCAAAGATTTCAGCCTTGAGCATCTGTTTGTTGCAATTTTTACAATCAGCTGTGCCTCAACCGTCGGTGATTTGGCCAGGGTGCACAGAAGGCAATGGCTGCTGCTCGCACAAGAGTTCAGGCAACGGGGGCAGGAGGTTTTTCAGTTTCTCATTCCGGCCACACAGAATGGCCACAATTGAGTGCTTCCAATTGAGCTCTCAGAGCTCCCTCTTCACAGATTTTCGATCTGACTATTGTGTTGAAAATGGATGAAATCGATTGGTATGTATATGTCAAAGAAAAACGAAAATCGACTATTGTTTTTTATATATTGCTATAGATGTTTTCCATCAAATGTTGGAGAATCACATTAGATTTCTCTGAAGCCTCAATAAGAACTTCTCCCAGGTGCAGACTGCGGTTGAGGCCGCCAAAGCGAAGCGTCCAGTGCTGAGATGGAACTACCCAATGGGATTTTGGTGCTGTCAATTCACTGCATAAACCGTATCATCATGGAGTATTTCAATGTAATCATTGATGGTACTATATATGATTAATATTAAATATCATTAATGCAGGAAGGATTCGGTTCCGTTCGGTCCAGGTAGGAATCGGTTCGGTTCCCGTCGCGCGCTAATCGAAGAACGGCTCAGAACAGCAATTCCCTTTGGGCATGACATGGCATGTTCCGCATTTGTTTTGTTAGGATCCGGCACCGGCTTTGTGACGTTGATTTGCCTTCGGTGTGATTTTGGTGTCAGTTTCTATAGTTCGTTTTTCATGAGCAAACGACGATAATTTAAGTATTTTCGTCGGATTTGTGGCTGTTTTGAGTTCGTTTGCGGAAGCGTCTCTTGTCTTCCATTTTTAATAGCCGTGCTTCATGAGTGAACGAAGACGAGTTTGACACTTTGCCGGGGTTTGTGGCTAGTTTGGGCTCGTTTGGAGAAGCATCTCTTCCATTTTTTTGGTCCGGTCCTGCAATCCAAAAAGAGGGTTGTTGAGTCAGTGATGGTCGCGCAATTCAGCTCACATGATGCCGTTCTGTTGGCTATGGCGGTGCCCATGCCTGGGTGAAAGATATTGTTGGAGGATTGGGCGTAAGACATTTTGGCGGATGGAGACGTAAGTGGTAAGCTTGCTGCATCGCGCCATTTTTATCCATTTTTCTGTTACATCCCATGTTGGTGTGACTGGAATTTGCGTAATTGCCTTGTCAAGGCACAGTCACTTGTGGACTTGTGGAAGTGTTTGCGCGCGCGGCTCTAGTTTTTTTAATTTTGTGTGGGGGTGGCTGATAAGATCCCTAGATTTCACCTGGATGGTGGGAGGGCCTCTCTTGGTTTTAGGAGCTGAGTGTGTCGGTGGGCCTGTTTCGGCCTGTGGGAGCTTTTTTCCCGAATGCGTAGCGAAGGGCTCTCGTTTTACTTTTGGGGGTTGGGGTGGACCCGTGTTGGGCCGACGCTGCTTTTGTGTTCGCAACCCCTCGTGAGCGGTAATCACGGAGTTCTCATTGAAGTTATTACCTTTTCTGCCCAGTCGCTGCGGCGTGCCATGTCCATGCCCACAGTCGATCAGACGCACCTGCGCGCCTGGCTGGAACAGTCTATCCTGATCGCTCTGGCAAGCATGGGGCCCTCGGCCAGGCACGACACGCTGCTAGTAATAGGTCGGATTTGCAGCAAGGTGGCCAGCTTTGCTGGCGCCCTTGCGCGGCTTCCACTTCGAGGCCGTCCAGGATGTCTTCACGGGCCTTGGCTTATGGATAGCCCACGGGGGGTATGACCTAGTGGAATGCAGTGCAGAACTGCTGCAAATCGAAGCCGCGAAGGCAAGTCAGCAAGCCAAGCCATGCAGGTGTTGTGGTATCGCAATTTCGTGACTATGATACTGTATCGCAGGAACCCTGACGAGTTCGACTTGCAGGACTGCATTAGTGACCACGACAAGTGGTCCGCGCTGCGCTCATACTTAGCAGCTAACTCCAAGGTGGATGAGATCCAATGCATTTACCTCCACGAAGTGCTGCAGGACCTCCTCACCGTGGCTACGGACGCGGTGGCGACCTTAGAGGATCGAGCCGTGGAGGTCGTGCCGATACGTGCGCGTCGTCGAAGATGAAAGGACGCGGTGAAGGAACAAGTCAGTCAGAAGTTCAAGCAAAGCCTTGGGCTGCTGCATTTTTGCTTCGCAATGCGGGGTGTCTCCATGCCATTTCACCTTTTGCCTGTTGATGCCGCTAAAAGGACGTCTGCCTTCAAAGCACGTTGCGGGATTGGTCGCAGAGCCGTCCGCTCATCCCAGTTTTGGGCTTTGCTTTCCCCTGGATGCTGCACATGCGCGCCTTGCAGGAAGTTGTGGCGTGGCGCGCCGGGCCTACTGGCTTTTACATCCTCGAGGTGCGGGAACAGCAGGGAAGCAAGTGAAAGACGTGTTGTTTTGGAAGCCGTCGCACATAAAGGGGGCCCCTTCCCACTGCACCGCTGCCGCCGCAGGACCGCGACCGGAAGTGCTATATAAAAAGTGACCCGCGGCAAAGACCGCAATCGTCGCCTCCTACAGTGGCCGGCCGGCAGTCAGTCGCAGATCGTATGGGAAAAAGTAAGGGCTTGCAACGGGCGCGCGCGTGCGTGAGTTTCAAAGCATATGCTTGAGTAGTCTGCGGTGCCTACAGAAGGGTCTTCTGCCAATATTTAAAAATACAAAAAAATACCAAAAATACAACCCCAAAATACAAAATCAGAACTGCAGGGTTTGGGAAATACAACTGGTTGGTTTTGTATCTTTTTTGCAATTTGTTTCCTGATTTCCACAGTGAACACGGGGTTGGCTCTCTGGCTTATTTTTGAATTTGTCTTTTCTTTGTATTTTGTTTTTTTGAAATTTTTGGTTTGTATTTTTTTTTTGTATTTTTGAAATTGTTGATTCGTATTTTTTTTTGTATTTTGTATTTTTGAGCAATTGCATTCGTATTTTTTTTCGTATTTTTTGGTATGTTTTCGTTTTTTTTTGTAAAAATAAAAAACGAAAAATACAAATAAAATACAAAAAATACACTTTGTATTTTTGTATTTTTTATATATATTTTTCCATTACGTCCAAAAATGCAATTTGTATTTTTGTATTTTTTTGTATTTTTCCAGTCCTTCACAGATTGCACTTTGTCCCTTTTGTATTTTTTCGTTCTTTAGACATGCCGTCAAAGAACAAAACCGAATCCATCAATGTATGTTGTATTTTCTTTTGTTGATGATTTTTCCTCATCATTGATGTATTTTTTTAATTTGGAGTTGTATTTTTTGTTATTTTGTTTGTATTTTTAATGATTACAGGGTTCACAGTCTGTAGCAGACCCCCGACTACTCAAGCATATGCGAAGCAACCGCTTGCAAGCGGTCACGATGCGCCGTTGGCTGTCACTTTGGCGAGTGCTGCAAAAGTGTTCACTTTTGGAGGTTTCAAACGTTCGTTTTCACTTTCCAGGGGAGCTTTTTTGGGTTCCCCACGGCCTTGGTTTAGGTTGACAAAGTGGTCTCGTTATTAGGGCCTCCCATGAATTTTGAACGCCACCACAGTCGAGGTGGACAACGGCACTGTGGGCAAGCGTCGGGCGTATGATGGGCTTGCATAGGGCCAAGTGCATTGCCCGACACAATCAGCTTGGTTGCCGCCGCATTTGGTGGGATGGTTTGGCCGGAGGATGTAGAAGATGGGGAGTTGGCTGCTACTTATTTTGTCACATCACGCTCCCGCATCTCAGACGGGGAACCGTCCAGTTCCATCTGCAAGAGCGTTCCAGGAGAGGATTTTGGCACGCCCAAGGCGTGGAGTTGTTCTACACCTTTGGTCTTCCATGGTGATCGACAACCTTGCTGTTTCTTTTGGAACCAAGGATGCCACTGTGCAGATGCCAGTCTTGGCGTACATGTCGCCAGAGGCTTGGGCACGTTTGCTTTTGCCTGATGAGGCCCAGAAGGTGGAAGCGTTCATCGATCCGAATTATGCCGCGGAGGTCTTGGTGGAGCGGGCTTTGGAAATGTTTATGCTGACGCAAGACGCGCGGGATATGTGTTTCTGAGGGGCCATGATTCATGTTATTTTAAGGAGCGCATGATCTTGTTCTCTCCTTCTCGTTCTCTTCGCTCTCTCCTTCTCGTTCTCTTCGGTCTCTCCTTCTAGTTCTCTTCGGTCTCTCCTTCTCCTTCTCTTTGGTCTCTCCTTCAAGTACTTCTTGCTCTCTGTGGTCTCCCCTTCTCGTTCTCTTCGATCTCTCCTTCTTGTTCTCTTCGGTCTCTCCTTCTCGTTCTCTTCGCTCTCTCCTGCTCGTTCTCTTCGCTCTCTCCTTCTTCTCGTTCTCTTCGATCTCTCCTTCTGGTTCTCTTCGGTCTCTCCTTCTTGTTGTCTTCGGTCTCTCCTTCTCGTTCTCTTCGCTCTCTCCTTCTCATTCTCTTCGTTCTCTTCATTGTCTTCGTTCTCTTTGTTCTCTTCGTTCTCTTCGTTGTCTTCGTTATCTTCGTTGTCTTCGTTGTCTTCGTTGTCTTCGTTGCCCTCCTTATCTTCGTTGTCTTCGTTGTTTTCGTTGCCTTCATGGTCATGGTCTTCGTTGTCTCCGTTGTCTTTGTTGTCTTTGTTGTCTTCGTTGTCTTCCTTGTCTTCCTTGTCTTCCTTGTCTTCGTTCTCTCCTTCTCCCCTTCTCCCCTCCTCCGTCTGTCTCTCTCTCTCTCTCGCTCTCTCTCTCGCTCTCTCTCTCTCTCTCTATCTCTATCTCTCTAGAGCCCCTCCAGCCGTGCGAGCGGGCGGGCAGTGATTCATGTGTATGGGCTGGAGGAACACTTTTTCAAGGCTTTTGTGGCGCAACGTGTCGCTCAAAATGTTTCCGAATAAGCTCATCCCGGAATATTTGGTTCCTGATCGGTTCTGGGGGTTCCGATGAACTGGCCGGTTGGGTTCCTGGCTCGGCTCCCGGTTCAGTTCCGCGGCCTTCCTGTTAGTGGTATATCAATGTATATCCTTTTATAGCATGCAATGGATTGTATGCCACGATATACTTGCTGGCGTACCGCATGGCATTGTTAACGCATGCTACAGCGGTATTGTCCCACAATTCTTCCCACATGTGATTCGGAAAAATAACAGTCTCCTAGCCGTCAGAAGCAAAACATCAACTGCAGTAATAAATATATCTCTCAACACACACACACACCTTTCTTGTACAACAGATTGTATAGAAAGAGTGTTTGGTATTGTTTCGTGGCCTTTGGATATCAAGTATATCTTAGATATTGCCGCATTTTTGCCACCGCAAAAATCCATGATGGCACCTCCAAAGCGCCGCCTGTTTAGTGTCTTAGGCCTGAACGTCAAAGATGCCGCGACGCAGACTGTTCGAGATCCTGAGCGGCAGGCAACCCATTTTTGATCCCATGACTTTGGGTCTGTCAATCCCAAAATGCCCATTAATCCATATGAATCAGTATGAATGAGTATGAACCCATATCGATACGTATCAACCGCGTGGTTCAATCTTTTCCAATCTAGCACTTTTCAGCCGTGGATGTTCACTTGTTTTCGCACACCCCAAATGAGGGGGAAAAACCGCACATATTCACTTTCGTCAACGTGTCCGCAGGATGGAGACATTGTGACCATCTGGCGCTTGAGACCGCGAGGTGCGTTTGTGGTGGATGTTACTGTGGAGACCCTTCCTGATGTTTCCTGTTTCTTGGACAGGGATGGAGTCCTTCCCACACTTCGCGAAACAGCCAAAGGCAGGGCCTGGCTGCAGGTTTCTTTGCTGGTATCATCATTTGATCAAGTGAGTATATGTAAGTTCTCGAACAGAAAAAATCCCGTCATCACTTTCCAGTGATGCTTCCCCATTTGATAGCGATCTTTTGGTGGCTGCATTTCTTCATTGACCAAAAATTTGAAGATCTGTGCAAACCTCCAGGATTCATTGCGCGCGGCTCAGTGGCTCAGGTTGGAAAGCGTTCCAACACCAAAGACTTGGAGGTGAGACTCTGCGCACCTTGGGGCCCCTGGTGCAGCTGAGATTCCGCAAGGGAAATGCTCAAAAAAGAGCCAAGAGCTCATTGCAATTGATGGGAGAAGTTAAAAATGTTCGCCATCACCCAATTACACACGCAACTGCGCCTTAGAGAGGCTTATGAAAGTTGAACAGGAGAGGTACATCCACAGGACGTGCGGCACCGCCACCCCGAGAGTTTCAGCCTGGCACAGGCCGAGGTCAACGTGGACCCCAGAGATCCCAGCGAGAGGAGGGCAGGGATTTACGGATGTGCCATGGTTGAAACTTGGGTGATGCGTCCATGTTGGGGGTGTTTGCAGGCTTTATAGATCCATGAATACAGACCTATGAATAGGGGATTCCCACTATGGAATGAACATAGCTGATATACCACCTTTTGACCATGGCAGATATAACATCTGGGAATTTGACTAGGTGATCCCTGGTGGTTGACAGTTGTAGTTATTTTATGGCCGAAGGAAGTTTAGAAGTCAAACTTCCGACAATATGTACAGATGAAAAGCAGAGATGGGAAGAGTCAGAGAAGAGAAGAGAAGAAGAACGAAGATCAAAAAAGAGAAAGTCTCAGAAGAAAGAAGATCCAGGTGCGCGAAAAGGTAGGAAAGTCGCGAAACACTGTGTTTTTCCAATGGTTTGTAGCTCTGGAGGGTTGAAAAGTAGGCTTGCTAAAGCGGCGGGTGCGGAGCCATTTGGTCAGACGAGAGATGAAGAGTTGCACGCCGTTCTGGCGCGAAGATGCGCGAAGCACATTTCCAAGTCAAAATGTACAAAGCACCCTAGCTTCGGAGCACTTTTACAAGTCCACGCCTGCTCCATTTTTAAAAATGCTACGAAGCCCTCACGTTTTCTCACTTTTGACACAGTGCACAATCCCTGCGCCTGCCACGCGAAACGACATCTGAACGTCGTGTTTTTCACATTTTGACTTGGAAATGCGCGCTTCGCGCCACAACTGCGTGCACTTTTTCGACATCTCATCTTCCAAAAGTGGTCTGAGCTTTTGTAATTTTGAGTTCGAAACGTGCTTCGCGCCACAACGGTGTGCACTTTTTCGACGGGACATTTGAAGAGGATCTGCAAAGATACATTTCCGTGGCAGGCGCAGTACAAGAGACATGTTCATCAGAGATGTTAGGCGGTCCGGGCGCTGATTTCCTGAGAGGGGTTGCATTTTGGAGCATCAGATCTTCAGGTTTGCTGAGATGATTTTGCGTTGACAGGTGCAGCACTTCGTATGACCTGGCATCACTTTTTCCTGGCAGGCGCAGTACTTTAGGCAGTACTTTAGACAGGTGGAGTAGAAAAATCGCAAAACGCATTGGTACGAGGCCGTCAGCTCTGCACTCAACTTTCCATTTTTGAAGGAAGTCTCGCAGAATTGTTTCGTTTTTGATGTTGTCAAGTTCAAAAGTTGAGGAAGTCTCGCAGAAATGCTTCGTTTGTGATGTTGTCAAGTTACAATTGCTTCGTTTTTTGGATGTTGCCAAGCTCAAAAATTGAGGAAGTCTCGCAGAATTGCTGCGTTTTCAAGCTTGCAGTTAGACAGACAGACAGACAGAAAGACAGGCAGACAAACAGATAGGTATATAGATAGATAGATAGATAGACAGACAATTACAACTACAACTACAACTACAACTACCACTACACTACACTACTGCCACAACTACGAATACAAATATACGACGCTACATTACACTACACTACACTAATTACATCTAATTACGCTACACTACGCCAATTACACTAACAACTACAACAACTACTACTACCACAACTACAACTACAATTACAACTGCGCTACACTACACCACACTAATTAATTACACTGCAGCACACTACAACTACAAATACAACTGCAACTACAACCGCACTACATTACACAACACTACGCTACACTGATTACATTGCATCACACTACAACTACAAGTACAACTGCGGCTGCAAATACAACTACAACCACAACTACAACTACCACTACATTACACTACGCTACACTACACTACCCTACCCTACACTACATTACACTAGTTACACTGCACTACGCTACAACTAGAACTACACTACCTTACACTAGGCTACACTACACTATCCCACACTACACTACACAACACTACACGACATTGCACTGCACTACACTACACTAATTACACCACACCACGACTACAACTGCAACTGCGCTTGCATCTACACTAGTTACACTACATTACAACTACAGCTCCACTACACCACACTACAACTACAGCTACAACTGCAACTACAACTGCAACTGCACTACACCACACTACATCCAGCAGTTGTGGTAAGGTGACCGCTGCAACCATTGCAGCCACTCCAAAAAACACAGCTCCAACCACCTGTCGGTCCATCAGTCGATTCGCTCTGCCATCCGTGATTCACAACAACCAACCTCTCTCCTATAGGTTTCCTATTTTTGAAACTTCCGCCACCGCCTTGTGCGGAACTGCTGGTATTTTTATGTTATTATCATGGAGTATCATGGGAATCATCAGAAAATCACTAGCATCAAGAGATGGGTGTGCGTTGAGCATTCAGGACCCTGGTAATAGTTGGTCATGTCTAGTGGTAAATCATGGAATCTTTGGAGAATCCAGTTTTGACCCATTATCACACCTTTCGGGCAGTGGAGCGTGTTGACTCCCGAATTGCACGGTTGAAAGAGGATGGCTGGCAGGTGTAGACACTGTAGACAGCCTGGAAAAAAGGCCAAAAACAGACAAACTTTCTCCGGGCAACCTCAGTTTTGCTCATGCCGGAGGAAGCGGGCACGGACCATTGCGGCGGAGGTCAAGGAAGTCTCCATCGATGTCGGAGGTACCAATTGGGCCAGACACATTTGTTGGAAATCACATATGATCAATACATCGTCGTACAGGAAACAAAATCTGAAACTGAGTGCCTGTTCTCAAGGCTTTGACACGCAAGATTCAACCCTTGTTAGGATTCAATCTTTTCGGCCTGACTTGTTCCTGGAAAAGCTTCCTTGGCGCTCGGGCTATTTGCATGATCAACCACGATGGAGCGGGTGAAGGGGTACTGATGGGTACTGTTTACTAAAGACACAGGGTTCTGCAAAGTCAACAGACGACGTATAGGACCTGGGCCTTCATCTGTGGCCGAGTTTGTTTATCTGACTTCCAACTACTTGTAGTTCCTGCCTCCTCAGCAGTTTCTTGTTTGGATTCCCTCAAAAGTGTCTCTGTGCCCTCTTCTGTGGGGGGTTCGTTCAATCAGTCTTGGTGTTGCAAGCCGAAGGGTAATGTTAGAGGAGAAATACAACGGCCTTTTGACCTCGGATTGTGATCTCATGTGGAAATCCTTTCATCCATGTCTATCTGAGAATCTATCTGATCTATCTGTTTATTACATGTGGCTTCACGAGTTTCAATGCTCTCGATGAAGATCCGAAGATCATCTCTGTTCTGAGGATTTGCTTTAAATCAACCTGCCGTTTGGCGACATTTCAGCGACCAACGCCCCATCAAACCTCTCACCGAAGCCGTCAGGTGATGATACCGGTGAGCTCAGTGGAGGCCGCTGCAATAGTGGGCATAGTGGGCACAGTTAGTACCTGATTACAACTGGTTATGAATCTTTATTTTATAGATGTTTTTATGGATCATACATTTAGTATATAACGTTTAAATGGCTGTATATTCATCATATTATCACCATCTACATGAGATTTCGCATAGAATTGTCATGACCTACTTCGGGCTGGATAGGTAGCTGGCTACTATCTGCTGCTGGGAATTGGACATTGCGCATATTCTGCTTCAAATTGCATGTGGACATACGTGGACCATCCTGGATCATTGCTGTGGCATTTGTTGCCGCGGCGGTTGCTGGTCAGGTGAGGCCATGTTTGACCCGTACCAGACCACTTTTGATGAAGTGGCACCAGATGCTGCTGATTGAGCCATTCCTATTTAGCAAACACGAGGGTTGTTGAAGGAACACAAGTACTACCCATATAAGTTCATGGATGGCATGTAATTATTTGGTCCTTCGAAGTGATCTTCTTTTTTTGACAGAAGATGAAGTAGAGTGGAAATATCCTGAGCATCCCTCGAGCAAGGCCATGAAAACTGGATCCCTCATGTTTGTGTTTGGAATGGACTAGCTGACTAGCGAGCGAAGCGCTGGACCATGAGTTCGTGCGTAGTGCAGCTGGAAAAATTGCTTGCTGACAGACAATACTGGGGCTCAGTGCGTTAACTCTACCAACAAAAATCCAGCAAACATAGTCATGGCTGCAGTCTATCGTTTTTCGCAAGCTTCGCCTTGGAACGGCAAGCCAATTTATATAATTTATGTACACTGAAAGGTTATATAAGTATCTGAATTAAATAGTCGATCGTTTTCAAGACCTCCCACCACTTCGCCAATGCCGTCTGTTGATTGGGCTTTGATGCTCTTGCTTGGAGAGGAATCTTAATTTATGTCTTTCATTGGATGCTTTGCGACATTTTGGTCCAGCCCATGCTCATGAAAGAGGGGAATGACAAGGAAAAGGACAGAGAGATTGGCAACAGACACCCTCCTAACCATAATCACGATGAATCGCAGAACTGAATGGTCACCCACAACAGCCACACATACCCAACAAAATGGTCGCAAAGAGATTTCTTGCCACAAAATTAGCCATTGCCACATTCATTGCCATTGTCTCTTGCCATTGTCTATTTGAATCTCTTTGATTCTTCCACAATTTGTGATGAGCTTCTGGTCGAGGCATTTACAGTCCACTTTAAGGCGCCATGCAGCCTTGGGGTCAGTTGAGATCCTTAGACTATCTTAGACTGGTAGGGGTTGGCATCAAACAAACTGTGGGACTTCTGACTTCCGAATACTTTCTCTTCTCTTATCCCATTGAACTTCATTGAACCGATTCAGACAGAAATCTCAATATGATTTGGACTGATGTTTGACTTCTCAGTGCAGGTAGCCCCGCCCAAAGTGCCGGACGGCAGTAGCTACAATGGAGGCCGGTAAGATGTTGGAGCCATCATGATCGGCACGTCCATTGTCCAGCGTGATTGCACAGATCTCCAGCCTTGATGAGTCAACATGCCTGCAGGCAGTGGGGAACATCATCTTGAGTTTACATCGAAATTTGCAAGAGATACAGAGCTCACTGGCCAGTGGTGTCCAAGCTGCATTTTTACTCATGAATTGGTCCATGTTGATTGAAAAGTAGATGCCAATCAGGCACGAAGACTCTGTAGACCATTGGCACAACACATCTGCATTTCCCGTCATTTTCCTGGACAAGTTCCATTCATCCGGAAATATGACACATACAATTTACAATTGCTTCACTTGGTTTAACATATATTATATACACTCCAAAAGGCAACGGAACCTGAAAGATCTTGTGTCGGTGGAATTGAAAGGAGACAAGTCAACAGAGGGATGTCAGACGCTCGAGAACTCTCGAAAGTGCACGAAACAGTCATACACCCCCTACGTTCTCTCCTTACAAATCATTGTACAATATTCCAAATTCAGTCGCTGAGGGACGACAGAAAATCGTGGACGCGAGCTTTTGCTGGGAGTTCTCAGTGGGGTTTCATTTGTGCAGACCAGTGCAGAGAAAGATGAGAAAGCCGCTGAGTCACCCACCTGATTGGGATATCAAAAAATTCTTCTGCATCTCTGCAGGTTGGGGGGGGTGCTCCGCTTTCCTCAACGGAGCGATAAAAAACACAGCGAGGCAAAGCACCATTGACCGGGCAGAGGCGGCCCTGAGGGCACAGGCACAGTGTCCCGGTGGCGGAGCTGCTCAAGTTCGATCGTTTCAGGAGATAATTACCCTGGATATACCACTGGATTATCCTAGATATTTCCTAGATTAATATTTACTGGGATATACATGGATATACCTTGACTCGTGATATTTACTGTATTTTACTGTACTGAGTTTTCGTTTTTGTTGATTTCCAAGGTTTGTAGGACTGTTTGAAGCGCAACTGCCACTAAGTGTTTTCGATGTGTAGACTGCTATGTGCTTCCCGGCTTCCCGCTTATGATTTCCACACCACGATCTCGAAACACCGTCTCAAAATAGGTACTGTAAAGGGTGGTGATTTCAGAATTCGGACAAAAACTGCACTGCTGCTTTCCAGCTGCTTACCATTAGCGTCAACTGCTCATGAATCAAGCCGATCAGCATGTGAGTTCAACATGGATTTGTCGGTTGCGCCTAGAACTTCAAATTCCTATTTATATAGTTCGATCATGAATGCATTCCTGTGAATAGGAACAAATTATTCCTAACCTGTTTGAAGTCTTGGTGAAGCAAACTCAGATTCAGACAGGTTTAGAGGATGGGACCACTTACAGAGGGATCAGATGCCAAGTTAGAGCCATGCATCAGCCGTGGACTCTGAGAAAGAGGCACACTTTGGTACTGCGGATCCATGCTGAGAATTCAGTAGAGTCGAGTAGTATCATTTTCCCGACACCCTTTGGTTTCTTGGTCTGGCTGCTTGCGCTGATGCTTGGAACATTCTGGAAGTCAGCTGTGAACATTTGAAGCTTGGTTCCTTTGGTTCCCATGGCCCTCTGCGCAGGTCCGAAAGCTCAAAGATTGGCAGCGGGCCAGCGGTTTGCAACCGCCACGTAGATCGTGAGCCTGTGAAATCCGAGGAAAATTAGCCAAACTTCAAAGACAAAAACTGAAGTTTAGCCACTAGCCACTGCATATAGTTTCACTTTTCCAATTGTTCAACTCTTCATTTTCTTCGGATTTCCAACGGCAGACCCAGTGGGCATCTCCCAGGATGTTCGGGTTGTTTGGTCGGAAACCTGCGGCACCACCGCCACCTCCAGCACCTGAAGACCCCAATGCACCCCCCCCATTGCCCCCACCTGATGAGCCACCTCCACCAGCTGTGCCATCAGCACCTGCCATCCCAGAGGAACCGCAGGAGCCGCCCAAGGCCCCTGAGGCACCAGTGGAGGGGCCGCCAAGTCCGCCACCCAAGGCCTCAAAGCCTGGCTGGTTCAGCTCCCTCTTCAGCTCCAAACCAAAGGCTCCAGCACCACCGGCCCCGCCAGGCCAGGATGCACCTCAGCCGCCAGGTCCCGAACCTCCTGTAGCTCCGGAACTGCCAAAAGCAATGCCGCTGCCGCCTGCTGCGACTTTGCCGGCGCCCATGTTGCCACCAACCACTTTGCCACCCCCAGCCGCCGCCGCCACCTTGCCAGCTCCAAGCACTTTGCCACCAGCATTGCCAGCACCAATGACCCTACCCCCACCAGCCACACTTGCACCAGCACCCGCACCTGCTCCAGCACCTGCCACCGCGCCAGCCGTGCAAGCGGCTGCAGCTGTGGCCCCGGCCTCACCAGCCCCGCAAGGACCACCCTTGAGCACCTTGGCACCGCCGCAACGTCGGCCAGCACCTTTAGCACGGCGTCCAGCAGTCATGAAGCCCCAAGATTTGGAGGTGCGGTATTGATCATCCTCTATAGTCGTAATTGATGTTGGGTGGTTGCGGTACATACGTACATTCACATAATGTATACATAATGTCATGTAATGTAGCGTAATAATGTCATATCACGTTACGTAATGTTATGTCATACTATGTAATGCTATGTCATGTTATGCAAGCTTATGTCGTGTTATGTCAGCTTATGTCATGTTATGTAAGTTTTTTCCCGAATGTGTAGCAAGGGTTCCCGTTTCACTCTGGGGGTCTGGGGGTTGAGGGTGTGTTCGCTCGACGTTGCGTTTGTGGTCGCAACCGTCCGCAACCGTCCGCGCGAGGACCATATGGCCGTGCCTATGGGAAGTTCTGCAGGAGGGGTCCTTTTTGGCGGTTTCAGACGTGTCGTTGCTTCGTTTCGCGTGGCAGGCGTGGCACTTCGTGACATTCAGTCGTGTTCTGGAACGTGTCGAAAGTCGTTTTGCGTGGCAGGCGCAATACTTTTGCGACGTTGTCAGAAGATGTGTGGCAGTTTTCGTGGCAGGCGCAGCACTTTGGACGCGTCCATCGTCATTTTTCGTGGCAGGCGCAGCGCTTTGGACGTGTCGTGTTGCGTGTGTTTTGCAAATCGCATTGGCAGGGCTGCGTCAAGTGGCGACAAGGTGCAAATTCCGTGGCAGGCGTGGCATTTTGTGCGAGGTGCTGAAAATTGACGGAAGCCTCGCACGAAACATCGATTTTGAGGTTGCAAATTTTCAGGTTTTAAGGAAAACTCGTAGGAAAACGTTGATTTTGAAGCTACAAAGGGTGAAAATTGGAGGAAGTCTCACACGAAATGCTCGTTTTGGTGGGAGCATGGTTTTCCTGTGGCCTCGCCGTGTCAATAGGGGAAGCTGCAAAACTTGTCCTTTTGTCATGTTGCCAACTGTGAAAATTGCCGGAAGTCTCGTAGGAAATGCTGGTTTTTCTGCATCCACGTGTCTTGTCTCGAGTCGCTGGTTTTCCTGTGGCGTCGCCGTGTCTATAGGGGAAGCTGGAAAACCTGTCCTATTCGAATGTGTCCAAGCAGGTTGTCCTGTCGTTTTGCGTGGGAGGCGTGGCACTTTGTGACATTCCAAGCTGTTTGATAACGTGTTGAAAATGTCAAAATTGGAGGAAGTCTCGCACGAAATGCTCGTTTTTCTGCAGCCATTCGTCTCGTCTCGAGTCTCTGGTTTTTCCTGTGGCGTCGTCGTGTCTATGGGGGAAGCCGCAAAATCTCTCCTTTTCGAAAGTTTCCAAGCAGGTTGTCATGTCGTTTTGCACATTTCGGCTG
Organism: Cladocopium goreaui; assembly: GCA_947184155.2. NCBI lineage: Eukaryota > Dinophyceae > Suessiales > Symbiodiniaceae > Cladocopium > Cladocopium goreaui. The sequence goes on from CAMXCT020000446.1 coordinate 950,500, forward strand.
TGCTCAATTGCAAGAGGGCACCAAGCATTCACAATTTACACTTTCGACTCCACACTTTACACTTTACACTCCACACTTTGCACTTTACACTCCTCACTCCTCACTCGAGACTTTACACTCCACACTCTACACTCTACACTTTAAACTCCGCACTCCACACTCCACACTTTACGCTCCGCACTCCTCACTTTACACTCCACACTCCACACTCCACACTTTACACTCCACACTCCTCACTTTACACTCCACACTCCACACTTCTCACTTTGCACTCCGCACTCCACACTCTACACTTTCCACTCCACACTCCACACTCCACACTTTACACTCCACATTCCACAATTTACACTTTAGACTCCTGACTCCACACTCCACACTCTACACTTTCCACCCCACACTCCACACTCCACACTCTACACTTTAAACTCTACACTTTACACTTTGCACTCTACACTCTACACTCCACACTTTACAGTTTACACTCCACACTTTACACTTTACACTCCTCACTCCACACTTTACACTCCACACTCCACACTCTACACTTTACACTCTACACTTTACACTCTACACTCCACACTTTACACTTTACACACTCCACACTCCTCACTCCACAATCCTCACTTTAAGCTCCACACTCTACACTTTACACTCCACACTCTACACTTTACACTCCGCACTCCACACTTTACACTCCACACTCCTCACTTTACACTCCGCACTCCTCACTTTACACCCCACACTCCACACTCCACAATTTATACTTTAGACTCCTGACTCCACACTCCACACTCTACACTATACACTCCACATTCCACACTCCTCACTTTACACTCCACACTCCACACTCTACACTTTACACTCCGCACTCCACACTCCACACTTTACGCTCCGCACTCCTCACTTTACACTCCACACTCCACACTCCACACTCTACACTTTACATCTCCACACTCCACACTCCACACTTTACACTCCACACTCTACACTTCACACTTTACACTCCACACTCTACACTTTACACTCTACACTTTTCACTCTACACTCCACACCCCACACTCTACAATTACAAACTCCACACTCCTCACTCCAGACTTTCCACTCCACACTCCACACTCCACACTTTACACTCCACACTCTACACTTTCCACTCCACACTCCACACTCTATACTTTCCACTCGACACTGCAGACTGGAAACAAGGGAAATATGTACAAGACTGTTCAAATAAACTATTGCATTAACGTACGTGTGAGCATTCGGGTTCGTGGGCTGCATCTTGTTTTTTTTTTAAATACTAACATATACTAACAAAAATAATAATATATAATCATAATGATAATGATAATGATAATAATAATAACAATAATCTATGATAATACATGATGATACATATATATATATGATTTATATATGATACTGTATATGAGCATATGTATGTATATATTTGATTACAATTACGTATATATATACATACATATATATATAGAGTAGTTGCTGAATACGGAATACGATTGGATCCCACAAAGTTAAAAAATCATCCACTCACCACGGCTTTTTGTATAGTTTTGCCATGTTTTGCCACTGACATCCACCGTCCTCAGTCCTCAGCGTGCCAGGAGGCAGTTCAATCGTGGCTATCGTTGTGGCAAGATTGCCGATGCATTGCGCCAACGCCAGCAGCATCCGGGGCTTCCGGCCAAGAAGCGGCACGGCTCTTTGCAGCTTGGCCATGGATTGGAGATAGACTGGAGATGGGGATCCTACCCCGTTTGGCATGTTGCTTCAATTCATCATGTTGCTGGCAATTCCACCCCTAAAACCAGATTGAGGATTCAATCGCTTTGCAAGAGCTACTTGAAGTAGAGTTTGGGATTCTAGATGCAGTCATAGCATAGGTTCTTCGGAACAAAGTCAGAAGGAAGACCAGTTTTTGCTGAAAATGAGTCCATGATAGTCCATGATTAAGCACTTTTTGCAGCGATTTGCACGGTACCTCGGGCGTAATTTCTGGTTGAGGTTCTCCGACTGAGCAGTCTGGCGGAGGCTGAGGTTGCTGACCGCAGGGAAATGGGGTTGCAGAGGCTGCCGTAAATGGCTGAGATTGGCTGAGAAATCCTGAGGCTTAGAGGAAAAAGGTGGAAACACATTTGCCAAAGAGTGGATGATAGGATGTGAAAGGTGCAATTTTCTTTTTTCTACGTGTTTGACTTCTTCCGAGTTTTCGGGCTATCGAAGATGCCCCACGAGCCAACTGCAGGTGCCTATCTCTGCAAATGGCACCTTGCAAAAGCCTGGAAGCTCACTTGGGAAGCGTGGGCGGTGCATAGGTGTGTGCATGATGTGGGTTCGTCTGAAAATAGGGTGCCACATGGTACCACCAAATTTCATGATTGATGGCTGTTGATTCTCATTTCCCCATGAACATGGCATAACATGGCAATTGTATGCACTTTTGGATAATTTTGGGAGATTCTGATATTATATACGTAAATTTCAGAGAAACCCATACGGAGTAGCAAGAGTTGTTGGATGAGGCCCTGCCGCGACCAGGAGGTCAAAGACCGGAGTCAGAAAAAAGGAGGTTGCTGTTTTTTTCCTCACAGTTGACAAACATCTCCAGATGTCTAGAGGATTCTGGCGATTCCATCTATGAATGATGATCCATGATGATCCTAGATGTATGGTTACTACATTGTTGACATGTTGCTACAATTTCAAGCCTGCAGAATCAGAGGATGTCTCCACAAACCTCCCAGGCAAGCCCTCGCTCGCTTGGCGCGAGCTGCAGAGGAGGAATCCCCTGAGGTTCGTTGGTGGCAGATCCAAATGGATTTCCCATATTTTCCAATAAGAATTTCTATGATTTTCTACTACTGAATATTTTGTGATATTTTACTCATCTAAATACTCCTAAATGGGTCCCATGGGAAGGGTATTTGATTGCGATTTCTCATGCAATTCAACACATTCAATCTTTTGTGGGAATCTGGGATCTGTGATAGGATTCTAATAGGATCTGTGATATGAACAGGTTTCGCATCCCAAGTCTTTGGGGAGTGACTCGAGCTGCCTAGAGCTATTCAGATCGTAAACAGCATTATTTCTATGATTATTTCTATCATTAATCTGTTGAAGTTGGCACTTTGGACATCAAGCATGCTTCTGTCATGCGGTATCTTGGTTGAGAGTTGTTGGAGGTGTTCGGTGTCACATTGCAGGCGCTGTCGCTTCACATGCGTCTCTCCTTTCTCCACACGCCACTGGGAGGCAGGTCAGGCACTCAGTGTCAGACTTGTGACATTTTGTGACTATGGACACAGAATCTGCAGGTCAACTTCCAACGAGTTTCCAACGAGTTCTCGTATCATGTCGTAGATACTATGGCCATCATTTTACCATTTCGTAGCTTTTCGTAGCCTACCAGTCGTTGCGCCGTATCTTGCAGTGCATTCAGCCAAGGCCTGAGGTTTATGGTCACAGTTTCACTGGACCTCGACTTCAAATCCAACGGGTCCATTGCTTAGATGAAGGTTTTAGCTGCCTGGCTGTCGGCATAGCAGCTGCTGGTTGCTGATTGGTTGTAGTGATTGACAGCTGAGGCCTATTAGGCTTCTATCATTTGTTGTCTGGTAGTGGGAAATTTAATTCACACATTCATACACTGTGATGTTCTGCCCACAAGGGCTGAACACTGTTTTTGCTCCTGTGAGGTTCAAAGCCGCGTCAGCGGAAGTGAAGGTCACTTGACGGTTTTGGCCTCAAGGAGCAGGTGACTGCAGGGTACCAGGGTACACGTGAAACCACGCAGAAGGAATTTGTGCAACCTGTGTGACTTCTCAATCGGACAACTTGAGGGTGTTCATCAAAGTTGGTTGCCATGTAACACCAAATCTTCACAGACTTTTGAGTAATTGGTTTCCAAATGGACATATTTTCCTTGATGATTGAGCCGGGCCCTGTATATATATATATATATATTATATAGCCTTTATTTGAGTCAAACACTTTGGAGGTTTGGGTGTTTGGGCCGCCAGAAAGTGGGCAGAGAGCTAAGGTGCACGCACTTGTCCGCGATCCAAGTTCGCGACAGCCTATCAATGCTCACTGACCTATGTAATGCATTCTGATAGACAGACTTGCGTCAAACATGTTGGTAGCTTGAATTTTTGTGGTCTGAAAAGAGCCTAGGCTCGTGCCATTTGCAGCACCACAATCAGTTTTGAAAGGTCTACAGCTGTGAGGCTCTTCCCAAAAGAGCTTTAGCTTCACCAGTCGGGCCCAAGGCAGAGCCACCGACGCTGTTCTTTTTCCGCTCAGCCATCACCAGCCCAAAACCTCAGATGGATCTTGAAATAAAGACCACCGAGAGATCGTTCTAGATAGGATGAAGAAGAGATGCACAGCACACCTATCAATCCCGATCAAGAATGTGTTGCCTTTGAAGTTAAGATACAAGACTCTGCCACCAGTCCAATTGTGCTTGCCGCCGTGCTATGCTGAGGCAAAGAATTGCGAATCCTTGTGGAAGTCCTGGCGTTCGAGGAGCGAGACTGCTTCGAAGAAAATGATGAAGGCAGCAGAGCCAATTGTTCTCAGGACATGTTGGGTGCCTACAGAAGTGATCATTTTTTTCAACCACAGCGCCACACCTGCAACAGCAGGAGCCTCCAAGACAAGCAACGGCTGCAGCACCAGCAGTCAACAGGACAGATTGAATCATTGTTGTTGCTGTGACAGTTGTGCTTTCGTTCTTCTCCTTTTTATTCCAACATGTTTGCGTGTGTCTAAAGAGTTCCGTCCATGAGATGCATGCTGAAGCCCGTAGCAATTCAATCAAAGTGTTTTCAGAACACGAAGCTGCACTCTGGTGGCACCCGCTTTATGCAGTTTTTTCCCCCGAGGCTTTGGAAGCTGGCAGCTCCAAAAGCCAAGGCCAAACCCAAGGCCGCGCCTAAACCCAAGGCCAAGGCCAAAGCATTGCCTGGGGCCCCTGGTGCCCCTGAGCCCAGCCTGGACATGCAGAAGGCCTACAAGGCAAGGGCTGCGGCACCAGGGGGTCGCGCAGCATCCTCCTGGCCCTTGACGGGTGGACGCTATCCCCTACCACTCTTTGGCGATGCGGAGCCAGAGTGTGTGCTGGGATGGGCCATGATCAGCTGGGCCACTCAGGGCAGTGCTGTGTGATGCTGTGTGCATTGTGGCTATTGTGTGCATCCTGATGTGACTGATCAAGGTCGCAATCTGGTTCGTCCATGTTCATCCCTGAAAAGCCACATAGACAGCGGCCAAACATGGATTTTCAACCAAACTTTAAGCCACACCAAAAATGACATTTGGTGCTACCTCAATGCTTTTCCTTGGGTCCTTGGCTTATTCCCAGCCATGATGACAGCCACACCTCTGCTTCCTGGGCCGAGGTTTTGACCTCGCGACGGAGAGCCGCAGCATTCCTTCCAACCACGGGCCCAAGCGGCTGCGCCCTGGCCCCCTGCGAGAACGACTGCTTGCAGCTGAGTTTTTCGGAGGCCGGGAGGGTGTTCAGAGCTGAAAAAGATGGGAAGAGGATGGAAGTGGCAATCTCACGAGTCTCAAGAGGAATTGAAGGGGACCTAAAGATGGTTTAGAATCTAGAATGCAGATAATTGCTTACTTACAAACATAATGTTTGGGATTATCTCCGTTATATAGGCTGTTTTCTATGACCTAGCAGCAGCATGATATTGGTATGGTTTCTGCTCATACATACTTCCTTATTTTCTTCACAAGTCAAGCAATCACCCAATATTCACCTGACAGTCAAGTAGTCAATACATATCAGTCAATACATTGAATACATATCATCATTACAATTCATTATACAGGTTATTTACGCAAGTAGTTCCACTGACAAGGTTTGTCTGAAAATAGGGTGCCCCAAATTTGATGGTTCGTCAATGTTATATAATCATCATTTTCCCTACTAACATCTACTAACATTGCCATTTTGGGGGTTATACAATCCCCCATTTTCATATCCATTTGCAACTGAACCTTTTGGGGCGTGGCCATTCAGCCAGGCAAGGTGACCCCTGCCATGGACCAGGAGATCCATCGCTTGCTGACGCCTCCAACGACAAAGGTGGGGCCCGCAGGGCCCGCAGGGGTCGATGACGGTTCGCAGATGAAGCACAGGGAACATGGTTCCGAAATCCGGAGTGATTTTTCAAGACATAGAAAAAGTTGATGGTGATGATGGTGCTGGATCGTTGTGATGCGATGAAGATCAAGGTATAACAAGTCTGGCAAAACTCACATGGAAACCTCATGTCAATCGTGGATCTGTGCTGCAGGCAGCTGCGGCAAAGCCACAGCCGGTGATTGAGTCCGACCTGCAGGCACTAGATGGCACTAGATGGCACTAGATGGCACTAGATGGCACTAGATGGCACTACGGGGCGATTGTAATCTTTGGCAACTTGGGATTGGTTAACAGATACAACATGCAAATACTGCATTATTCTTACTGTAGCTCTATTTTCACTTCTAAGACATGCTAAGGCTTCAGATTTCTGATCTTTCTGATCACGAAATACCTGCTTTGATGAAGTCATTGAATGTCATTGACATGATCAACTCATAGGTCATACCACTGGATGGCGCCGCCAAGCGCTTGTTGCCCTTGGACTTTCCAGCAAGGGCCCCAGTCGGGCGATGGGAGTTGAGTGCCTGGAAACTGAGGGAATGGATGCAGAATTGAATACTTAATTGATGGGGTCAAATGTAAGTCCAAACTTCAAACGCAAGAACATTTGCTTCTCGCTTCGTTGAAAAGGATGTTCAATGTTGACGAAAGGGATGTTTTGCCCTTCCAGCATCTTCCAGCCCTACTTTGGCTTTTGGAAACTCTAACCTTTATCTTTATATAGGGTTTGTTTGATTGACTTACTGATCTTGTTCTGCCTTTCAAGCCAGGCCGTCACTGAATCACTTCGCATGGGCGGTTTGGAAGTCATGGAGGTTGCGGGGAACTCCTGGAGCGGAGCTGGGTGAAGGGTGCGAACCACACACCGGCACCCAAAAGATCTCTGATAGATTGGTGATGGTTTTGTGTTTTTTTTGGGGCAGCAGATTTCAAGAATGGATTAGTTTCTATATAGTTTTTTTTTTTCCAGTTGTCATTCCCGTCTGATCACTTCTGATCTCTGATCACTTCTGATCTCTTTCAATGTTTGTCCTGCTCGCATGTCCAGGATGCTGCTGGTCTTCAAATTGATGCTGACTTGAATCCAAATGTGGTGGATCCGGACGTCTTCGTCAGAGGTGGGCCTAGGGCCTTTGGGGAGGTGTGAATTGTGAACATGAAGTCAACCATTGCACTTGAAATCAATTGATCACAATTGCATTCTGTGTGGAAGTACACTGAAAATGGATGGACATGGACATTTGGACCAGCGTTACATAGTTTTATATACCCTGAATGAATTGTCCTGTTTCTCCAACGAATTTTGTTTTGGAAGCACCGCTGGTGAGTTAGCTGTCGTCGATCCAAGCACAGGTCTTTTGGTGACCTTCCCCGACAACCTTTGGATCGACAACTTCTTGAGGCAGCTGACCGTAGAGTGAGAAGCTCCCAGTGCAAGTTGGGGTGACCCTTTTTCCAAAGGCTCCACCTGGAGCCTCTGGGGTTTGTGAAGATTCCTTTACCACGACTACCATGACTCTGCATGTTGTCATGGTGAGTTCAGGGCACTTCCATCGACTGCAGTCACTGCAGCTGGAGTGTTTGGACCTTGGATCAGACGAGACCAATGTGCCAATGTTCGGAACTGGAGATTCGAGTTCATTGGAGTGTCACAGGTCGAAAGATGTTTCGCTACTGCGCTCTGTGTTTGGTGTTGATTTTGTGCGGAGATATGCGGAGATATCAGCTTTGACTTGCTTAACTTGTTTGTGGGAAGCAGCGGATTCCATTGCAGCCACATCTAGTGTGGCTGACAGAGACATACAAAGGAGGGGTATTTTTTTTGGCATTTTCTTTTTGCTTTTTTTTTGGTCTTGGCTCCTGTTGGCTTCGTGGCTTCTGTGGCTTCTACGGTCCTGGCTCCTGGTGGCTCCTGGTGGCTCCTGGTGGCTCCGGTGGCTCCTGCTGGCTTCTGGGGCTTCTGCGGCTTCTGTGGCTTCCATTGGCTTCCATTGGCGTCTATGGCTTCTATGCCTCCTGGCTCCTATGGCTCATCTATCATCTATCGATCAATCTATCAGTGAAGCATGTTCACCAGGTGCATGTTGTGCATTAGAAACACATCTATCTATATTATATCTATATCTTTATATCTATATCTACTTATATAATATATATATATATCTACATCTACATCTATATCTATACCTATATCTACATCTATATCTCTATCTCTATCTCTTATCTCTATCTCTATCTCTATCTATACCTATATCTATATCTATCTATCTAAAAGGTTTGCATTATCATCGAGATGATGTTCAAACCCCAAGCCAACCCTGAACCAAACCATAATATACAGTACACCAACCTTGTGTAAAGAGATCTTAAACCAACACGATGATAACATCCAATGAAACTATTGTGCATCGTTGTGCCTTAACCTGCATTCCACATGTTTCCAGGGTGCATGTCGTGTAGTATATACACCTTGAGTATCACATTCAACCCAGCACCTTGCATGTGAAAATAGGATAAAATAGGTGTTTCCAATCTGCTTTGGGGGGGAGGCGCTGCGCCCTGGTTTCTGTTTTGGACTCAGCCCTACCAGGGCATA
>CAMXCT020000446.1:964279-1121779 GCA_947184155.2 Cladocopium goreaui
TGTGGCATGGATCTCCCCTTTGTTGAGGCCATTTTTGTTGCTTCATATTGAGAAAAACATGATTGATGTTGTGTAACTATATAATGGCCCTTGGAGTTTTAATGGGTTTTAATTGGAGGGCTAATTATTTTAGTTTTTTTTTTTTTAAAAAAAATCAGGTTTAGGAATTATTTTTGGATTCCTGCTTCTCTGCTTTTCCTGCTTCTCTGCTTTCCTTCTTTTCCTGCTTTTCCTGCTTCTCTGCTTTTCTGCTTTTTTGCTTTTCTGCTTCTCCTGCTTCTCGCCTTTTCTGCTTTTTTGCTTTTCTGCTTCTCCTGCTTCTCTGCTTCTCTGCTTTTCTGCTTTTTTGCTTTTCTGTTTTTCCTGTTTCTTTGCTTCTCTGCTTTTCCTGCTTTTCCTGCTTTCCTGCTTCTCTGCTTTTCTGCTTTTCCTGCTTCTTTGCCTTTCTGCTGTTTTGCTTTTGTGCGTTTCCTGTTTCTTTGCTTCTCTGCTTTTTTGCTTCTCTGCTTTTTTTTTGCTTTGCCTGCTTTAAATACTTGATTTTCATGTAAGATGCATTTTGCACAGTATTTACATCCCTGAGTATCACATGACCAACCTTCTCTTGAAAACTAGCAACGTAACATGTGAGAAGAGGTGCTTGCATTCTGCTTTGGGGGGAGGCGCTGCGCCCTCCCCCCAATCCCCCCCTCCCGCTTTTTTTTTATTTAAACTTAAACCCAAGTTACATTAGTTGGTTTTTGCGAACTAACCTTCTCTGGAAAGCTGACAGGATTACATGTGATAGAAAGATAGATAGATAGATAGATAGATAGCTGGATAGATAGATAGATAGCTTGGTAGATAGATAGCTAGATAGATAGATAGATAGCCAGCTAGATAGATAGATAGCTAGAGAGATAGATAGCTAGATACCTCGATAGATAGATGGCTGGATAGATAGCTAGATAGATACATGGCTAGATAGATAGATAGATAGATAGCTAGCTAGATAGATAAAGAGGTAGCTAGATAGATAGATAGATAGATAGATAGATAGCTAAATAGATAGGTAGATAGTTAGCTAGATAGATAGATAGCTAGATAGATAGCTCGATAGCTAGATAGCTGGATAGACAGCTGGATGGCTAGATAGATAGATAGCTAGATAGATAGAAAGCTAGATAGCTAGATAGCTAGATAGATAGTTAGCTAGATAGCTCGATAGCTAGATAGCTGGATAGACAGCTGGATGGCTAGATAGATAGATAGCTAGATAGATAGAAAGCTAGATAGCTAGATAGCTAGATAGTTAGCTAGATAGCTAGATAGGTAGATAGATAGCTAGCAAGATAGCTAGCTAGATAGGTAGATTGATAGCTAGATAGATAGATAGCTTGCTAGATAGATAGCTAGCTTGCTAGATAGATAGCTAGCTAGATAGCTAGATAGCTAGCTAGCTGGATAGATAGCTAGCGCCCTCCCTCAATCCCCCCCACCTGCTTTTTATCTAATCCCAAGCTTCCGCATCTGTAGATATTTGGGTGAACATGCTCACATGTAGAACATCCCATGCAAAATGGAAGGTGAACATGCCAAAGTGTGGCAAATACCATACAAAATGGAAGGTGAACATGCCCACATGTAGGAAATCCCATGCAAAATGGAAGGTGAACATGCCAAAATGTGGCAAATAGCATACAAAATGGAAGGTGAACATGCCCACATGTAGTAAATCCCATGCAAAATGGAAGGTGAACATGCCCAAATGTGGCAAATACCATGCAAGTGACAAATTCAAGTTCCAAACCGTTGCAAACACTAGGCAAATGGTACCAGCCAAGAAATCCAAAAAAAATTCCCAAACCTGCTCAAAAAAAAATTCCTAAAACTATTTCACACCCGTTTTAATTTGCAAGGCTGAATGTCAATATGCACAACCTTCTGAAGGAAGGAATTGGCACGGGAATTGGCACGTGTGGCTTTGGGTGATTTAGCCTGTAGCACTGGATCACGCATTCTTTGGTGGTTGAACCTCTCGGAGTTGCAGCCAGTTGAGCCACCATCATGTACTGGTATGTATCTTGCGCGCCAAAAGAGAATTGAATGGCCTTGTAATTTGTAAAAGGCAGTTGGCCAAAGGCAGGTTGCATGAAACCTGCCGGACAAGTGGGCATTGCTAAGAAATATGTGAAATGGTCATTTTGAGCATCAAACAATCCATCTTGAGCCATAGTCAAGCAGCCTAGTGAGGTTCAAATTTTCCAGACCTAGGAGAAATCTTCTTGGGTTCCGGCCCAGCCTTTTGTCGGACCTTCAGGCGGCTACTGCGCCTTTGCTGGGAGCACAAGTGACACAGGCTCCGTGGGGATGACGTGCAGTTGTAGATTATTACTTCAGGCGGTTGTGCTACACACACTTGGAAACACATGTAGTGGTAATATTATGAGCATATTGAGCTATTGTCAGGTCCAAATTGATCAAGTTGACCCCAACGATTCATGAGAGTGGCAGCTTGGGATGATTGCAAGGTGTGAGCTCGATAGGTTCACATCCCAAGCCTTCGCCCCCCCATTTATCATTTGAAGGTGATATATTTTGCCACCCCCAAATGCAGAAATCTTGGGACACCTGGAACTTGTCGCCCAACCGGCTACTAGCAGCTAGCACTTTGGAGGCAACAGACATCTTCAGGAAGCAAACTTTGGGCTGGACGGTGCTGCTGCCCTTCTATCACACCACCAGCGAGGTGCCAAAAAACTGGAAAGTCAATGAGGTTTGAAATGTTTTGAATCTATTTCTTTAGGTTCATCAGAACAGCAGCGAATGCGGTCTGGGACAGACTGGCAATTTCTGGCAGCCAGGATGTCTCAAGGGGAGCTTGTCGCATGTCTTCAGATCACAGAGTTTGGTGCATGTTGAGGGCCAGAGATGATTCTGTTGTCTGTTGTTACCCCAAAAATAGAAGAGGTGGAGATGATATTTGCCACGCCACAGGGCCTGCTGAAAGCCTGTGCAGCTACTCCTGGTGAGCGTAGGACGCACCCAGAGGGTGGGTTTGTTACTTGCCACGGGTGAGTTGGATATTGCGAAGCCAACATGGATGATTGTAGCATACTCCCCACGTACTGCTATTGTAGAATATTGTAGTTATATATATTTATTATATATAGAGAATTTTCTTACACCACCTTTTGCGGCCCAGGTCCGTCCTTGGGCTTCGATCTAGAGCTTTATGGCGGCCCTGGCTTATCCCTGCTGGGTGAAGAGGCGGCTGAACGACTTCGGTTGAATGGGTACTAGCACCATAGGACAGGATGTGGATCCCTCAGCCTCATGTGGACCCAGACCTACATTTTGATCAGGAATATATCAGGATCTTTTTGTGGCCAAGACATCAGCTCTGATGGACATCGGCCAGGTGTGGATGCCTCCTGCGGCACCAGGCATGACTCTAAGGCCAGAGGAGCTTGGGAAACCCGTGAGACCCGCGGTGTCGGCCTGGAATCCCAGACTTTTGGAACATTGGCATGGATGGTGGAGTGGGTATGGTGGGGCCGAATCTCAGAACATCGGTGACCTGTTCAAGTGCAAGGCCCCCATTTACTTGATGCTAATTGATGTTAATTGATGTAGTTATTTGATGTTAATTGCACAGATCATCACAGATCATGAACCGCGTCGACACCGTACTCTTGGCACTTTATGGGCCGATCTTCAAACCACTTTGCCCATCTTTGCCTTGAAGAACCATATGAGATCCGAGTGGTTCTTGAGGATTGCTCGGGGACTCATTAAGAAAGCAATTGAGATGGCTCAATGACAAAGGTCAAGAAGACAAAACGTGTATTTCCTATGTTGCAAATAACGCCATGGTGGGCGACAGGCAACCTGCACTTGGAGAAGCTGGATGTGATGAGAAAAGCAAACCCTCAAGGAACGTGTTTATTTGTTACACTTCGCAATATATATCAATAAATATATTATATTTACAAATATAATATATATATATATAATATATATACGTACATATATTATTAACATTAACTAGCAATATATTATGCAACCACCACTGTAGCCGCAATGACTGCTGGTCTGCAAGTCGATATGTTTGACACTCCCACCTTCAGAACCCGATAGTTGTTCCAGTTGTTCCTCCTTAATAATGGGTGGTGGTTTCATGTTTCCATCCCCGTGCCGAGGCCAGCCGGCTCCGAGCCAACTTCAACTTATGTGGCGACCGTGTGGTGCAGCCAGCGCCTCAGAGTCCTCATCCTGTGGTGCGACCCATGACCAGACCGCGCGCGCAGGTGGCTGAGACAGCACGTTCCGTTGCCGCCTCCAGAGACACCGTTGTGCCTTGCCCCGAAAATGATTTCGGTTGGACAAAAAGGAAACTGAATGAACTTGGGAACTCATCACTTGAGGATGGAGATATCACAATGGAGATGATAGGCCACAAAGCACTTGGCAGAGTCGTTGGGGTCTGTGATCTAGGGTGGTTTTGTTGGGCATGCAGGAAGGCTCCACCGAAAGCTGCTGGAATTCCTAGGAGCAACGCTAGTCTGCTCTAGTTGTGCCGCTTGGCAGTGTCGTATGAAATAGTGTATCAGAAATCAAAGTTCTCCAATTCAGAGATCAGACTAGACCATAGTGACCATACGATGTAAATCATTGTAAATCCATATCACACTTTTTGTTCCAAGAAACATTGGTCTCCCCAGAGGGGGTTTTCCGGTCACCGGGCAGCAGTAAGGCCGGCAGTTCAGCCAACGCCGATGTCCACACTGCAGCCATTGTGCCTTGATGGATGCGCCGAGTCTATGGGGACAACATGGGACAACCTCGTTTTTTCAAAAAATGTTGGAACATGTTGGAACCTCTGGAAGATGATTTTTGGACGATTAATCATATTTCCAAGGATATACTGTACTCCTGAAATTGAAGCCCGCTTTGGAGGATGATTTTCCTGCTGAGTACTAGACAATTACTACTGGATCTGCATATCCTTTGGGTTCCATGCATATCCTTTGGGTTTGAGATGGTTCCAGCTTGAACTTCTGGAAATTGACATCGCATCAGGCAGCCGGGCCTACCCGGAACATTTCTCCAGCCAGCGGTAGTGCCTTGGCGGAATCTGTGGCTGGTACAAAGAAATCCAGCTAAAAAGAGGATAACCATTGACTAGACGAGATGTTTTGCTCATGGCAGGTATGCACATTCAATAATCCCCTGGTATAACATGCTTGGGTAGTTCTGTTCTCTTTCGATTTTCTTGTCCACAGTTTCCTCCGACACCTCTGTGGTGCCAATGACAGGACATATCTGCAGCTCCAGTTGCCAAGGCAATCTCGCCTGTTCGGGTCCCTAGGGCCCTAGGTCACGCAGGGTGTCGGAACACCAATCAGTTTCTGGGCCTCACTGCGGACACGCCACTGAGGTCCAGCCAATTGGCACTGCCTGGGACTCAGTATAAAGCAAGCGCATCAAGATGTTGGGAATCCACCCAGCTGGTGCAAGTCCACCAGTGACATGATAATTTCATGATATTTTCGTGAATTTTATGTAATCTTTGTGGAACCACGACAAATTCATGATGATTGACTCTGCACAGCTGTGGGGTCTTTCAACTGCATCTCTGGCTGAGCGTGGGGTTGAGGTTCCAAGTGTGCATCAACCAATCCCAAGCGTGCCCGGTCAGAAGGGTCTACCAGGGGCGGCTGTACAAGCTGCGCCAGTGGTTGAGAAGATCTATTTGAGAGACCAAGCGGTGCAGAGCGATCCACCCCCCCTCGGCTTTGATGACAACATTATCAAGGACCAGTTGCTGAGGGTAGCAGTGCCTAAACCCACCATTTCGCGACAAAACATGGGGTGTTCAAGGCCAATTCTCGCAGAGGATCCTATTCTTTAACCAATAGATATTATAAATGGATATAAATGGACATTTGGGTACATATGATACTATGACATACTATGGGTGTAACCTGCCAAAAGTGTGGCCAAATATGTTCCCCTGACATCCCTTTGAGCCAGGATTCTGCACCCAAGGCTCAAGGCACCGCCACAGCACCGCCTTCGAGGCCCCTGGGCGCATTGGACCGCGCCCATTTGTTGAGCGCCGGTGCCCCGCCCAAAGCCAGTGCCGCAGCCAAAGCAGGGGCCAGTCCCTCCGTGGCTGCGGGCGAAAGTGCGCCTGCAAGACGTGAGTTGCGCTGGAAGTTCGAAGATGAGGAGCGACATGAAACAACTTTCTTGATGAGAGTCTTATTCTAGTACCATTTAGTACCATCTAGTACTACTTTTTCTATGGCAAGCCATGGTATTTTACAGCATTGACAAGATCATCGACAGCACATTTTGAGGTAGATTTCCTGGCCCGCTCCAAGGACCTGCTCCAAGCTGATGAAATCACCCTGGAGCTGGTGGCGCTCAGGAGCTTTGCAGAACTTGAAGGAGAAAGATCCTGGGACTTGGATGCGCTGTTTGCTGGGAAAGCAGTTCAAATCCTGCACGATTTTCATATTTGTAGATAATTTGCATACTCATAATATTACTACATTTCTGAGATTGAACTCTTGACTAAATCTTGGCCACGAAATCTGCAACTGAGGAATCTACTTCCAATTGCGTTTCTTCCTCTTTCCTCCTGTGAAGACCACCACGGCCGCTTTGGCTGGGAAGGCTGGAGAAGCGTGTCTACTTCGGAGTGCGGTGACCAATGAGCGCCTGGCCGTGGTGTACAGCATGGATGGCTACAGCGTGAACTCAGTGGCAAGGTCTGCAGCTACAATTCATCGACGGTTGGTGGAATACCTCAGTGCTCGAAGTGTGGACATTGAAATTTGGAGCGCGGATTCAGAGATGCAGATTGGAGTGCCTAGGTGGCCTTTTTTTCCGACGTTGTTGATGCTGTTGATGTGATATTTTGGTTTGATTCTTCCATTGATCAGTGGGAGTTTGAAGGACAAGTGGTGATGGGGACTGAGCATCACAAGCATAAGGGACCATGCACTGAAAGCGAGATGGATCACCGAGATGGATCACAAGCGTAAGGGACCAATATGGACCAACGTTCATCCGTAGATTTTCATGTCAATGTGGAGCATGTAGAATTCCATGGAATTCCTGTCATCATCTGTCATCTATTTTTTTCCTCCATTTTCTCCAGTTTCTACCATTTTTCAGGTCGCTTCAGTGCCCTTAGAGATGCTGGTGAGACAAGGACATCAGGTGGCAAAGATCGAAGGGGAGCATGCGGTGCTTGAACCCCTGACAGGCCTTGGGAGCCATTGGGAGCCATTGGGAGCCATTGGGAGCTGGGTTTGGGGTCAATGTTTGGGATGTTTGGAGCAAGAATTTAAGGGATGTTTGAGATCAGAATGATGAGATTTTTGGATGTTTCGGGATATGTCTCAAATGTTTCTGGTTTGATGTTTTTTGGATGGTTTGGGATGGTTTGCAATGGTTTGGGATGTTGGGAGCCAGCAGTTGCACCAAAATGGAAAGAGATGGTTGTGAGAAACTCTGAGAAACAGGCTGCAGTTTGCTTAATCTTGATACGGGCTTATATAATTCGTGTCAGATGCACTTCACATCAGGCGACCATGCGTGTAAACAATCCCAACTGCCGCTTGGTCTAATTGTTATGTGAGGAGTTGTGAGGATATGATACATTATGATACGTCAGTGTTATGTAGATGAATAGTTAATAAAAATCAATGATAGTATACCACCTCTCGACATATATATATATATACTGTGTACTTGTAGTTATGGATGTAGTTTAATTATGAATGTTCATGCTGATTCTACAGTTATATAAAAGGGCTAACACCCGGGTGCCGCCGACCCCCTGTTAAAGGGCAGGTTTTGGATTTTGTTTTACTGCATGCAGCCGTCGGGTTCAATGCAATCCAACCATCGTTGAGGCCGAGTGAGGAGCTTCAATGCCATCATCAGTGACGAATAAATGCATACATGACCTGGCAGCTTGGAAGGCTGGAGAAGGTGGGGCAAGGAGGCCCTTGTCGAACCAAAAGTGCCAAACGGCAGTTTCGAAACCCTTAATTAGAGACATGACCGGGCAGGTTGGATAGAACCTACAGTAGCAGCTTGGAAGGCTTGAGAACGTGGGCTTGGGAGGCTTCAGAAGGTGGGGCACCGAAGAACCTAGCAGCTTGGACGCTTGAGAAGGCGGGGAAAGGACGCACTACAACCTAGCTGCTTGGGGCAAGGAGGCCCTAGCAGAGCATAGGAGCGACGAAGGCCGAAGAAAGGTGGGGCAGGTTGGCCCTAGTAGAACGAAAACTGCCAAACGGCAGTTTCGAAACCATTAATATCTAGGAAGGCCGGGAGAAAGTGAGGAGAGGAAACCTTTAAGAGAGACATGACCGGGCAGGTTGGAAGGCTAGAGAAGGTGGTGCAGAAAGGCCGTCCTAGTAAAACTTAAAAAGGAGGGCCTAGTTAAAACCTAGCAGCCTGGAAGGCTTAAGAAGGTGGGGCAAGGGTTGGCCCTAGTAGAACAAAAAGTGCCAAATGGAGGTTTCGAAGCCCTTAAGAGAGACATGACCGGGCAGGTTGGAGTAGAACCTAGCAGCTTGGAAGGCTTTAAGCAGGTGGGGCAAGGGTTGGCCCTAGTAGAACCAAAAGTGCCAAAGGGCAATTTCGAAACCGTTAAAAGAGGCATGACCGGGCAGGTTGGAGTAGAACCTAGCAGCTCGGAAGGCTTAAGAAAATGGGGCAAGGGTTGGCCCTAGCAGACGGCAGTTTCGAAACCCTTAATTAGAGACATGACCGGGCAGGTTGGAGTAGAACCTAGCAGCTGGGAAGGTTTAAGAAGGTGGGGCAAGGGTTGGCCCTAGTAGATCCAAAAGTGCCAAACGGCAGTTTCGAAATCCTTAAGACGAGAGACGTGACCGGGCACGTAGAAGCAAAAGTGCCAAACGGCAGTTTGCAAACCCTTAAGAGAGACATGACCGGGCAGGTTGGAGTAGAACCTAGCAGCTTGGAAGGCTTAAGAAGGTGGGGCAAGGGTTGGCCCTAGTAGAACCAAAAGTGCCAAACGGCAGTTTCAAAACCCTGAAGAGAGACATGACCGGGCAGGTTGGAGTAGAACCTAGCAGCTTGGAAGGCTTAACGAGGAGGCCCTAAAGAGTAGCTCGTAGCCCTCAGCAGCTTGGAGCCCAGGACGCGGCGCAAGGAGGCCCTAGTGGAAGTTACCAGCTTGGACAGGCGAAGAGAAGTAAAGTAAATGGAAAGGCCTGCGCGCAGCAATGCCGCACACCTGTGGTGATCCCAGACGCCGCCCCGCCTAGGCCAAAGCTAGGCAGGGGTCGGCGGATAATATATAATATATTTTTTATATTTAATATCATAGATAAATATAGATAATGTAATATTATATATTTTCCATTTTTTTTTTACCCCACGTGTAGCAACACCCTGGCAAGCCGCAGGTGAACCGCGGGGCACCTTGCGGGTTCTACTGGTCAACCGAGGCCAACCCCCGACAGCATACAAGGAGAGCCTGTCACATCCTGTCACAAAGTAGAGGGAATCATTGAAGTGGTTTAAAGGATTAAAACATATAGAGTTCAAATATGTGCGGTGCAACCCTGACGTTGCTCCGCACCTGAATCGTGGAAAGGTTGCAATTTTTTGAAGTTCGCCAAAAGTGGAATGTCCAAATGCACATAATTCATCATCATCATCATCAACAACATCATCAACAACATCATGATGATGATGATCATCATCATCATCATCATCATAACCTTAATCATTTACATCCATCATCATCGTCATCGTCATCGTCACCATCACCATCACCATCACCACCACCACGACCACCACCACCACCACCACCATCATCATCATCATCATCATCATAATCGTTGTCCAGACACTCATTCAGAGTTTGGGCACACCTCAGGGTCTTGCTGTAATATTAGGAAATTGATGGGATGGGTATCAATTTTTGATGGATATCAAATGACATTGAACTACCATGCCCACAAACAACCCCAAACCAATTCACCAAGATTTCAAACTATCAACCAATCTTCCATCACCGCACGAACATGCAGACGTTTTTAATCAAAAACTCGTCTAATTTCATCCGCTGTTCAGTCAACGTTATCCATTATGAGTCTTCTGAACACTGTTGGATGCGACTTGACATGAGTATATAGTGAGAAATGATCTGAAAATGTATGCCGTTTTATTTTCTCAATATATCATCCTTGTACTCATGTATCATACATAGTCTCTCACATGTTTCTATATTGACATGATACTGATATAGCTCTCCACTGGTTTTTATCTTCATTTATCTTTTATATTCTATAATTCCATATATCACCCCACCCTTTGTGCATGGATGCCATCTCCCCAGTGCCGAAAGGAGCTGGCAGCACCTCCGCCACCGCCGCCCGAGGATGGCAACCCCCAGTCGCCGCCCCCGGCGCCGTCGCCCACCCGCAAGACGCGACAGAAGGTCTCGGCCCTCATGGAGCCCGGGCAAGATGCCATGGTGGGCCACAGATTTGCTTCAGCCAAAGTTACACCTTTTTTTTTGAGGGGGGAATAGGATGATGTAGGATGTGCCAACTTGGTTATGGGTGTGGGAGTTTATGCCAAAATTGAGGTTCTTGTTCTTCCTTGAAAGAGTCTTTTAAAAAATGCTAAGTTCTATAGGGAGGGAGTGGTGTGGGTCAAGACGCGGTCAAAATTGAGCGCCGCAAAAAAATAGATGAATGTTCTTTTTCAAAATGAAATACCTTTGGATTTGGGGGTTCCAGTTTTTTTTTAATTGTAGATGAGGACTTTCTTCCGCCTTTGAATGATTTGAATGATGGGCTCCATAGACTGCAATTGTTCTGGGTGCCGAGCTTCGAACTTTTAGAGACCCGTCGAGATTAATTTCAGTTCAGTTCAATTTCCGTAACACACACATGCCTTGCTGATATGTGTTTATATAATACAGTTATAATATAATATGTCAGTATCTGTATCTATGTTATATTTATAGATATACACAATGTTATTCGGCAATACAGAATATTGAACACACATCCAGCATCATGGTTGAACAGCTGCAGGCTGTTGGCGTTTCCAACCGTCCACCAAGGTGGGAGGCATGCAAGGCCTTGCTGGTCAGGGAAGCATGGCACAAGAGCTGAACCAGAAGAAACACGAGCGTTTGCAGCAGCTGCGAGCATTGCGACAAGACACTCGCGACAGTGGCCTGGCATAGCCTGCGATGGGTCGAGTCTGAAGGGCAGTGAAGCAAGAGAACTGGAAATGATTCAGCTTTTGACCAGTGAAAGAAGCTTTTCACCAAAAAAAGATAAGAAAGGTATCTCACCAACAGAAAGGGGAGGTTTGACTCACAAGAAAGGACTTGAACCAGGACAAGGGGAGTGCCAAATATCCGCACGACAATGGTGTATTCAGTAGAGCCAATGGGTTTGGACATGGCACAGGTTCCACATCTTATCTCCACATGTTCACGTCTTCACCAAAAAATTGGAAGTGGATTCCCTCCTGAAGGTAAACCAACCAATGCTGCTGCTAGGTGTCTCAGAACACACTGCCCTCCTGGCTGCTGCTGAGTCTGTCCGACAAGATCGGAAAAGACAAGAAGTAGCCAGGCGCATGGACCGCTTCAACACGACCCAGCAATCACTGACTTCCAGCTTTGCAACTCCATCCTACTTCACCGTGGACTTTACAAACCCCTATGGACAGCAAGCTACCTTCAACGTGCACGTCCTGGCTCGTGGCGAGAAACCCCAGCCCCCTCCAGAAATTTTGCCATCCGTGCCGCCACAAGCACCCTTGCAAGGGGTTGGAGCCTGATTTGCTGAGGGATGAAGTGCAAGTCTTTAAAGTGCCTTGAAACAAAGAACACATGATGTGCTGCACTTGTGAACATGTTCAGACTTATCTCTGGGGGCACACGTGAGAACTTAGATACTTAGGTTCTCGTTGCACCTCCAGAGCAAAATCTCATGCTCATCAAAGACCCCGAGGCGGGAGCAGGGCAGGATGGAAAATCCTTGGACGGTTCAGCCAGAGTTCAGATAGATACAGCCTAAGTAATTTTCATCCTTCGCATTCAATCAGTGAAAGCTAGATGAAATCAATTGCAATCCCTAAGGTTATTGGCCACCAGAGAGTAAATCGATGCAAACACTCCTTTTGAAGTCCAACGGAACCCGATTTCCAAAAAGTATGTACTTGTGCAACAACAATGTTCTCACACATTTTCTCAGTATTTCTAAAATCAGGACTTCCTAAATCAATCCATCCTTTCATGATCTTTCATGGGTTCTCAGTTTCTCCATGATTTTCATGGGTTTTTCCCATCGATGTTTCAGCCTTCATGATCCAAATCCCACGGCCCAGGAGTGGCGTCGCTTGACGGCCCAGGGCTTGCTGCCCACGGCTCCTTCAGGTGCCACTGCGGCAGATGCTGGTCATGTTTTGGAGCTTGGCTGGTCATAATGATGTTAATATCATATTGATATCATACTATACATATATATATATATCTTCTACTGACTGTGATTAAATTCTACTACATCTCTATCATTCTCTACTGGTATCTTTGTCTATATCTCTACATGATCAAATTATACTATACACGTACACTGATTATGTTTCCAAAAACAGATCGAATAAATGAAGGTCCTTTTAAAGGATGCATGTGCATTTGTTGACCTTTTTCGCGATTTGAATGTGGGTAACGCTCCAAATCTTATGGTCGCAAGGGAAC
Source organism: Cladocopium goreaui (assembly GCA_947184155.2). Taxonomy (NCBI): domain Eukaryota; class Dinophyceae; order Suessiales; family Symbiodiniaceae; genus Cladocopium; species Cladocopium goreaui. The sequence goes on from CAMXCT020000446.1 coordinate 977,040, forward strand.
CACCCTGATCTTGGTCGCCCCCAAAGGTTGTAGGAAACGACCGCTGACCAGGCGACTTCAGCCGCTTAGCATCGGGATCTTTCATCTTGAATCCCCGAGAGAGTATCAGCCGCTTGACCGAGCTGCTGATGTGACATCGGATGTGACATAAAACATATAAAACTCAGGGGATATAGATGGATGTTGCCACACTATCCAACAAACATCAACAAACATGTTAGTGGCTTCTCAAGTTGGTGCCAACTTGTCCAATTCCCGCGTGGGTGTGTCTAAGTAGAGACAGTACCTTAGTCACACCTACCTGGTTTGGGATGCGCATAGTTTGAGACCGATTGAGAATTAGTACAGCACCTTGGTTTTTGAAGGACTAGGAGCCGCAAATGGAACACCTTAGACACTCCTTAGAAAATAACATCGCACTTTCTGAGATATGAAAACCGTACATGGTTGGACTGCCAGGCTGCCAGGAATTCACCAGTTACACCGCTTTTAAGCAGGTCACGGTGTCATCGACAAACTGGGACCTCCAGCATGTCTGAGGCCTTCCATTTCGATACCTGGACTTTGACTTTCCAGGTTTGAATGCTACACCACAGCAGGCCTGGGCAAAAAAATGAAACCAGGATAGCGATCCCGCATTTTCTGACGTCAACATTTTCAAAGTCTTTGCCCCCAACCATTGACAAGCCACCGTGATGACCCCTCCAGAGTGCTGGCTCAAAACTGGTGTACCAATAGACCCACAGACTTGTTTTTGGGTTCAATCATTTTAAACCACATCCATGTATTAATTCTTCAATCTTTTAACATATATACTACAAATCAATCAAAATGGATAATTGATATATATATAATTATATATATATAGTATATACTACAGGATATTACTGAATTTCATGAGCAAATCCCTTGATTTCCATGGCGACCAGGCCTCAGGCGTTCGCCTGGCAGAGGTGGCTGCTTCGGTGGCAGGTCCAGGCAGCCGTGACTTTCTTGTGGAGGCGCTGCGGCGCGGAGCTGGGGATGGCCATGGTTTTGAGGCAAAGAACACAACGATTTAGATAAGAACACCATTAAAAAAGGGACTTCATCCAAGAAAAGACTCTAATTCATCTTACTCCGACAGACAGAAAAATTCAGCAACAGAATTTCAACAAAATATGGATTCGTTATATGGTATCAGTGCTGAAATCCATGCTGAATGGTGTAAAAAATGGGGCTTTGATCGTTCTGCCCGGCAGGTGGTGCTCCACCAAGGGCCGGTGTTGCGACGTGTTGAGGTGCCCTGGGTGGATTTAGCAATACTAAATGTCATGTAAATGACATGTAAATGACATTTTCGACTCGACATTTGATGTGAAAAAATCCGGCAACATAGTCATAGATCTTGTCTGATCTTTGGATGAGTTGGTAATAATGTCCTGGAGATTTCACAGATGATGGATTTGAACGGCAGGTGTGCCAAATCTTGGGACAAAACAAGGTATACCTCGAGAAAGTCAATGGCCAGTGTCGTAGGTGGCACCTCTGCACGGCGATGTTGGGAGGTTTCAGTGGTCCCACAACCGAGTGTGGTGGATCGGAAGATTCGGTACTTCGAGGCGAGTGCGTTGGTGGATGGCAGTGGGCAAGTGATAAAAGATATGATGTATGATATATGATACACGTATGCGTTTCTTTTAGAGGTCTGACAATGCGAGTCTGAGACCAAGGTAGAGATGATCCCACAACAAGTTGTGTTCAGATGTATTCAGCGCTTCAATTCCACAGCTGCATAGTCCATGAAAGGTTGTTTGGTCGTCCAGCATCATGGTGCAGCTTGAAGGCTGCCATACACTTATATACAGTAGGCCACCTCAACATGGCAATCGTGAGATGGAGCGTTCATGATTGATGAACCTTTGCTTCGGTCTTCGCGAAATATGATAATAATGATGCTTCCCCGTCCAATTGCCGGCAGAACCATCTATACTTCAGGCATCTTCAGGGACCTCAGACCTATAATAATGCGCAGAAGAATCGGCTCCTCAGCTTGAAAGAAAGCTATATAAAGTGATGCAAAACTGACGAGCACATTGCGGTTGCACTCATGATTTTGATCAAGACGCGCCCATTGAGGGAGTCCCATTTAATTAAGCAGACAATGCGCAGGGGCACAGTCGAACCTGTTGCACAGGCAGAGGGTGCTGCAGTCGAGAAGGTGCAAATCTGATGGAACGGCAGACTGCATTTGGTGCATCAATCAGGGTATGGGTCAAATTCCAGACATCGGGTCTTTGTGGTCATTTTCAGTATTTGAAACCGTCCCATGTTTCTTGGCAATCCAATTTTGATCCATACCCACACTGATCATTACCAGCTAGGAAGCACATCCACTACTTGCCATTAGACTCCAGGTCATGGCTTTGCCACCAGTACCGCAGTCGCTGGCGGCCCAGGATCTGCGACTAAGGGGTACCATCTAACTAATGGTTATATATATATATCCCAGTGAAATGGATGAAATGGCACAGCCATCTAACGTGATGTGAGATTCCAGTATGCACTTCAGTGGAAGAGCTTTTCAACATTTTTCAACTGTCTCGCCTTTCTATGCCTTTCTATAATAATATATATATATATTATATTAATTTATGATAGCTTGGCTGAAAAACATTTTGAGATATTCTGAGAATTGACATGGATTGACGCATCTTTTCTGCCGGTGAATTGCTGCAGACGAGCCACTCGCGAGGTCCTCCAGTGGAAGTTGCTATGTCTACTGCACTAGCAGAAATGTCTGGCCCTGAGGTCGAGCATAAGGGGTGGTTGAAAGACTTCAATGCTCAAAATCATGGTGGATCCCAACAAACAAGCAAAGTAAAGTTGATCAAGCATTTGTTTATTTTAGTAGCGAAAACCCAGGTTTAGGATGGTTGAGGAAGGTCCTGAAGTAGAAGAAATACAGAATGATCGTTTCCGACAGATCCGCTCCCTAGGTGCATGTACAGCGTCGAGATCAGGCTGGACTGTGCAGCTTTCATGATGCCAGGGCATGGAAGATCACTGCAGTCTTCCAGCTTAGCTGGAAAATGCTGGAAAACATGATTCACAACTATGCTTTCACTTTGATTTTACAGTGATTTCACTGGTTGGTTTGTGCTCAGAGACTTTCACAGGTTGCTAGCAACAAAGATTTGCATAGCTGAGACCGCTCGGGCCCTCATGCGGCCATCTCGATCCGATGGAGCGCTGCGTCGGCCCATCCGTCAGATCCTGGAGCCCGTGGCCAAGCGCATCGCAACACCAACGATGGCAACGCCGCTGGCCCCCGCTCGGCCCAGTGAAGCCCTGGAGACAAGTCAGATCAGCCAGATCAGTCAGATCAGCCAGATCAGCCAGGCATCAGTTTCAGTGGTTGCAGGTACTTCCATCGATCAGATGCAGAGGCAGCTGCAAAAAGCTGAAGCCATGTTGAACTGCTGCGTGCAAAGTGTTGAGGCTGCTTGGGATTTGTCGGCTCAACGACTTACGGAATTTGATCAGAAACTGTCAGCACTGGATGTGCGACTGGTGGAGCTTAGCCAGAAACAAGTGGATGATGAAGAGACAGAGGCCCGCCGGCAAACAGCTCGCTTGGTCACTTTGGAGAATCGTTTGGACGAACTGGTGAAACGCTTGGAGAATCCTCAGCCTGAACCTCAGCTGAACCTGGAGAGTCTCGACTTTCTGAACCATCGCGTGGCCAGCCTCTCTGAGCGCCTGGCTGCAGAGGCTCGGGTCCGGGAGGCACAGTTCAGGCGCTTGGAATCTCTGCTGAGCCAAAGTCAATGCACTCAGAGCACCGTTGAATCGGAACCCTTGGCACCCCATCGCACCCTTGGCACCACAGTGACCAGCGGCGCCACCCTGACGCGAGACTCCTCCATGCCGACTTTGCCGGGCGCTCGGAGCTCCTTCTTGGAGGTGGTGACCGACGATGGGCGTTGGAGTGGCGAGTCAGACCGGAGATACCATGATCCATCCAGAGTGCCACACTTGCATCATTCCAGTGGTCTAAGGGATGCAACCTAGGTGCCGATGGAAGAAATATCAAGAATTATCATCATACAGATAAGAGGTTTGTTACTTGAAATTGCAGGGCCATTTGCGATTGGTTTTGGTTTGAGGATTTGTTTTGGTCTTGAAAAGAATAGCGGCAAAGACGATAATGCGATTTAGGAGCAGAGACATGCAAAGACAAATAAAGATAATATTTTAATATATTTTATTGAAATGTGACGTTGTTCTCAAAGGGGATGGATTCCTAATTCCTTGTGGCACCTCTCCGTCATTGCCCATGTTGCTCAGTGGTTGAGGCTCCCACAATATTCCACCAAGTATGGGAGTGTCACTGAGGCCTTCACACCTACCAAGACGTCACACTACCGGCCTTTCACCCCGCGGGTGGAGCCACCTGGTCGTTTGGAGAGCCCATCTCCCATCCTGCCGCAGTACCGCCGGGCGGCCTCGGCTTCACCCAGGGTGGCCAGGCGCTTGGATGCCTCCATTGATCCTCCGGGCAGGGGCAACGGCTTGGTGTCCCATGTGTCGTTGTTACCACGTCACGTCAAGGCACAGGCACAGGAGAATCCATCGGCCAAGGCTTGTCAGGTGGAGTATTTGATTGCCAAACCGGAACCGGTTGGGCCGGTGTTGGTTCAGACCTTCGCCTTGGAAACCCAGCGCCGGCCCACCATTTCATAGTTCCAATATATTCCAACGGCTGTAGGACAAGGGCCGATGCTGCGCCAATGTAATGATACAAAGAAACTCCCAAAGAATGGAGTTTCCTTCCAACATCTTGGCGGAGGCATCCACATCTACAAGCAACAGCTACAGTATTGTACTGAGTAAGAGATGCCTCTGCCAAGCTTGTTTCAACCGATGGCAGATGCAGAAAGAAATGAGATCACCACAGAGACAAGTTTCAGGCAACCACAATCTGCAATGTAGCCCACCTACTGATATGTGTGATATACCAATTCATATACTGTAAAACAATGTAAAACATATATGTACACGCACACATCGTTACATACAAATACGTGTGTACCGTACGCATGTCACAATACATGTTTATAATCATATATACATACGATACATGGATCGTTTTCCATGGTTTGATTTCCTTGCGCCAGGAAGAGGTGTCCCTCCGCTTCATGGCCCCGCAGTCACCCGCAGTGCATGGGACTCCCAGCAAGAGGAGTGTGGATATACTGGGGGTATATTACCACAATATTCCAATAATGAGTGGGCCTATATCAACCACAATGAAAATATGGGATATTAACCACAATGATTATATATACTATGATGTTACCTTAAGAATCTTGTATCACTACTGTAGCACACGAATATGGGATATATGGGATATATTGAATTATATTTCAACCATATTACTAGCATCATGTTACTATAATATAATCATGGGTTTAAATGGGTTTAAGGCTTAAGGGCTTTTAATATATTTTGATAGAATGCCATTGCAACCATGCGATGTGTGGTCCTCTGCTTGCGGGCTCTTCCATCCTTCAGGATCTTCAGGCTATTGTGCCTTTGGTACTTAGCAACCGAACGCCAGGTTGGTCTTCTAGATGCAATCATTGCATTGCATCGTCGTTTAAACGTATATAAGCAATACACGAATCTCTGTTGCTTTCCTCATTCTCCAGTTTCAAAGAGTTCATGTTGGTCTCATTTTTGCCCTCTGATGTACTCTGCCATGTGATTTGTGATGTCGACAACCAGCATCAAGGTGCAGCCCTTCTGCATTGCCCAGGCTTCAATTCTTTGTGGTCTTCTACGGGGATGCACACTTCAGCAATCTGGTTCCTGAGCTGAAATCGAGGGCTGTCGCAGCTGCCTAGATGCCAGTGTTTGTCTGGGAGAAACAGGAAGGACTGTGAGAGTATGTGAAAGTTAATCAGATTCATCAAACAGTCAATTCCATTTCCAGCAATTCCATTGGCAAAAATCCAAAAGTCCTCAGCCTCAGCAAGCTTCAAGACTGTGGGCTCTGCAGACTTTGGTCATTTGACCATTTACCATCCCATTTCTTGGATATCCATTGACAATGGGGGATGCTAAGCAATATGCCCACCAGAGAAGATATATCAGTCCATTTTGACACATATTCATATTTATGTAATATACGTACATATATATATAATGTATATATATATATGTATATATATATATAATATTATATAGAATAATATAGACATAGCCATGCCTATTACTGGTCAGTCCTTCTGTTTTGCTATTCCACCTGGCCCTGAGGTTGCCGTGCAACTGGTTGAAGTCCAGGGGCTGCGTACGGAGAAGATCCGCATCGTAGACCTTCCCAGAGAAAACATTAGAATCCAAGGGACATCAAGGGACTATAAATGACTGTAATATGTCCTTCATAAATCTCATCTTTCCCATATTCTATGTATAGATCGTATAGTTGGATGAAGGAAATAAACATAGTAATTTGTCATAACTATGGAAAAGCACCACTATTGTAAGAAGCAATCGATCTAAACGGGCCATTTTCTATAGCTATGTTTTGGAGGGTATCTTAAAGCCAACCAGTTCATCGGGAGATAAATGGGAAATGGAGATATTGATGGGAAGGGAATATATTGGTGCAGCCAGCTGCATGATGTTTTGGTTTGTTTAAAAATAGGGTAATCACTCAACTCCACTGGTTGATCATCAATTTCCCCATTGGAAAGGCTATTTTTTTAGGGGGACCACAGTGATTATACCCCATTTTTCTTTTAGAAAGCCATTTAAATTTGATTTGTACTGGAAAAGTGGCGTATCCTGATTATCCTGTCGATTTTCCGTCCCAAGGAGTACGTCCCGACTTGCAACATTCTCAGGTCGTTGGGCAAGGCATTGAACGATCAATTTGTTTGGCCCCGGCAGAGGCACCGGAAACCGTTTAGGAACACATGGGGAGAGGACCGTCCCCGGACGGATCCAGAAATCAGATCTAGAGATATCTAGAGAGTGTTTGAGCAAGAGAAATAAGTTGAAATAAGAGAATTAGATGACCGGATTGCACATGCGCCTAACCAGGGCGTATTTGCAAGATTTTGCAAGCAGGTGCTTGATGCGGGCACAGTGCGCTTGCACTCATCAAATCCTGAGGCTGGAGTGATTTGAGTCATGAGTCAAGTGCAGAATGTGCAACCGTTTTGCACTTCTGAGGGTTTTCTTCTTTAATCGGAAATCTCAGGTGTGAAGAGAGGCAAACTGCAATTTGCTCCGAACATTTCAACAATGCAGGGAAATTACGTACTAGTTCGGTTGGCTGAAGAGGGTTTCAGACAGTTTAGGTAGAGCTCGCTCCCCACTTGTCTGCATGAACCTCGCAGGCAGTTCAAGTGCAGCCAACAGCAGAGGCACAGGGGTCGCAAAAGGGCATGGCCACGACATTTTCCAAGAGTTCCTGTCGCATGTTCAATTTGAAGCTCTCAATCTAGAAGACTAGACGGTGCGATACACTACCATACCAATCATTGCCATACATGACCACACATGACTATATAAGGCATTACGATACATTACCATTCATTACCTACCATTACCTATACAAAGCTTATAACCCACGGATCATTTAAACAACATGTTTGTAGGTGGTTTGGAACTCCTGGATCATTGCAGAATGATGCCAGTTGGGTGGATCGACCTTCCACCATGTTCCACGATCTTCCACGGTTTCCAGGTCGATCCTCGCTACGGTGTCAAGTTCAACATCTTGATCACTTCCATGCAGGCTGGAGCAGTGGAAAAGTGAAAGGCACACTAAGGCGACCTGGCAGGAAGAAAGGTACCAATGGGGAACCCGAACCTTCGGAAACAGATGAAACAGTGCTCAACAACATGGGGCAGAGTCGCATGCGACTTAGGCATGCGTCCAACCCTTAAGAATCAGACGCCAATCTCAAGAAATGACAGGACTCTCACTACATATTGGCGCGTGGACCTTCCAGAATTTTAGATGGCATAGCAGCATAGCATGCGATAGGTTGGCACCAAGAGCTGTCGATTACATGCCGTGGATCCTGCAGTACGCCGGCTAGTGGCCGTGGGACAGCCCAGACTGACGACGTGGGCAGTTGGAGTTCTTTTTGTCGATTTTGAATGATTTATGGGTTTTACTTGACTTGAATTATCGGTCTAGTTCCAGTTGGCTATGATATGGTCGAACCGGTGACGCTTCCTTGACATTCTCTACGTTTTTGTCAAATGTCAGTTGGACACTGATCATCACAAGAACTATGAGACTGTAAATGTGACTATAGACTATAAAATGTTTTTGACAGGGATTGATCTGGAAGACACTGTGTTTCGGCCATGACTTGCGACGTGCACTTGAAGCAAGACCATTATTCAATGCTTACATCATCTTACATCATCATCTTACATCATCGACATTATTCAAGTACCATTATTCAATGGGTACTGTCTTGGACAGCTCGGATGGTGGTAGCCGCCACTCGAGGCCATGCTGATTGTCATCGCAGCCGATCCACCAGAGATCAAGGCGTGGGGCACCAGCCGAACATAGCCGAACCAAGTGTATCAAGTGTCCAGCGGGTTTCCTGTCGTAAAACTAGGCAAATTATTGCATGATTTGCATGAGGCCGTTTCGAGCAAGTATAAGCATGGATGTACAGAGGACGGACAACCAGGCTGTTTTTTTGAGAGTCAAGAAGTGATAGTTAAACCATGTTAAATCTGCAATTTCACTCACCCAATAGTATCATTAATGAAGCCCAAGACTCCTCATTGGAATCATAGCCAGATGGTCCACAACATCTCTTTACCGGCTCGGACCTCGGACCTGAGAGATTTTCCCAGATTTCAAAAGCACGTGACCAGGGACACGTTGAAGAAAGGAAAGTCTATTTGGAGGCAGTCATTGATTTCTCATGAACATGCCAGAGAGAGAGAGAGCATAGATTCCAACATCTTCCCCCGGTGTTTCCCTAAATTCCCTAGTGATTTCATGACACCGTTGCCTTTGTTACAAGGTGCTGACGGCAGTTCGAAAGCGACTCCTCTACAAAAACGAGGCTGGATCACTTGGAGCCTCTTCCAAGCATTTGGAATATTTGGATATATTTCTCCACCCCCTCAACTAACACTTTTCATGTTGTGGGGACGGAAAATCATGGGCCCGCTGTGAGGCAAGCAAATTCGATTGGTTTGCAATGGTTTGCATTTGGGTTGATTGGAAGGAAGGCATTAGGTGCAAACAAATAAATCAAGTGAACAATTCTAACATTTCTTTCGTGGTCATCACCTTTGCTTCTTCAGAATCACTGTAAGCGCTGGAACAATCACCAAAGCCCCAGCTGTCACTTGCGGCTAGAATAGGCTAGAATTCGACATTTTGCTTTGCAAGCTCAGTGGTTTGGAAGCAACTAGAATATGACACGTCGGATGCCCACTGCCTTGTCACAAAGAGTATTGGACGTTTGGCGCGATTGTTGTTTAGCATTCATCAGTATCCATTAGTATCCACTGATATCTATTGGTATCCATCAACATTTGGACATTCTCGTGAAATCATTAGGCAGTGAGACCTCTGAAGTGACCTGGGTGGGGAAGGTGTTGAGTCGGGTGCAGTGAAATTTTGACAACAGCTACCAGGACCTAACGTCGCGTAATCATTGCCTTGGATTTGGTCGGCTGGGCGCATCATTTTTGGAAGCACAAGTGAATTTGGTCTATTAATCACTATTAATCAGGTATAGATTTTGTGGCATGATGCCAACCCATACAGCTCCAGGTACACGGTCAGGTGCTCCGAGCCCGCATTGGTGTCGGTGCAGTCTGGCATCCTGGAAGGTATTGGCCCAATATGAAAGCATTTGTTGACAACATCATAATAATACATGATTATATATGAACATGTATGATAGCACATGATACACATACATAAATACATATATACATACATTACATTACATTACATCACATCACACTACATTACACTACATTACATTAATACATACATACATACATACATACATACATACATACATACATACATACATACATACATACATACATACATACATACATACATACATACATACATACATACATACATACATACATACATACATACATACATACATACATACATACATGATTGGTAACGGTCCCACCGTGAATTCCTTGGTGTCCTCACCTTGTTGTAATGGCGACCACGCCAATCCTTAATGAAACCCTTATGGCTGCCACGCCAATTCCAAGCGGCCACGCTTGATTTTCCTATGGCTCGAAGCGATCCCGCCACGTCCCACCCGCTTTGGGCCGCATTGCAGATGCACACACGGAACTGAGCAAGTTGACCAGGCAGTCTGGATGAAAAGGAAAGGGAACATGTGAATGCTGGATTGACATTCCCAGTCTTTTAATTCGAAAGAATTTCCGCATTCGGCATGTTCCAGTGAAATTTACCATTCACTTCCTTCATGCAAAATTGTGGTGCACTTGTTTCCCAATCTGCATACCCGCAAGAATGACATCTCGATGTCCATACAAGTGTTCTTGCATTCCAGACTTTGCCAAAAACCAGCGTCAAAAACCTTGGTCTCCACTTTCAAAATAAAGAACCATCGGCAAGCAAGTAAGGTCAATCTCATGCTGATCAAGTGTACAATCACAAAATTATTTCGAGCTGACATAGGGATATGCACTGGTCTCTGAGACGACTTGGCTTTTCTCAGAACTGATTGAATTAGACTCCGTTCCACGAAGCCAGCGAATGCGAGTTTTGGCATCGGCTCGAGTTTTCAGCACTTGAGTTTCATCCTGCAACCTGTAGTGGCCGAGACGAAGACATTCTCGCAACACTGTGCTATCCATGATCTTAGTTAATGCGTCTGCCATCTGAGCACCAGTTGGAACCCATCGGACCATTACACCAGTGGCTAGGTGTTCACGAATCAATTTGGCTTGCAGCAATGTTCGAAACTCTGAGCATGCAGGCTGTGCAGTTCTACTTATTATATCATACAAGCTTTTACAATCCGTGCTAATGATACTATCGGCCAGACTAACATTTTTACTTATCTCATGAGTATGCATCAGTGAAGCATTTGGTTCTTCATCATTGTCTTCATCTTTGATTGCAGTGAAAGCTGGTGGTAGTTTCAACAAGGCTGGATCACCTAGTTGCCATTGACATGCATGATCTAACAGCCATGCCCAAAAGAGTCGAGCCCAGGCTAATGTATCAACTGCACCTGCCATTGCCATGGCCTCCGCTGACAAGGTACTCACTGCTACCTTTTGGATTTTGCGAGAGGACCACAAAATCGGATTGACTGGACTACTCTGATTTGCGCCAATACACTTATGTGCGGTCATCAACAGCATTCCTTGATGTGAGGAGTGATTCTTACTTGAGGCGAATGCAGCATCTGAAAATGACACAAATCTGATGTCTTGCAACGGTATGGGTTGGATACGCAGTGCCGTGTCAGCATATCTTTTGGCCTCCTGAAGAGTTCGATTTCCATCCATCAAGGTCTGAACCACTGCACTATTGATCTGACTCTGAAGAAACGAGAGTCGGCTACCCAAATCCGGACGACTGTTTGTTGAGGCATACTGTAAACTCCCAATTAAGCCGCGCAGTTGTTGACGTTCATCTTCTGTCACCGGTTGTTGAGGATCATGACGACGTTGACTGTTAATGTGAATAGGTTCAATGGCTTTGACATATTTGGTTTGATCCACCGTGATTGAATAGTCTTGATGTTGTTGAATGTGTAAACCAGTGAATGTGAAATCTCGATCTTTGCGGCTACCAAAAGGGTATTTTGCTTCCAACTGTTTCAACTTGGCATGAAATTCTGGGGTTCCACAGCAAAGTCCATCATCAACATGAATTCCTATTAAGCCACATGTTTGACCTTTCTTGTCCTGCAGAGTAAAAAGGCATGGATCAAACGGTGATTGTGTAAAGTTAAGTTCCAGGAGGCCCTTTTGAAACTCACGAAACCATAGCAGTGGTGCATCCACTCGCCCATATGCTCCTTTGAGGAGTTGTACAATCTCATCATCAGCTAGGTTCATCTTGTTGCGGAGTTCAATTGGTGGTTCTAATCCAAGCTGTCGAGAATCATCACTCCCTCTGAGAAAGGCGGTGCGGATGTCAAAACTACCAATGTCCCAGCCAGAGCTGGCAGCAAACTGAAGGATAAGCATCCGAGCAAGTTTGGATAGTGTTGGGCTATCTCTGTCAAGTTCACATAATTGGGGATCTTCATATCCCAAAACAATCAGTCTTGCTTTTGGTGTTTTGGTTGTCTTCTCAGTGTCTCCCATATCCTTCCACGTTAAAAGCCAGCGGCATCGGAGGACATTCTCCTTCGGAATTTGTTGTCTGCAAATCTTTTGAATTGTTCCAGTGTCCAACCATGACTGCAGCTCCTTGTCTTTTGCCATGTCAAACAGTTTTCGATCTTCAGTATTCAAGTCTTTCAGTTTCACCTCACTGCGTTGTTTCTTGGCAGCGGACACTAGACATGCCACTTGTTCTTCATGTTCTGCGCCATACATCCTTGTCACATCATTCACATCCAGTTCAATTTCCATGGACCAGCACTGATCACTGGATACCTGAAGCGCTTCACAGAATAAGTCAGCATCATCATCATCCGGCACAGGAATTTCTATATGATCATCCTCATGTTGTAGTTGTTCTTCAATTTCTTCGGTTGGAACAATGGAAGGACTTCCAATGGACGGTTCTGGTTCAGTTGAATCACGTATTGAAACCTGTGGTGATCCTGTTGTTGGTGCTGCTCTTGGAGTCTGCGCAGGCATTTCGGCACTGTTCTCTATCATGACAGGTCCAATCTTTGGCTGTTCTTCTTTTGAAACCGCACCTGATTTGTCAAGGGACACTTCTTCTACAGCGGACAACGGTCTAACTTGTTCAGGTGCTCCACGATACAATCTGTTTCCAAAAACTGCCCACACACATGAATCACCTTCTTGTTGAATCACCCTCATTGGTCCCATCCATTTCTTATTTTCTCTCCATAGCATTATCCAGTCCCCAGGTTGATACCTACCCCTATTTGGTCTTGTTCTCTGCAGTAGTGCTCTTCGACATGCTTGGTCGTTATCTACCTTGACAAACGCTTGGCGAGCTTGTTCTCGTCGAGAGAGTTCTGCACGAAACCGAATTCCTTCAGGACTGTCAGTTCTTGCCAATTCGTGTGCTGAACCAGTTTCATCACTCACTACTGATCCTGGCTGTCGCTGTAATTTTCCAAAAACCAAAACTTCAGGTGGATAACCTCTGTGTCGGGACCATTGATTCTTTGTTTGCGTTGCATACACTAATGCTTGTTCCAGTTGGTCATAACTTGTTATGGATTCCTCATGATCCATCTTGGTCAAGATGGATTGCAAAATTCCTCCATGTCGTTCACAGCGGCTGTTTTGCCAATGGGCTTCTGGTGGAATAATCCTGAGTTTAATTCCATGCTTTTGGGCAAACTCATGAACAGTCTCATCACAGAATTCTCCGGCAGCATCCAAAATTAATTGACCAGGTGGTCCAGCCCACAACATCCAGCCTAAACTGAGAGCTCGTAGGGCATCCGCGGCAGTGCGGGCGGGTGCACAATATGCACTTTGGAAGGCTGTGCCATGATCTACCATGTGATAAAAATGGAACTGTGACCCCTGAGAATTAGTCCATGTTATCCCATCCATAGCTACTATATCCCCAAAATCCAGCGGTTCTTTGATTGCACTTGGCCTCGGAATTGTTGGCGGCTGAGACTCTTGACAGGTTGAACAACGAATTTCAGGAATAGCCTTGAGTATGCGATCTTCACATCCGAGTTGTCTACACATATACTCCAACTTTTGTTGGCCCGGATGGCCCATGTTTCGATGCAACTTCAGGAGCCATTGCTGTTCGTCCTTTTCCAGTTCTAAAAACTTTGGTCCATGTTTCTGACATGTTAAATCAACCACCACTCGATCCATTGGTTTCTCATCTTTGGCACATGACCCCCCTGGAGCAACTTCGGAAGGAACAATCTCAGTGGCTGACGGTGACGACCGACTCCGTTTGAGTTGGTGCATGGCTTCGGACAAACTAGAACTACCATCACCAGCTCTTTTGGTTGGTATGGCCTTTGGCTCGCTGGATGCATTTGGTTGCACATTGACAGCACCTTCACTGTTCTCCTGCCAGGAGTTATATTTGGGTCTGGCAAAGACTGTCAAATTACATCGTGCAGGAGTACTTTGCCTTCGGAGTTGTCTATAGGACAAGCGTTCCCAATTTTCCCACTCAGGTTCAACCACAACATCTTCAAAACGTCTACGTATGCAAATCATTTTACGCCAAGGAGCTTCTCCAGGAATCATGCGAGTGTTGGGACCTAACATTCGGTCAGTTCCACGACAAACTACCACATGTCGGACCACATGATTGGGACACAACGTACGGACAGCTTCTAGAATATCCCCTTGTTCCCACACTACAACTCCAACCCTTGGTGCTGCAGCATCTACAGCTTTCATGACATCCAACCATTGCACATTTGGATGTCGGAGAGTGATCTGCATCGGTGAGCTCTTCTGTCCCAGACGACGACGCTTAGTTGGATGATCTTCAGGACCAAATTCACATTCGTCATTTGCGAGGATTTCGCTGGGATGACTATGGTTACGTTTGAGCAACACTTGACAAACCTGCCTTGCAAATTTTCTGGGGTATTGCTCGGTGAACTTCGATACTGCCATGCTTTGGTCTTGAACCTGTGTGGTCCCTGCAATTTGATAGTGTTCGTGAATCCCGAGGCATCTTTGACCATCAAATTTCTGTTTCAACTCCATGGATGTCGTGCAAACTTGAAGTCGTTTCCGAATTGGCATTCCTGTCACTGGTTCTTTCAACTTTCCTACCTTGCACAAATCAAACACGCATGGATGAGCTACATTGAGCAATGGTCCAACACTTGGCAACTTTAGCATGGATGATCCCTCCGGTTGTTCTAAGTGAAAGTGTTTCTCCAGGGAGACTTGATGTTCACACAAAACCACTCCTAGTGCAACCTGCCACAAGCGTTGACGCCGATCATCCAACACCTTCTGTAGTGATTCAAGTGACCGGGACATGTTCAAAGCTGACCACCTGCACCATGGACCACATTCGGGTGAATACCAGACATGTTCTGGTTGCTCAGCACACAAATATGAAAACAACTTTCGGCGGCCGGCTGTTGTTCCTAAGTCACCTGAAAACAGACCGAATCTTCTGGCTTGACCACCAAGGTTGTGGCATTGCTTGGTAAGTTCACTCTCGGGGCCACACATGATCTCATACAACTTCATTCGTTTTCCAGTAGGTCGGATAATTTGTTGTACGCTTGAAAGTTCTTTGCGAATGCAGTGAATCCACCTTTGACATTCTTTCTGAAAAGTCGGTACTTCATTGGTTACTGTTGCAAACTCAAAATCCAACATTTCCACTGGAAATTCTGTACAACCTTGGTCATTCAGCACAGTTGACATCAGTGGCTCTGATGTTTGCTCGATCTGTCCTACATCTCGGCTTTTGGCTGAATCAGAAGACCTTGAGTTGACAGCTGCTGAAGGTGAGAGATCACCTGTGCCAGAGCTTCTTCCATGCGTCCCATGCGGCTTTCCATCTCGTTCTGGTTGATCTGAATCTCTGTCATTTGCTGAGTCGGCACTCCAGTCATTCTTTCCCAGTCTGAATCCTCCTCCTCCTCCTCGTCCACAGGTTTGACCATCCCCAACCTGGTAGTCTTCATTTCCTCCTTCTTCTTGGTATTCACTTTGGTCTTGACTGTGGACGTCGAGGGTTGGCTGTCCTCTTGGATCATCAGTTTGACATACTGGAAGTACTTTTGATGAGTCGGTTTCTGACTGTCCTCGAATCTTGTCAGCATGTAGTTGGTCCACTCCTTGTCCTGGAATGCTTGGGCAAATGTCTGATTCATCTTGGCTTTGCCCAAGTCGATCTTTGTCTCGGCCAAAATGGCCAATGGAATCTTTTCGATCTCTTCGTCCTTGTTCTTGCCCATGTACGCCTGGAACTGCTTGTGCAAAGACATGGCTTTCAGTCTTACACGAAGTTGCACAGGGAGACACTTTTGAGCTCGGACAGATAGCTGTGGCATTCTTCAATCTGTCATGGTCTTTTCCGGCAACATCACGATTTGACCACTGTGAACTATTCACACTGTGATTGACAACCTCATGACCTGGGACCTCCACAGCAAAACTTGGACACGGTTGCATGACATCTGCAAAAGTGAGGCTGCTCTCACTTACCTTCTTTCCAATTGCGTACATGCGGTTTGAAACCTTCATGGAAAAATCATCACCTTGGCTTGTCGGTCGACTGGCCGGCGGAGTCTGTTCTTGGACTTGACAGACCGTGTTCTCGTGTGCTTTCCCCCATAAATCATTAATGTTCATCATCATAAGGTTCTTTTCGTCATGATAAACAGGGATATATCTATTCAGAAGTTTACTCCACAAGGTGCATTCATTGGCATCAATCACAGCTTGAATCGTCTGCAGGAACTTGCTTGACAGGAGGAACGGTGTCTTACCATGCACAACTGCTACACGGAACCATTGTCCATGTAATGGAAAATGAATTGCCACCTTGCTCTGCAGTGTCTGATGGTTGCCGAACCTGAAAATCAGATCTACCTCTTGACGCTTAAGCTGACTCCTAATGCTTGGTTGCAGTTGTTCCAACAGTTCTTTGAGCTGATCACTCCCAATGACGGACTGTGAAGCACCAAGATCGACAACTCCAGTGGTTCCAGCAGAGCAAAACAAACTATGGCATTCAGCGGATGCATCAGTGGGGCAGCTTGGCTTGACCAGGTTTGGTCGGATCTCACACGGCTTGGTTGTTGGTGTTCCCTTCCTGGGCACATATGAGAACATGTCACCTAGTCTTTTCTTGAGTGCGTTCTGAAAGCTATACCCCTTGGACCTCCCCATAATAACCCCAAAACACCATTCCAATAGGTTCCGAGATTCTGTTGGGTCATGCCATGGTTCCATATCATTCAGCAAACTGAACGTATCGGCATCGACATTGGGCTCGACAACGGTTGCAGCGGCTGCTTCATGGTCTATGACAATTGAGGTGGGCACCACATTCTTACCATCACTGCTGGAAGTTTGATTCAAAGGACATTCGGCCTTCCAATGGCCTTTGGCGCCGCAACGCCGGCATGAACTCTCTGCAATTCTCTGAGCCAGTGACTTAGATCGGAACCCTTTGCCTTTCTGTTTTCCAAATCCCTTCTTTCCAAAAGAACCCTTGCCTTTGCTGTTGCTCCAGAAACCTCGGGAGCGTGTTTTCTCCACCAGTCGTTTCCTGGCCTCTTGGTATGACGAAAAAAAGGCGGCCAATTCATGATCCTCCTGAACACTGTCCACTACGGCGTTCTCAAACTGGACTATCAAGGCTGAGTCTTCATCATCATGCAAGTTCGGATCAATTTCATCTTCATACCATTCATCTTCATACCTTGACCAGTCATCATGTTGATCATCATGTTCTTCAGCTACAAAAGCGGTATGATCATAGGTCTTGAGCGTCTTGTCCTTTTTCCCAAAAGCATATTCTTGAAAGAACGAGGAACCTAACATGCGAACTGCTGCAGCTACTCGGGACAGCTTCAATTCACCAGAGTCCTCAGCTCCCGATTCTACCAGAATTCGCTTTTTTGTCCTCCCCAGTCAATCGGCTTCCCCTCAGAGTGATGTACGCCTGCAACTCAGCTAAGGACATTTTCTTTGACAGAAGTTCTGACCAGGCCACATCGGCTCGGGCCAAAAACGAATCAGCAGTTTCGTCAGGCTTCTGCACACATCGAAACAGGGCCTTCTCGGCAATCTCAAAACGTTTCTCTAACTCCACTTGTCCAAAAGACCCTCCTACCAGTGACACAATCATCTCAATCCCTTTGCGATCACCAGTGAAAATCTCGGCTTGATGAAGTTGAAGCTTTTGGAATGCAGATCCCTTGGTGTTGAGCACTATACGTGTTGCTAGCTCGACCAATCGATTCTCAGGCCATGCTTGCAACAACAGCTGAATTTTCTGACTCCATGTCTCCACGCTGTCCACTCCAGGGTCATATGATGGCACAAGCTGCGCCAACTGCGTTTGCACACTTTCCTTTTGTCCATCACCTGAAGCAGCCTCCGTTGCCCCATCAGGCATGGTAGCTCGCCCTGCCATGTCGGCCAGGGCTCCGCTACCAATCTCAATTGATTGGTAACGGTCCCACCTGTGAATTCCTTGGTGTCCTCACCTTGTTGTAATGGCGACCACGCCAATCCTTAATGAAACCCTTATGGCTGCCACGCCATTTCCAAGCGGCCACGCTTGATTTTCCTATGGCTCGAAGCGATCCCGCCACGTCCCACCCGCTTTGGGCCGCATTGCAGATGCACACACGGAACTGAGCAAGTTGACCAGGCAGTCTGGATGAAAAGGAAAGGGAACATGTGAATGCTGGATTGACAACATACATACATACATACATACATACATACATACATACATACATACATACATACATACATACATACATACATACATACATACATACATATACACACACAGAGGTACATACTATAATTATATATATATAAAATTATGTATATGTATGCATATATATATACATATGTATCACATATCAGATCATACATGAATTGTATAGCCATATCCACAGTGGCTATACATTTTGACATCTGCGGATGCGTGGCCTCAACGATCGAATTGAGGTCTCCAGAGTTGGTGATCAACTCATTGGACACACGGACCATCGAATTGTTGTCCCTTGGTGATGCCATGACTTGCCGTGGCTTGCGGGGGGCACTTGTCCATAGATTTCTACGAGTATAATTATATATATATGATTATGTGTATATTATATATATACACTGTATATACATACATTGATGATGTATCCATCAAAAGAAAAATCAACTGCCCTTGGATGCATACCCCATATATTGTCTTATATAGTCTTATTTGAACCCAGGGACATGTTTGAATCTCATTTTTGAAGACTTGTCTGGCGAACTCGCAGTGCCAAAAGGCTCAATGATATCTGTTTTTGGGACATTTTTATTGTGGCGAGAGTAGCAACACAGTTTGACATATGTTCCATCTATATTGGGCACACCTTTTGGTGAACGATTCAGAGATCTAGGTCAGCAGCCGACTCCTTGAATATTTTAGAGGGGAGAGCTCTGCGGCAACCGTTGGTCCTGTTGGTTAAATGATTAATCGCCTGTGTATGAAAAATCGAGGTTTTTTCAACCTCAGCTGATCAGTGTCCCAAACTCCCGCTGATGATCTGACCTCAACAAGACCCCCCATGTCTCTGAATGTCTCTGAGGTTTCATGCAGTGCCGGCCACACTGTCTTACAGTGCTGAGGTGTCGATGGTGTATGGTGGCGGGATTCATCCTGGGAAATCAATGGACATCACCATTTCAATGGCTATAAAACAAGATTCAACTTGCAAGTCATCCGGAGTTCTGGGTGATTTTCCAGCATGCCATTTGTGCTTGAAGGACAAAGTTATGCAAGGGTCACATCCCCCTGATGTTGGAGCAAATGCGACATAGAAGTAGAATGAAGTAGATGTGTGTGAGACCCGTGGAGCAGACGTCGCTAGGTCTTTCTCTTCATTACCTCTGATGTGATCGCCCCAGCAGATTTTGTGTTACCATCTCACCATGGGCCTTATCGGAGCTTATGGGATCTTATCCCCAGATGACATTTCTTTTTTTCCCATATTACAATTATATACAATTATTAATATTATTAATATCATTACCAGCCTTATCCTTAAGCTGGGAGTTCCGGATTCACTTGTTTCACCAAGGATCGGGTGATCAGTGAGACCCGGCTGTTGCAACTGTCGTACACGTGAGACAACCGGTGGGACATATGCAGAATTTCATTGCACCAAGAGATAGTTTAGTTCGGAGACAATATCACGTTTTTTGACCACATTTTTCACCCTAAATTAGAAAATCACTTGCCTATATTGCCACAGAAATCCGTAAAAAACATCGTCTAACAATGCATGTATATATATATATAATACAATACAATCGGAATGTGCTTATTCAACGTATTGTTTGTAGAAATCGCTCAAATCTGCTCTAGCGGTGAGCCAAAGTTGAGCATCTCTGTGGCTTTCCACAGATGAATTGCCTTGACCCTGGGAAGATGAACAGGGTGCACGGCGTTGCAGGCGCATAGCAACCTCCTTTGCTTGCGGTTAACGTCTGTGGTCAACCTCGACCACCGGAAAAGCCTGCAGTTTTGAGAGGAGCCCCAAGTACTTCCAATTTACTGTTTACACGAAGAAAGTGTGCTGGGTTTGAGGGGTCCCTATCTGATTCATGATTTAGTTTGAATGTTTCCTTTAAAAGTTAAAAACATGGGTTGAGGAGTTCAGGAGCTCTTTCTCAATCATATTCAATATCATTCCATATGCTTCAGATTGATTCAGGCACAGAGCCTGTATGGAATAGAAGCTGGACTACTCTGACAAGGTGGTTCAATGCAAAGAGGCTTCAGCACAAATGCAATCACTAAGCTTCAAACAAATTCAAACCGCTTGTACATTTAAGATCATTTAAGTACATAGTGTATTTTGCATATTCACACCTATTTTCCTGTAGTGCACATATATATATATACATATATAATATGTATACACAGCATGTATGCATGATATATATATATATATGGTTTAGACGGTTTAGATATCAAATGAACATATTTCAAGACTGGCAGACCTTTGGCACCTCTTAACTTCTGCAGCGACCGTTAAAGCGAAATGAGAAAAGGAAGAGGATACGGACTGACCTTTTTCTGATGTTTTCTGCTTTGTCTTGAGATGACAGTGCATGAGCTCGGAATGCTCCTGACCACAGAATTGACCCTTGTCACCCCAACACAAGAATCCCCACAAATAAACATGCTACACTCCCCATTTGTAGCCCATTGCCGGTGGTACACGGCAGGCACACGCTTTGGTGACGGCTGCGCGCGTGGCACCACGAGCGCCACATTTGGGTGAGCCACCAAGATGGGGATGGACTTGAATCAAATTGCCGCTGCTCTTGCGGTCTTTGGGATTGTTATCAAGACCTAAGTGATCCAGCTTTGGAGTGATGAGAGTTGACAAAGGGGCAGTTGTCCAGAGAAGGTGGTCTGGCATAATTTTAGTTAGACGCAGATACAACTCCAACCCTGGCCCACATTTGGCTAGCGGCTAGCAGGGGGCAATGTTGGCTTCACCCCAGCTTTCAGTGTACGATGTATTGAGGCAATCAAAGCAATTCCCTTGCAGCGTCGCCCGGGACCCTCAGTTTGCTTATTTCCAGCCAATCATATCACGGACTGGTTAGGCGGAACTGTGCTCTTTTGTCCCTTGCAATCCGCATGATCCCGCTCCAGGTTGAGCACCGAGTACATTCCGCCCCGCAAGCGCTCCTCAGACCGGGGCCCAGGGCTGTTGAAGGATGAACCAAACTGGACCAAACAGGAAGACCTACCTCCCCCAGGGAGGGCTCATGGTGAAATGAATTAAGGTCATCCATCATATCCTTTGGTGCTCTCTGCCCACTTTGAGCTAGTTAGCCTCAGCGCCCAGCCACGCATCATCACATACATTTCTATAAAACCACCACAACCTCATCATATCAACTCATATCATCCACCTTATCCAAATCATTATATAATATATCATCGGTATATATAATACACTCATTTTCATCAAAGCTTATACATCATCTTACCTCATCCATTTCATCATTCCTAGAAAAAATACAACATAAATTATATAATATTCACGTCGCTTCGCGACGGCAACCGCCCGCACCGCATCGTTGGGCAGCCGCTCGTAACTGCCAATGATGTCGGCCATTGAGACCAAAAACATCCGAAAGTACTGATTGTCGGAAAAAAAAAACGCGAAGAATTTGATAGCCATGTATAGCGGACCAACGCAGTTCAAAAAATAACGAAAAACATGAAAAAACGGCGAAATTGCTGTTATTTACAGTGTTTTTGCGCGGTGAGAAGCAGAAACCACTGCAAATACCATGGTTTTTGAGGGTCAGGTGGCCAAAAACACTGTAATTTACAGTGTTTTTTTAACCAACGTCAAAAAACACTGGTATTTACGATGTTTTCATTCACACCGTAACATAAAACAGCGTAATTTACGAGGTTTTTGGAAGTTTTGAAGCTAGCCGTCAAGCATGCAGAAAACAGAAAAACACTGTAAAAACCAGTGTTTCTGCTATCACAAAACGACGAAAATCAGTCCGAAAACGGGTCCAAAAACTCAAAAATCCGCCTCCGGGCCCGGCCACCTGCGGAACCGCAAAAAAAGATGTTGCAAACCAAAAAATTGAGGTCAAAAAGTTGAAAAACACGGTTTTTTTTCACTTTTCGCTTGCCGATTTTGGACGGGCGCGTTCACGAACAGGTGTCTTCCGTACTGTTTTTTACAGTGTTTTTTGAAGGCGAGCGTCACGACCTATCAAAAACAGGAGGTTTTGGCCGAAAAATGCCCCCCCCCCCAGGTAAACCTGTAACCTTTTACGAGTGCCATCCGGAAGATCACGCCCCAGCACCTTCGGTGCGGGCGGATTTTATTATATAAATTATGGATAATTATGGGATGTCCCTTCCTGCCTGTGCTATATTAAATCATCTTCACCTTCATCATTCTAATCCTCAACATCTTTTTCTTCCTCGCCTTCAAAATTCATAAGGCGCGCCCGACGGGATGGAGTGGATGGGGGCACCAAAATCCCGTAAGACCAGCTACGAAATCCGTAGAAGCCATTACGGCAACAAAAATCCCGTAAGACACAATACGGTAAAACCTCCTACATAACCAAAATACCAAAATCCGTAAGACCCCCTACGAAATCCGTAAGACCCCCTACGAAATCCGTAAGATCCCTTACGGAAATCTGTAGAAGCCATTACAGCAAAAAAGAATACCGTAATTAGTGCTACGGGTTGTGCCCCTGAGTAATAACTGCCTGCCCGTGGGGGCATCCGCATTTGTTGAGAAAAAAACGTTGAGTTGCCGATGCTTCCCTTTTTTTGTGTGAGAAGGTATGAGGTGTTGAAGTGTGAGTTAGTTTGACAACCTTGTTGCTACTTCTTCTCCGCACCATTTTTTTTGGGGTTGTCCCTTCATCCACCCCGCTGGCAGGTCTTCTACATCAAGTACATTATAGCCATCAACAGCGTACTCCACCTGACCCTCAACACCTAGGTTCAGCCAAGGTTTTTAACCCTCAAATATCTTAATCATGATTTTTGGGCATAATTTATGGGGATAATTTCAACCTAAATTCTAAGGTAAAGTATTCCCAACAATTAACACCTGAAATACAGACCTGTATTGTATTCTACTTGTATTCTACTCATTTTAAATAGGATACTGACCTCTGCAGTGATTTGCAATTTTGCTGTTTGAAATCTAAGTTTTTGGAGGTGAAATACTAGTCTAGTATTTCCAGAAATGATAGGCAAAATATTTGCTAGTATTCCTACAGCAGTATTTCACTAATAATATTTAATAAATTATTATGAAAAATTACTATATTTTCTCATCAAAAAATATATGGTGTATTTCAACAAGGTCTTTATTCTCATAGTTGTTTATCCTGCTTAGTTATTTGTTTATCTATAGCCTTTTCTAATACATCCATTCTTGTACTAAACATTGGATTTTTAGATTTACAATATTTATCTATGATTTTATCTGGGTTATATATTATTATATATGATAATAATGTATTTACTTGAAAAGTCCATAAACAAATCATCATATCTATTGTCATCCCTTTCTTTAATTTAGATTAATTTAGTATTTATGTCAGTTTTCATCAACTTCAATACATAGCATTGTATTGCCTATAAGTTTCCTTATATCAACTCTTCTTTTTGTAGCACAACAGCCACCCTCTAAATCTACATCAAAAGATTTGTCATTTTTGAAGCCTTCATACTTCATACTTTGAAAATATATGGGTTGCTACTTAAAGTTCTTTTGACTTCTTCCTTACTGTTAGTGCTCTGGGGTCATCAGGAAAAATATTTACAAAACAATGGCAACAATATCCATTGAGTTTTCTGTTGCCTCTTGTTCTACATCCAGTGTTGTAAGGTGGATGAGTTGATTTACATATGTCACTGCCTCTACAGTCCCAGGGCATTTGTCTCTCCTTTTGTATTCCTTTTGTTATGTTCGCATATTTGCCCCCCTCCACATTCTTCGACATCTCAACTTCCAAACATGCTCCGACACTGAGGTGTTTTGTACATTTGACTTCCAAATGTGCTTCGCGCCACAACGGCGTGCACTTTTCCGACATCTCAACTCTCAACTTCCAAAAGGGGTCCGACCATGGTGTGTTTTGTACCTTTGACTTGGAAATGTGCTTCGCGTGCAACTTTTCATCTCTCATCTGACCACATGGCTCCGCACCCGCCGCTTTAGTGAGCCTACTTTTCGACCCTCCGGAGCTACAAATCATTGGAAAAACATAGTGTTTCGCGGCTTTCCTACCTTTTCGCGCACCTGCATCTTCTTTCTTCTGACTCTTCTGACTCTTTCTCTGACTCTTTTTCCATCTGTCCATATCGTCGGAAGTTTGACTTCTAAACTTCTTTCGATTATGTATATAATTTTTACGGATGAGATGGGTGAGATGGGTTGATGAGGTTGTTATGGTTTTATATGGTGATGCATGATGAAATGTATGCGATGAGGGGTTGTGATGATTTTATTTGTTGATTATGCATGTGATGATGCGTGGTGGGGTTAGGCATTTAACTGGGGGCTGACACTCTCTACCTCTTTTGGGAGTAGCGACCCTGACAAGAGTTCGTGGCCCATGTGAGTAGGGAACAGCCACGGGTTTCATTAGGATTTAGGTTTTTTTCGGCCAATTTCTTTTGAGACATACAACGCGGAGTTGCAAGAAATTGGATACACCCTGTCTGTTTGCGCCCAGTCCGGACCACCTCCACCGCGACCGGTGAGACCTATTGCTGCGATCCTGGTTCCACTGTGGCCGAGGGCAGGACAAACTGAGTCTCAGACATAGAGGATTCGATGAATCAATGGGTGTAGTTTGCTGGAAGTCCATATGACGGTCATTTCGATGTTGGCTTCAGTGTTGGCCAAAGCTGGTGATGGAGTTCTCCCAGGCTCCACCAGCAACTGGTCGTGCAGCAAGCACAGCCTTGGCCTTGGACATTGACCCTTGTAGCCTGGGACTTGCAACTTGCAAAAATGTGTTATCATCAGACGCTATCTCAAGCGTTCCGACATATTTCCAAACGTAAGGGTGGGCACTGGGCCAAATATACCAAGTAATATATATATATATACATATTATATAAAACACACATATATATATATATATATGAAAAACAAACACACACACACACACGATTTCCAGCAGTTTGACAACGAAGTGGCAGGCCATTCTTCCAATTCCACCATCGGACCGAAGAGATGAATGAACCAAACTGTGCCAGCTGTGCCAAGGGCCAAAGGAGACCGGTGAGACAACCCACAGGAGGTCATCAAAGGTCCGGCAAGACGTGGGAATTCTCAGAATTTGGGCAGGGTTGAAGCTAACAATACCCAGTACTTCCCAGTGGATTTAGGCATCCAGGAAACTCAGAATACAAGGAGGAGGAGGATGCCTTTCCAAGTTGCTTAGGATAATGTCAGTAATTTGACATTGAGTAAATTGATATGATGCTGCCCCACCATTATCCTTCAGAAAAAAATCCTTAATCGTTCCAGCTAACCTGGAACTGGATTGTTGTGGGAACCAATAGCGCCAGGACATCACTGAACCACCGCGATGAAACTCTCCATAGAACCATGGTGTCCATGGTGTCTTGATTGTTTTGTTTGGCCGCGTTCCCCAAATGGCATCGGCCACGCAGCCGCCCAGGACGAATCGCAAGCGGTTGTTACCCAAGGCCGATGAAAGGGCTGTCGAAACGCGACATTTCACGCACTGAGGAGCAACAGACTTGTTCCAGAAACATACATCTGTCAAATATTCATCAAATGTACTCAAACGTTGAAAAGAAACATCATTATGGTGCATCATGCTGTACCTTTGGTTGTTACACCGAGAGCAGTAGATTTTGTGGACCCCTTTGATGGCCGCAGCTGTTGGTATTCCATGTGCATGTGGTCATTATAACATTATGGCAGTACTACACTACAAGTAATTAGATTCATGATGTTCGCTATTCTTTAGACTTACGTGCTTTCACGCGGCTTCACATTCGCCTTCAAAGTGTTTGTTGGAAGTCACATGTTTATCTATTCAATCACGGTACGCATCGTCATGACAATCATGACATAGTTCCCTGCCTTCGCGCTATGAGCCAAAATAATGGCACCCACAAATCGAATTCAGGTAATTCAGGGAATTCAGGCCCTCAAAATGGTGATTTCTGTGTCACGACCAATGCATCATTTTTCATTCCCCAGTCTTGCGATTTCACCGCGCTGGCAGATGAATCGCTTGGATCCCTTAGCGGATCCACCTGCGTTGACTGAGTCTGACCTAGAGGTGCGGTGTTAGTGCGGATGCACGATTCACACGATGCTGATTGAGAATTGGGCTCACATTTTCATGTGATTGTACCTGTGTTCTCGCCATGGTGAGCCTTATGTATTAGAATTGATTAGAATTGAGCCGTTATCCTGACATATCCTGACATATCCTGACATATCCTAAACTCTTATAGATGCTCAGGATATCTCAAGATATGCTCTAGCTCAGCATTCAGCTGTCTTGGTTGCTGGCACCGGCACCGGTGGATCCGCAGACGGGACTTCTGGACCTGGCCATGCGGGGCTTCATCCCACAGACGGCAGATCTGACTCCGGCCATGGAGCGAGGCACGGCTCACGCCCCAGGAATTAGTTGGACAGTGATTAAAAATGCTGCGATATATATATATATATACATAGACATAGTATAGTATAGTATCATATAGCCAAATGATATCAAATGATGCCAAAATTTGCGAACCGCTGATGGGTCTGGGAAAATGATCCTGTTGTCAGGCATGCCTTGCTTAATGCAGCAGCCAGCTGCCTTCTACGATCAGGCTGCGTCGTTCAAACACACGGTCTGTTTGAGCGTACCTGTGGATCTGAAAGGAGATGTTTGCTTAAAACTTCATCGCCTGGCTGTTAGTTTTGATTCCCAAAGCAGTGCGCAGTGCTTCTTTCGCGTGTGCTTCATGCTGACTCTGTTTGGATCCCGCAGGTGGTACCATGTTTCTTTATAGCCTGAAACTATGGGAATACAACACCTACTGGTTACTGTTGGTTGTTTCAACTATGTTTCTTTTCGATCTCTCATGATCCCCAAGTGACTTAATTTTTTTTGGATAGCTCAAGCACCAGATCTGCCCCTTTCACCAGGGCATGAAGCAGCTGCCGCGCTTAGATGAGGCTGAACATTTGGCGCAGGTGCGAAAAGGAACAGGTGATGGCAGCGAAACAGCTGTTCTTCGCTCAAATAAACAATCAAGTGGTGTTTTCTTGCTGGCAAATTATAATTATAGGATATTATAGGTACTCATTGGCTATGTAAGTTATATGTTTCCATTGTATCCCCATAGTGGTTGGTTATTAATGGTTACTAATGGTTATTATATTATACTGTATACTGTATCATATTGTATTGGAATATATTATATTACATTACATTACATTATTATATTATATTATGTTATGTTATGTTATATTATATTATATTATATCAGATATTTTCATCATTTTGTTTTACATTGTATCATTGTATTGCTTTATTTTATATTATATTACATTTTGTTTTACATTATACTGCTTTATATTATATTATAGTATGTTATATTACATTACATTCTGTTATACTATACTATACAATATTATTTTTTTTATTAAACTATATTATAATATAGTGTATATCATATATAAACATATATGTACATACTTCATATATATATATATTATACATATACCACATGAATGAAAATATGTGCATACCACACACACACACATGTATATATATATATATATACACAGTACATACTGTACCCCCAAATCTTCCCGGTGATATCGCCTTGCAGGTGAAACTGGACCTGCGCGCGCACATCTTGCGAACGCTTGCTCCACCTGAGGACCAGGGAATTGCTGCATTGAGGTCAGTGGCTGCCCACACATCGTTTTCACAGATATAGACACACTATCTATATACTCTATATACTAGTATGCGTGTATAATTGTGTCTATCTATATATATATGGTATACATCCCACATGTGTAGTAAATCGATCATTACTTATTATGTAGATAATGCTATATTTTAGGATGATACTTGATTGGCGAGTTCTAGATGGACACAGAGTAAGGAGTCCTTCAGCTCAATGGTGGGGAGGCTTTTGATGTTGACGTTGGGTATGGACCACCCTTTCAGGTTTTGTTGATGAGTCCGTTGCGCAACTTCAGTGCGATTCAGGCAGATGAGCTACTAATAGCCTACAACCATTTGCAAACAGGTTTTCACATAGGTTTTCATGGTTTAATTAATGCAAGGATTGACGCATTTTAGTTTCAGTGGAAAATGACGTCCTCCAGGAGATCCCTGCACAGAGTGACTCTTTCAAGGCCTCTGATTCGGAAGGAAATAAAACGGGGGAAAATATGATGTACTCCCTTCAGACAAAAATTGACATGTGGGCCTGGAAGAGGATTTTTCTGATGAGCATGGCATTTTTGTTGTGTCATCTTTGTATTCTTGTGGTGTAAACTCTAAAACGGAACCAAGAGTGGACCAAAGACCATGCTATACCATGCTTTTGCGCAAGTGGAACATAAAGAGTACTGCTGACGAATGAGATCCCGATCCCTTTTGATGACCTCCCACTAGTCATAAGATGTTTTTCTATCTACAGTAACATGTGAGAGTGGTTCAATCCAGTCCACAGATCAATCGACCTTTCCTTCGATGCATTTTCTACTTAGCATCATCTTGATCAAGTGATGATTTCCAGCTCCACAATTTGGTAGACCCTGCAGACTAGAAAGCAATACTTGCAGAACTTACATGCATACTACTAGCGAAAGAAGTCGTGACTGCCAGGCTCATCCTCGGCTACCGCCCCTGTATGGGCACTTGGAATCCAAGCGACATGTGCGATGCAGCAAATGGTGGCACAGCTGCTTCAGACTCTTTCTTGAGAAACCTTTGAGCCACTTTAAACGCCACGCATCAGTGCAGAGCACAGATGCCACTGACATATTATGAAATGTGCGTATTGCAGCATAGAAATAGTATGTCATGATGTGGGCTTCTACCATCCTCTGCTTATCTCTGTTGGTACTCTCCATATTTTCCCAGCCATGGGATCGACCCTCGGCCTAGGCCTGGGCGACCGCCAAACGCCATGCCCGCAAGTGCAATGAAGCTTGACGGCAGGTGATACATGGTGATACAGAAAGCTAATGTCGATTTTGATATACATTATCTATCATTATCTTATATGTGTCGTATAATTATAATATATAAAGATAAGATAAGATAAGTGTCTATTTTAGTATATTTCTCTATCAGGTTCTCGTATTTGCATGGAGTCCATTTAATTCGCTTCTTCCATTTTGAGGCCCGCGCTTCCCTCTGGCCCTGGTGCCGGATCAGTGGCGGAGGCAGCTAGGAAGTGCGAGTCCTTCATCAAGCGACCAGTTTGACCATCGAAGCCAATTTGTTGCACTACCCAGTCAGGAGCATGTGGAAGAATTGTTTTGCCCCCCACATACCCCACTTGCCATGCGAGGCCTATGGCACTTTCTGTACAGAGCTCTTGGAAGCTGTGGACGTGGCAGACCTTTCTGCAGAGGCAGGAAATGCGGGGTTGGCAACTATCAAAACTCCCATTTCCAGAGGTTTGCGATTGAGAACATGACCCTCAAATAGGCACACCCTCAAATAGACGGACTTTTATTTGTAACGAATCAAATCCCTGTTGTCTCCCACCAATGGGTTTGTTGGAACAATGATCCTGTTCCCCTGCATCACAAGGTCCCGGCCTTGCCTCCACCACCTACACAGGCGCTGGGAGTGTAGACTGGACGTTATTACACTATCTGACAGTTGTGTTTTATGATGTTTTATGACATTTATACAATGTGTCGCAGTTTGCACGGAGAAATCCTGGGCCTGGTTTAGAGGCATTTAGAGGAAAACATAGAGAGTGTGTGTGTGTGTGTGCGTGTTGGTAATCCAAAGGCTTGGATAGAGCATAGATTTGGGCCGGTTGCTACCAAGGTCACTGGATTCCCTTTCCAATCATTTATGTTTGGACACTGGAGGCTAGATTAACAGAACTAGCAGGCGCTATCTTCCGCCCTTGGTATTCTCCAGTTGTTGGGTGTGGGTGCCAGAACATGGCCTCACACTTGGCTCCGCTGCTAGCTATGCGTTTTCCGCTGACACCAGCATCCTCAAAGAGGTGTTTTTTTTTTTTGTGGCACAAAGTATCTAGAGAGCGCGGGGGGCGCTCCCTGGCAAATGTTGCATCGCTAGTGCAGCAGAAGGCGCATTCCTGCAGAGCAGGCTCCGCCAAAGTATACACATATACTGTAACATATGTGTGTATAATATATAGGAGGACCACTCGCTTGTACACATGAGTTTCCCCGCTTGTACACGTGACTTTCTCCTCGCTTGTGCACCTGAAGTTTTGCTGCAGGCATGGTACGTTGTCATAAAAGTGTGATAGTAGGGGAAGCGACGATCTTACCGTGTAGCAGCAAGTATGTCGAACATAAACCAGAAGATCTAACACCGTATGTAGCATGACGGCTTGCTGCGATTGTTCTCCAACATGTTTAAGCATTGATGACTGCTTGGACTTCTGAACTTCCACCCGTTAACCTTTCAGAGTGTCGTGAAGAGAAGATCTTACAGAGTAGCATCAAGTGTGTATGCACATGAAACAGAAGATCTAACACTGTAGCCTGTAGCATTTCTGCAATTGCAATCCAACATGTCTAGGCATTGACTGCTGCTTGCCCATTGCTTTGTAGGGCAGAGGGGGGGAAGATTTAAATTGTAGGGCAGAGGGGCGGAGGTTTAAACAATGTCTTAGCATGCTGATCAGTGCTTTGTAGGGCAGAGGAGGGGAACATTCAAATAATGACCTAGCATGTGGCCCACTGCTTTGTACGGCAGAGGGGGGGGAAGATTCAAATCATGACTTAGCATGTAGCCCATTGCTTTGTAGGGCAGAGGGGAAGATTTGAATAATGATTTAGCATGTTGCCCATTGCTTTGTAGGGCAGAAGCGAAGAAGATTTTAATAATGACTTAGCATGTAGCCCATTGCTTTGTTGGGGAGAGGGCGAAGTATGTGTGCGCAAGTGAGGGGAAAGTATGTGTGCGTGTGCGCAAGTGAGGGGATGTGCGCAAGTGAGGGGAGAGTTGTGTGCGCAAGTGAGGGGTTTGCCAATATATACATGTGTATAAATACACATGTATAAATAAATAAATATAAATAAATAAAATAAATAAATAAATAAATATATATATATATACACATAATATGTACATGCAGGCACACACACACACACATATATATATATTATGGCCTTCCCCTTTCGCATTTTCGCTTTGAGGCAGAGATCGAGGCGGCGGCCGTCACCCGGATCTCTGCTTCGTGGCGGGGGTGCTGCCAGCGGAGAAGGCGTGGCTGGAGCTTGGTGTAGACTCCCTAAGGTGTTGTATCTATCTTTGTATATGGAGGTTTCCTGAAATAGGGATACCCCCAAATCATCCATTTTAATGGTATGTTCTATCATAAACCGTCCATTTGGGGGTACCCCCATTTATGGAACCCCCCATATATGTATATACGGGATATATGTATGACATATGACTTAGATATGAATATGATGTATGTGATATGTATATGGCCAAAGGAAGCTTAGTTAGAAAATTTCCGAGTGGACAATTGTCTGTCATGGTCGGGATTTTCCACCATCATGTCAACCACATCATCATGTCAACCACATCATCATGTCAACCACCCATCATCAAGTAGTTGGGAAGTGTGACAGCTCGGAAGCGTGTGAATTCAGGGCTGAAAGCGCCCTCGGGCGCGAAACCTAGTGTTTTTTCCATTCTGCACGCAGGAGGCGTTTTTTTATTTTCGAAAAAGCAGCCACTTGCAGCCACTTGAGCAGCCACTTGTAGCCAGCAGCAAAATTGTCAATTCCAGCCGGGGCACATTTTTCACCGGAGAATTTTCAACACTCTCCGGTGGAAGGCGCCGGAAAAGTTTGATTATCCTCCGGTGGAAGCCAAGTGGCTGCAAGTGGCTGCACTGTTCA
This sequence comes from Cladocopium goreaui, assembly GCA_947184155.2. Classification (NCBI taxonomy): domain Eukaryota; class Dinophyceae; order Suessiales; family Symbiodiniaceae; genus Cladocopium; species Cladocopium goreaui. The sequence continues at coordinate 1,009,580 of CAMXCT020000446.1, forward strand.
AGTGGCTGTTCAAGTGGCTGTTCAAGTGGCTGCTCTGGGCAAGTGGCTGTAAGTGGCTGCTCTGGGCAAGTGGCTGCAAGTGGCTCCAAGTGGCTGCTCTTAGCTTTCGCTTGGGACTTCCAGAAGGCTCTTGATGCTACGCTCTTAACTCCAACACGTTCTTGATGCTGCTCTCTGGGCTTTCTTGTGGAACTTCCAGCAGGCTCCTTCAAGTTACGCTCTTAATGCTAGGCTCTTCATTCCAACATCCTCCATGCTCTTGACTTCACGCCCCTAACTTTCTCTTGACACATTTGTGCTCTTGATGCTAGCCTCTTGGCTTGCCCTTGGAATTTGAAAGCGCTTTTGATGCAACGCTCTTAGCTCCAACACACTTCTGATGCTACGCTCTTTTTCTGGCTCCTGAAGCTGTCCGGCAAGCTCTTGATGCTACCCTCTTAACCTTCTTATTGGGACGCTCTTAACCTTCTCCTGGAAGATTCCAGCATGCTATTGATGCTTGCCTCTTGGCTTTCTTTTTCCTTGGAAGTTCAACGCTCTCTTGATTCTATGTTCTTAGCTGGTTCTTGGTACATACCAGCATGCTGTTCGTGCTACGCATTTAGTTTTCCCTTGGAACTTCCAACACGCTCTTGGTGTTACTCTCTTAACTGTCTCTTGGGCTTTCCAGAAAGCTCTTAATGCTAAGCCCTTAACTCGAACATGCTCTTGATGCTACGCTCTTAACTCTTAATCTTCTTTTGAACATTTTTGAACCATTCATTCTCTTGATGCTAGTCTCCTGGCTTGCCCTTGGAACTTTGAAAGTGCTTTTGATGCTACGCCCTTTTCTTTGCCTGCAGCAGTCCGCCAAGCTCTTCATGCTACGCGCTTAACTTTTTCTTAGAACTTATAACACTCTCTGGTGTCTGAGCCTTCCCCTGGAACATTCCAACATGCTCTTGATGCTACTCTCTTAGCTTTCTTTTTGGCCTGCCAAAACGCTCTTAATGATAAGCTCTTAGCTCCAACGCTCTCTTGATGCTCGCTCTCAACCTTCCGTTGAAAAATCATGCTTTTGATGCTGGCCTCATGACTTGCCCTTGGAGGAATTTTGAAAGCACGTTTGATGCTACGCTCTTAACCCCAACACACTTCTGATGCTACGCTCTTTTCCTTCTCCTGAAGCAGCCTGGCAAGCTCTTGATGCTACTCCACGACGGGCTCTTAACTTCCTCTTGAATTTTCCAACACGCTCTTACTGCTAGGCTCTTGATTCCAACATGCTCTTGAACATTCGGCAAGCTCTTGATGCTGCGCTTTCAACTTTCTTTGACTTGTTCATGGGATGTCGAAAGCCTTCTTGATGCTACCCGCCTAGCATTCTCTTGGAGCATTCCAGCGCGCTCCTGACCCCACACTGTTAACTCCGACGCGCTGTGAATGTTACCCTCTTAACTTTCCCTTGGGCTTTCCAACTCTCTCTTGATGGTAGGCTCCTAACTTTTTCTTGGAACATTCTGCCGCACTCTTGATACTACGCTCTTGGTGCTGGCCTCCTGATTCGCTCTTGAAATTTAAAGGCTCTCTTGATGCTGGACTCTGAACTCCCACGCGCTGACGCTCTTGATGATGCGCTCTTCCGTTTCTCTTGGCGCGAATGGCAAGGTCTTGCTGCTACGCTCTAAGGTTTCTGTCGGAAATTCCAACATCTCTCTTCATGCTACGCATTGAGTTTTCCTGGAGCATTCCAGCAGGCTCTTGATGTTGCGCTCCTGGCTTTATCTTGGAACCAGCACGCTCTTTTTGCAACGCTCTTAACTCCAACGCGCGCTTCATCGCTCTCAACGCTCTCTTGGAACTTCAACATTCTCTTGATTCCACTTACCTTGGTCTTGTTACGCTCTTAGCGTTCTCTTGGAAATTCCCACACTCTCTTGATGCCACGCAAACTGCATTCCAGCAGGCTCTTGATGCTACGCTCTTGGCTTCCTCTTGGAACAGTCCAGCACGCTCTTGTTGCCACGCCCTTGACTCCAACACGCCCTTCATGCTACGCTCTGAACTTTCTCGTGGTACGTCAGCACTCTCTTCATGCTTTGATTTGAACCTTCTCTTGAAACAGCCCAACACGCTCTTGACGCTACGCTCCACCACGGTCTTGATTCTACGGTCTTAGCTTCCTCTTGGACTTTCCAACATGCTCTTGATGCTAAGCTCTTAATTCCAACATGCTCCTGATTCCACGCCCCTAACTTTCGCCTGAAACATTCCAACTCGCTCTTGTTGCCACTCTCTTAGCTTTCTCTTTGACTTGCCAAAACGCAAGCTCTTGATGCTACCCTCTTGGCTTTCTCTTGGCACATTCCAGCAAGCTCTTGTTGCCACGCTCTGAACTTTCTCCTGGAACATTCCAGCAAGCTCTTGATGCTACGCTCCGCGATGCTCTTGATGCCACGCTCTTCATTTCCTCTTGGGCTTTCCCACTCGCTCTTGACGCTAGGCTCTTGATTCCAACATGCTCTTGCTTCACGCCCCTAGCTTTCTCTTGACAGAGAGTCATGCTCTTGATGCTAGCCTCCTGACTTGCCCTTGGATTTTTGAAAGCACGTTTGATGCTACGCTCTTAACTCCAAGACACTTCTGATGCTACGTTTTTTCTTTCTCCTGAAGCAGTCCTGCAAGCTCTTGATGCTACCCTCTAAACTTTCTCTTGGAACTTCCAACGCTCTCTTGATGCCACGCTCTTATAGCCCTCCCCTGGAACTTCCAACTCTCTCTTGATGCTACGCTCTTAGCCCTCTCCTGGAAGATTCCAGCATGCTCTTGATGCTACCCTCTAAACTTTCTCTTAGAACTTCCAACGCAGTCTTGATGCCACGCTCTTATAGCCCTCCCCTGGAACTTCCAACTCTCACTTGATGCTACGCTCTTAGCCTACTCCTGGAACATTCCAGCATGCTCTTGATGCTACCTTCTTGGCTTTCTCTTGGCACATTCCAGCAAGCTCTTGTTGCCACGCTCTGAACTTCTCCTGGAGCATGCCAGCAGGCTTTGCACGGAACCCTCTTGTCTTTCTGTTGGAAAATTCCGCACGCTGTTGATGCTTTGCTCCCAGCTGGTCTCCTGGAAAACTTCCGCGCGCACTGTCTTGATTTCAGCACTCTTGATTCTACTCAGAACTCCAACCTACTCTTGATGCTACCCTCTTGGCTTTCGCCTGGACCATTACAGAGCACTCTTGATGCTACATTCATGGATTTCTTCTGTAACATGCCAGCACACCCCTGATGCTACGCGCTCAACCCCAACACGCTCTTGATGTACGCAAGTGGCTGCAAGTGGCTGCTCAAGTGGCTGCTCAAGTGGCTGTTCAAGTGGCTGCTCAAGTGGCTGCCCGTGGCTGCTCAAGTGGCTGTTCAAGTGGCTGCTCTGGGCAAGTGGCCAAGTGGGCGCAAGTGGCTGCGCAAGTGGCTGCGCAAGTGGCTGCGCAAGTGGCTGCGCAAGTGGCTGCGCAAGTGGCTGCGCAAGTGGCTGCGCAAGTGGCTGCGCAAGTGGCTGCTTTTCTGAAATTCAAAATGCGCGTCATATGCATGCTCCCTGGTTTTTCCGGGTAACGTGGCTCCTGGGGTCGCTGAAGTAGGGTCTCTGTTTCCGCAGGTGCGGGCCTCGCAAGCGATCTGGGAAAGTTATCGACAAAAAGCGCACAGGGCTGTAGCGAGAGCTCGGTTTGCACTTCAACATGTTAAAATAAACTGTGGGGATGGGAGCATTTTTGGAAGATGAGGTCGGAGAAATGTACGCGCCTTAGCGAGAGCTCGGTTTGCACTCCAAAATGTGCAAAAAGACTGAGGATGACTGAGGGGATCGGAGCAGCGCCGGATTTGTGTGGTCGAGTCCCCACTTGTCAGCGCTGCGCGAACGTTGGTCGATTTGAAGTGTGAAGCGATGCGGGTTTGCGACTGGCTGTGACAAAACGCAATGGCACGGCTGCGCGCACCAAAGCGTAAGTGATGTTGCGACGCTCCTGGCAAGCGGGCTTGCAGCTGGAGGTTGCTAGACGCATTGTAACAGCTGCGTGAAAAGTAGTTCTGGACCATAGTGCTATTCTTGTGCCATGCGGGATTGCAGCTGGAGGCTTCTAAACGCATTGCAAAAGCTGCGCGAAGAAAAAAACCTGGGTTACAAAAATACAAAAAAGAGCCAGCTGGGAGGCAGCTCAGAGCAGAAGTAGCCCAGATAGGCTGCTCAAAGAAGTAGCTGAGAGAAGAGGTGCCGAAGAAGTCGCTCAGTGAAGAAGTAGCTCAACAAAGAAAAGTAGCTCGCCCATCCAGCCACCCATTCATCCATCCATTCATCCATCCATTCATCCATCCATTCATCCATCCATTCATCCATCCATTCATCCATCCATCCCTTCATTCATCCCTTCATTCATAGGTTCATTGGTTCATTGATTCATGGATTCACTGATTCATTGGTTTCACTGATTCATTGGTTCATTGATTCACTGCTGAATCAGTGTTTCATTGGTTCATCGATTCACTGACTCATTGATTCATCAACACTCATTAACTCAGTCATTGATCCATTGGTTTATCGACTCGCTAGTTCACACGTGCATGGCCTCTATGACATGATTCGTTGATTCACTGAGTCATTGATTCACGGAGTCATCGTTTCATTGATTCGTCGGTTCATTGCTTCATGATTTCACTGAATTAATGTTGATTCATTGAGTCATCTACTCACTACTTCATTCATTGCTTGATGCTATGGTTCATTCATTCACCGGCCCACTAAACCATTCATGCAATGGTTCATTGCTTCATTGTTTCATTGAACCATAGATTCATTGATTCACTGAATCATCGGTTCATTGATTCATTGATTCGTTGAATCACTGAATCAGTGATTCGTTGGCTATTGGCTGATTCATTGAGTGACTGCTTCGCCGCTTCATTGACTCATTGATTCACTGATTCAATGGTTCCTCAGGTCATTGATTCATTGGTTCATGCACTTAGTTGTGCACGGATTCTTTCATGTCATTTCATTGGCATCTGAACCACCATTTCCTGATTCCTGATTCGTTGATGCATCTCACAACTTGAGTTCAACCGCTCATGGTTTTTGCATTTCCAAAACATCCCTATATAGGCCATTGATTTCTTAAAACCATCTCTTATTTTCGATATTTTCGAAATTTTTGCTCCGGCGCGAACTGGGCACTATCTGGTATAGATACACATGACTTAGATAGATAGAGATATATATATATATGTGATATACATGTACATATGCATACCTGGTTTTTAATTACATACCAGTAGTACCGCACAAGGCGGTGGCGAAAGTTTCAAAATCAGGAAACCTATAGGAGAGGTTGGTTGTTGTGAATCAGGGATGGCAGAGCGAAGCCACTGATGGACTGAAAGGTGCTTGATCTCTCTCACTCTTTCTATCTCTTTCTCTGACTATCTACCTACCTACCTATCTATTTTCTATGTATCTATCTATCTGTCGATCTAGCTATCTATCTCTCTCTTTCTCTCTTTCATCTCATTACCTATCTACCTATCTACCTATCTACCTATCTCCCTATCTCCCTATCTATCTATCTATCTATCTCTCTCTCTCTCTCTCTCTTTCATCTGTCTATCTGTCTAGCTGTCTACCTGTCTATCTATTTATCTATCTATCTCTCTCTCTCTCTCTCTCTTTCATCGGTCTATCTGTCTAGCTGTCTACCTGTCTATCTATCTATCTATCTATCTGTCTGTCTGTCTACTTATCTATCTATGGTGCACCTACCTACCTACCTACCAATCTATCTATCTATCTATGTATCTATCTATCTATCTATCTATCGATCTATCTCTCTCTCCCTCTCTCTCTTTCATCTGTCTATCTGTCTAGCTGTCTACCTGTCTATCTATCTGTCTATCTATCTATCTATCTATCTGTTTGTCTGTCTGTCTATCCGTTTACCTGTCTATCTAGGGTGCAGTGTCATTCAGTCTAATGTAGTGTAGTGTGCTGTAGTGTAGTGTAGTGGAATGTAGTGGAAGGTAGTGTAGTGCAGTGTAATGTGGTGTAGTGTAGTGTAATTTAGTGTAGTGTAAATTAGTGTCGGGGAGGGTAACGGAGTGTAGTTGTAGTTGTAGTTGTAGTGTAGTGTAATGTAGTGAAGTGTAGTGGAAGGTAGTGTAGTGTAGTGTAATGCAGCGTAGTGGAGTGTAGTGTAGTGTCATGTAGTGTAGTGCAGTGTAATTTAGTGCAGTGGAGTGTAGTGGAGTGTAGTTGTGTAGTTGTAGTGTAGTGTAGTGGGATGTAGTGTAGTGCAATGTCGTGTAGTGAGTGGTGCGTAGTGGAGTGTAGGGGAGTGTAGTGAAATGTAGTTGTGTAGTTGTAGTTGTACTGTTGTGGAGTGTAGTGTAGTGCAATGTAGTGAAGTGTAGTGGGAGCAGTGTAATGCAGTGTAATGTAGTGTAGTGTAGTGGAGTGTAATGCAATGTAATGTAGTGTAATTGAGTGTAATTGAGTGCAGTGTAGTGTAGTGGAGTGTAGTTGTGTAGTTGCAGGTGTAGTTGTATTTTAGTGGAGGGTAGTGTAGTGTAATGTAGTGAAGTGTAGTGGAAGATTGTGTAATGGAGTGCAGTGGTGTCTATCTGTGTACCTGTCTATCTATCTATCAATCTATCTATCGATCTATCGATCCATCCGAATCCATCCATTTACCGTGTACTGATACGATCCTCATATTCCTAAATTGAAACTTCAACAGTTCCTACAGCGTTAACACAACAGACTACAAACACATGACGAAATCTAGCACATCCCTCTGACGTGTCTCCCTCATGGTGTCGTTCCGCAGTGTGTTTTTTTCCAAGCAGCAACGGACAAGAATCTTCGGCCGGGCTTGCAATGAAGCACAAATGCTCGAGTGCATCATCGTGCAGTCAGAAAAGACATACACGCTGGCATGTGTCGTGGCCGCTGCGGTCAGAAGCGCTGCGTGCCGTCAGCAGTGCCGCGGTGCGCATCTCTGCATGTGTCCCGCTCTTCCCGACGGTAACGCCGCGGGCAGAAAAGCCACACGCGAGGTCACTGCCATCTCCGCCACGCAGGCACATCCGGCATCTGCGAGGCATCAGCTGGGTTGGCGCGCCACCCAGCAGCATTCGCCCGGGCAGCTTGCCGCTGTCGCATTTCAGGATGAATCCAATCAGGGTCGAAATAGCAACACTCGTCGAAAAGCTTCTATCTGTCTAGCCATCTATCTATCTATCTCATCTACCCAGCTGGCCTCTCTCTCTCTCTCTCTCTCTCTCTCTCTCTTTCATCTAATTACCTATCTATCTACCTATCTACCTGTCTATCTCTCTCTCCCTTTCATCTGTCTAGCTGTCTACCTGTCTATCTGTGTTGCAGTGTCATTCGGTGAAATTTTTTGGAATAGGTTGAGCAGCTGGGCACAGTTGTTGCAATGGTCCAATGTGGAATCCAGGCCAACAGCCATGTTGGAACTATATATAGACTTTGCATTATATACAAAAACCATAGTACCCCTTCCAGTCAAACCTAAGGGAAAAAAATCAGCCAAATGCCAATATTATCTTGTTGATCAGAACTTGGAATATGCTGAAACTGAGTTTAAACTTTCACAGCAAAGTTTTACTTGGAACCGTATTGTTAACTGGACCCGTCACCACCAGTGTCCTATCTTCCCTGGTGAATGGGTCTCGCAATCAGGCGCCCTGAAGGATCTTGGAAATAGTTTTTGGGTCCCTGCTGTTAAACTGACTGCATCTTTAACCACCGGTGCCCTGCCGTATCAAAAACTACATTCTATTTTTGTCACCCCAATGGGGAAAAAGAGGAAAATGTGTATGCCATTCCGTCCTTAGTGGACACACAGATCGGCACCTATGTATCCACCCTGGGAGGATGCATTCATTTGCATTCGATCCGGCATCTGTCATTTTGCATCCGTGCATTCGACTGTCCCATGGTGTGTCTCGTCGTCACCCCTGAATTTGTTGTTTTTTGTTGGTTTTGTTTGTGTTTTTTAATTAATGATCACAATCATTGGTGGGGACTTTACGCGTAGCTGGTTGTCTCTACCGCTGTCACACGGCATTAAAGTCAAAGGCGGAAAAAAATTCAGTGTTGTAGTGTGGTGTAGTGTAATTTAGTGTAGCGGAGTGTACTGGAGTGTCATGTACTGTAATGTAGTGTGACTTCGAAGTGTGCTTCGCGCCACAACGGCGTACACTTTTTCAACATCTGAACCTCCGAAAATGGTCCGACCCCTAGTGTTTTGGACATTTTGACTTCGAAATGTGCTTCGCGCCACAACGGCGTGCGCTTTTTCGACATCTGAACTTCCAAAAGTGGCGCGAACATGTGGTGTTTTGTACATTTTGACTTGGAAATGTGCTTCGCGCCACAACGACGTGCACTTTTTCAACATCTCGACTTCCAAAAGTGGTCCGAACCCCTAGTGTTTTGTACATTTTGACTTCGAAATGTGCTTCGCGCCACAACAGCGTGCACTTTTTCGACATCGCAACTTCCAAAAGTGGTCCGAACCCCTGGTGCTTTGTACATTTTGACTTGGAAATGTGCTTCGCGCCACAACGGCGTGCACTTTTTTGACATCTCAACTTCCAAAAGTGGTCCGAGACCGCCAGTTTTTAACACTTTTGACTTCAAAATGTGCTTCGCGCCACAACGGCGTGCACTTTTTCGACATCGCAACTTCCAAAAGTGGTCCGAACCCCTGGTGTTTTGTACATGTTGACTTGGAAATGTGCTTCGCGCCACAACGGCGTGCACTTTTTTGACATCTCAACTTCCAAAAGTGGTCCGAGACTGCATTTTTTAACACTTTTGACTTCGAAATGTGCTTTGCGCCGCAACGGCGTGCAATTTTTCATCGCTCCTGTGGCCAGCTGGCTCCGCACCCGCCGCTTTAGCGAGCCCACTTTTCGACCCTCCGGAGCCACAAATCATTGGAAAAACACAGTGTTTCGCGACTTTCCTACCTTTTCGCGCATCTGTATCTTCTGTCTTCTTACTCTTTCTCTTCTGATCTTCTCTCTTCCAATCTTCCTCTTCTCTCTGCCTCTGCCCTGCTCTGCTTTTCATCTCTCCATATTGTCGGAAGTTTGACTTCTAAACTTCCTTCGATAATGCGTACGTGTATGATTCAGATTCTATGTCTCAAAATATCAGCTAAAAGGTATTCTGTCCCACGTATTTTGTGTCATTCGACGGGCTGCGCAGATACGCGGAGCACTTGAGAAAACACAATGCGGCTGTGCGAATTCAATCTGCATGGGGCCCAGATGGATTTGCTGGTAGATCCTGTTGTGTTATGTTAGTGTATTATGCATTCAGTTGAGCCAGTAAGAGACATGTCAAACTACCAAAGCAACAACTTCACGCAATCTGTCTCACTGAGGGTTGGCATACATGTTGTATCAGAAGCGCAACCAGAAAAGAGTTGCTGCGAAAAGAGGAGTGCTGGTTCTTTTCGGGGTAAAACGGATGTTTTCAAGTTCATTCGTAGGAAATTGGATGTTGGCGACAGACCAGAACTGCATTCTCACGTAGAAACAACATCACAGAAGTGTAGGTGGAAGGTGACACGTAGGCACACAATTCATATGCCCTCAATTGCTCTCATACCAGTCTATATGAAACTATACAGAGCGTACAGAGCCCTAGAACTGTATAGGCCTGCAAATCCTGGACGGACATTTGCTGTGCAAAACTTTGAAACTCAGACAGTGGTGCCGATGTCAGGAGGAGGAAAGGAAAGTGCAGACCATGATGATGTACCAGCTTGGCCAAGACTGGTTCCAGGTGTGTGCACCTGGTCTCACGAGATCCCAGAACAGTAGGACTTCACGGACGTTTTTGCTATGATATCATTGATATCATTGATATCGGAGAGCGAGAGAGAGCGAGAGAGAGAGAGAGAGAGAAAGTATTGCCACAATTATGCATTATGTGCTGTACTTACACATGCAGATACTATTACTACCTAGACAACAACCGCATGAGGACGGCTGAAATTTGACACTGAGGGGGAGGAACATGGTCCTAATTCACTGATTGTTTTGAAGGATCTCAAGTGCCTCGGCAGTGTTTTGAACCATCAACGGTTGGACGAATGTTGCAGATCACATGGATCAATATTTGGCAGTAGGAGATCCATTCAAGACTCTTGATGTTTGTGTGTTTGTGGCAGTGGTTTCAATCTTGGCTATTTGATGGCAGTACCAATTTGCGGACCAAACAGCCACAATTTGAACAGCTTGCGGAGGCATGTCTTAGGCAGGACACCTCAACCCGTAGATGCGACAAAACCAATACTCTATTGAGTCTATTGATTGCTTCCGGGCAGGCCAAAGCTCTCCGCCGTGTGGAAGTGCATGCTCTGTGGCCCAGTGCCTTTTTTTTTGGGGGGGTGTTCAGGATATAGAGCAATGATATGCCATGCAATGATACTAGTGTTTTTATTATCATCAACATTATTCTTTAGACATTACCCTCTGGTAAATAAACATAGACCCTGAAATCACCATTTTTTAATGGAAACTAGTCTTCCAACCCCTATCTGCCAGGGTCTATGTTAATTTACCAGAGGGTACTACTCTATTCATTGTCATTGTCATCCGACGATTGATATCAGGCAGACCCCCAACTTCGGACCCGAGAGCTCCAAGGATCCCAAGGATCCCAATTGTGTTTGACCTGGTCGGTCTCCAAAAATTGGGCACTTCGCAGACTCCAAAGCTCTGAAATGGTTCACTTGATAGAATTTGTACTTATTTTTGAATATTTTTGAGGATGCTATGATTGAAATTGTCGATTTTTCATTGGATCGAGGGTGTACCCAATATTCAGAAACGGCTTAAATGGCCATTTGGATCCAGTCGGTTTAAGGTTGTTATTTGCAGCGTTCTAATGTAGCTATACGTATAGTTAGTGTTTTTTTGGGGGAAAGGTGAGTTGCCTGCACCGGAGGTCTGCTCACTGAGCATTGCAGAGCACCGGCGGAGGCACATGGACAGCTACCAGGCTGGACCCCCTGGAGATGCCTGGAGATGCGACAAAACCACTGAGATCAAGCCGGAGATAGCCAGAGTACACCAGCACGGGCTGCTAATTGCTGGGTTTCATGTTTGTGAAATTTGGCTCTTAGCAGCATCCAAATACACAACATATATATATATATAGATCAAATACTTGTTTTGTTTGTGCGTTTCACGGAAGAGTAAAAAACCTCGGCTTCGGCTGGCCATTCTGACCTTCCAGGTCTTGCAAGCGTCGCAAATTGCACGCATCTTCCGGCTAGCAGATAGCAAGCGGGACAGACCTCGCCGGCAACATGATTTTTGTTGCTCCGAGTTCTCTTGACTTTGCAACACGGCTCGTTTTCAAACCCATATGCAATAGATTGCAATAGCATCTAAGATCATGAGTCCACATTTAGCACAGATGTATACTTGCAGCTGTAGACAATCGACATCACATAGGAGGGTCCTGGGAAGAGCTTCACCATCAAAGTATCGTTTAAAGTCAGACAGGAAATTCAAAAGTGGAAGGCATGCGCTCATTTTTTGGGGTTCAACCGTTCAACCAGACATTGGGGCTAGCGGCAGACTGTTCAGTCGTGATTCCAAGGATGATCCATGATGATCCACAAGATTCCACAAGTAGCCCAAAGGATATGGATATGAAGGTTATATTCTGCGTGCGCCAACCAGGACATCATTTTCGTTGCTCCCAAACACATACACGAGGCTTCGGGATTGACGAGGGATGGCCAGGCCTAGGCTATGATTCCTTATATTATTATATTCCTTGTTTGTGATTTTGGTTCACCCTACCTGGAAATTATATGAAATTCATTGAAATTATGTTCGCATATGTCAGCTCTCCTAAGGCTTTAGAATGCTTTAGATGAACAGATGGGCAGATGGCAGATGCTGCCACAGAGGCCGGTCCAGGGAGCCCAGGCGCTCGACGCCAGGATGTCTTGGACTACTACTCCAAGATCATGCAGTTCCGTGGCATTCAGAACCCACCTGGCCGCTTTCAGGATGGGATCTTGAAGATCTTATGATTCTTATGTGACTTATGTGGATATGGTGTGGATATGGTGTCGATATATGTCGATATGGTGTGGATATGGTGTGGATATGGTCTATACCCTGCCGTTGATTGCTACAAGCTTCTGGTGACCTATCTTTTCGATGATATTTTTTCAGAGGGCCTCTAGCAATGTGGCAGGTCGTGGTTCCTGAGAACATGGACATGAAGGACAAGTTCTCTCTCACCCAGGCAGCTCTGTACTGGGATTTTATTGTGATATTAGACTGCTTGGCCAAGGCCCTCAAGCCATAATATTGCGCTTCGCTGATTGCTGCTGTCACGCTTTCTCAATGTTAAGGCCTGTGGATACCTTTGGCAAGTATCATGCGGAGTAGAAGACTCCCCAGACTCAAGCCTGCGAACTGAAACCAGACCCAACATTTTGGAAAAACATGACAATACTTGGTGAGTGCAAGAGTGTGTTTCACGACGTTTCACGCAAAGTTGAAAGCTTCAGAACTGAGAGAACATGAGGGCATCTCTGGTCCACCAAGATGAAACTGATTCAGAAGTGTCGAATCAAACCTCGTTGCTACACTGCTGACGCAGCCAACTGCTGTCTGCAGGCTTTGTTGTGTTCGCCCAAGGCAGGTTGATGGCCCCCAATGGGTAGGACCCCAGCCGCCCAAAAAAGACATGCAGATGTTGTAAGAAATTGCAGGTGAGGTCTACCCATTTCATTTGGTGTTGCTGTAAAGAGGCATTATTTTGGTCGAGAAGGCTTGCATGAGCCACACAGCGCATACCTGGCTTGAAGGCTTTGAAGCGAATTGGCCGTTTGGTGAGAAACCGGATGGCCATGCTGATTCCAGAGGCAGGGAACCTGGAGGAATATGAGGCATCAGGTTCTCGTGGTACTGTGGTTTTCAGGGCATCACAACTGGTGGATGGCGCTTGTGGAGACCAAGCTTCTGGCGCATGGATTCTCGAATGCACACGTTTGAAAGACTAGTCGACCAGTTTTGACAAGTCCCATTTCCATGACCCATTCAAGGAACATGGAGGAGGGTAAGACAGAGAGTTGGACACTCTAATTCCATTTTCAAAGAGTAGCGCAGTAGCTGACCATCAATGCCTGGTGTAACTTGATATGATTCTGGAGCATCTTGCATAAAGCGTTTCATCTCGACACGTGAGCGCAGTGTTCGCTGTGGAGAGGTCGTTACACACTTAGAAGCCAAACTCAGCAACACTCTTAGGCCGGGTTGCTGCAGAGACCCGGACTATACAGACATAACCACACTTCATTGATTGATCCATTTTGGTATAAGAATATGTCTGTATATATATATGCATTATATATAAAATATTATATATAATTATATATATATATATTACTGATCTTGTTCTCAAGCAGCCTGGAAATGCTGGTAGCAGTAATTCTTGTACACCTCTTTTGATCATGGTAGTGATGGCTGTGATCTGAATGGTGATGATGTTGTTGGTTGCCAGTGGTGTTTCAACCAGCCAGACATTAACAAACCTAAACATCCTGAACCACATACACACACATATATATATAATACATAAATATAGAAGATACGCATATAAATACGCATATAAATATGAATATAAACATGAAAATAAACATGAATATAAATATGATCATAATTATAAGAATATATAAATCTATATAAATATGATAAATACAATATAGACAATATATATATATATATAATACATAGTATGTAACCCAACCCTTTCGGAGGATAGTCTTCTTTTTGTATAGTATAGTGTAGCACCCACAAGTCTGAGTTTCTCCCTGTCCAGGCTGCCGTTGATTGGGCCCAGTGCCCGCAACATGTCACTGCTGAGCTCCAAGTCCAACGGCAAGGCGACGGGCCCCAGCAACTTCACAGGGCGGACTCGCAACACACTTTGGAGAACAAAGGTGATAGAAATCCTATGAAAGCACAGAAAATAACTGATGGGACAATCAGAATATATCAGAATCATCTATCAATCTATACAGTTCGATACTATTTGGAGAGATTTCTGTTGCCAGGCTCGATGTTTGGAGGGTGACTAGTTTTTTGACAGCTGCTGTGAGAAGTTCTGTCCTTGTTGGACATGATGATTACCCCAAGTTCTGCCATCGCCACACATCATTTTGCGAGTGAAAAGGCACCTGAAAAATTGATGAAGCTTGTAAATCTTTGGAAGGGAACCTGACCCAAGATTGGCGATTTGGGCGCTGAATAGCATCCATTCTGATTTTCTCGATGAACCTCAGCTTCCGTGCCGCTGCTCAGAAACTGGCGCAAATGGCAGAGCTGCCCATTGGACCGTGGGCTGTGGACATCTATGACGAGGACCAAGGGGTTGGCCGCAGCTGCAGCCCGGGAATGTGTGGAAGCCACCAATCAGCAAAGATCACTTCTATTGCTGACAACGATGACAAACCCATCATTGTATGAAGGTCAGAGGTCAGAGTATGTCAGAGCATCTCTTTTCGCTGCAAGATCATGTTCAAGTGATCAAGTGACAGGACCGGTTCAGTGCCTGGCAGCATGTGTCAGCAAGATTGAACAAGCACTGACTGGAGTGGTCTTGAAATTTTGGAGGATCCGTTTTGCAGGTGATAGAAAGCAGTTTCCGCTAAAACTAAAACTTCACGCTCAGGCTTGGATGGTTGAATGCAGCAATCAGATGTTCCTCTCGATGGGCAACCCCCCCTTTTTTGAGCCATACCTAAGTGCCCACCGTTTGCGAGGATGAGTTTTACAACTCCTTGGCTGGACTTGTGGTGAAGCATCCTGAGGTTCGTGATACTCGTATTTGTTGAAAACTTGGCCCAGTGCCTCACGGTTTGATAAGGAGTGTGATTTCTCATAACCACCAGACAACAGACTTTTGCAGAATCTTCATACATGAGCATCCTAGTTCGTAGCTGGTTCGCAGCCCTTGGTTTTCTACAACGGTGATTATCACTGTTTTTGTTGCTGCTTTTTAAACACACAAAGAAGACCCAGTGCTGTTAGATCCCTTGTGATTACTTAACCACATCATTGACATATCATACCCAACATTACCCAACACTACCCAGCTATATTTTCCGTGGCATGGCTCATGGAGTTGTCAAAGTCTAAAGGTCAGAACTTGGCTCTTTAAGATCGACGATGAGCGAAGTTCCCGGGGCACAGCATACATCGACCTGCTAAAGATGCAGCAGGTGCATCGGTGCCACAGCAAGGATGTGGCTATCTGCAGTGTAGCTATATTTAAAATTCATTAAAATTCCTGAATATGATTGTTACATCATGTTATGTCTATAGGTTGTCTATAGGCTGTCTATCGTGATATGATGTGATATGATGTGACCTGATGTGATATGATGTGTTATGATGTGATATGATGTGTTATGATGTGATATGATGTGATATGGTGTGATATGATGTGATATGATGTGACATGATGTGTTATGATGTGATATGATGTGATATGATGTGATATGATTCGGTATTGCAGACTTGTGTTTTTTTGTTTTTTTAATGTGAAATCAACATCGGTTGTAATTGCAGAAGACTGCGTGAAGTCATCGCAGTCCCTGGTAGGTGAGCCACAGTGCCCATGCCTCTGCACCAGCATTGTTGGGAGGCAGGGAAATGGGGTCCTGAAATGGGCTACAACCCCACATAGACATAACATGTCACTTAATTGGGAAAATGACAAACCATGTGAATTTCGGGTAACCAGTTTTTCGACCAACCTTGTTCCGAATGGGTTTATTTCGCACCAGTCACCCAGCAGCAAAGTGATAGTGGGGAACCAAGCGCGCACCAGTCAGTGGCCATTGCCATTATGGTGAACACCAAGTGGCCAGCTTCGTTCACCGAGCATCGAGTTTTGCGGAGTTTTGCTCCATGGGACCCGCAGCTTTGAGGCCATTTTATAACAAATGTTGCCATTGATAGAGAGAGAGAGAGCTGCTGACAATGTTCGTCTTGTCTTGGTCAATATCCCAACTTACGTTGGTTGAACCAATTTTGGTCAGGCTAAATCCAAATTTTGATGGTGACGTATGGCATGGGTCGAAATCTAAAATTTCGACAATTTAGGTCAAACTCAGTCAAACTCTGAATTTTTGAATAGGTCTTTCGTAGCTTGTTCATGCTTAATATTGGTAAAGCATGGTAAAGCAAGAGTAAACCATCCCCAAATTTTGCCATTTTATGGGTTGTATAAACCATCAATCCATATATAGGTGGTTTATGACATTGCTTTACCAACACTCAAATTTGTTTGAGGATCACTGGAAGCTGTCCTACCTCCCTTCCAGGTGGCGTAGAAGACTTTACCGAGCCAGCTGTCATCGGGGCGGACGCGGGAGAGGCGGGGCGTTTTATCTCTGATGGCTGTGGAAAATCAATGAACTAGTGGGATTTCACCAGCAAATATTGGGGTATATACTGTATATATTATATATATATGTATATTATATAATATAATATTATATATATATATTTATGTGTATATCTATATATATAGATATCCAACCCATACCAACCCAAATTATTTGGGTTGGTGATAACCAGTTATACCGTTATACCCCAAGAATAAGAAACAACTTGGATTTAACCAATAAAGACTGGGATCGACCCAACAGGGGAGGTAAGTTCCCAAAATGGGGGACCCCGAAATCATCCAGGATTCATCATTCTTTATCGAAGACAGCAATGGTTTAGGCGGTTTAGGGGGTTTAGGGTACTCCAATTTTGAGAACCAGCCATATGAATCAAGATGGGGGGTCCCAAACCACGCAACAACTTGGTGAACTTGATGATCCATTGGGGGCATTGGGGGTCTCATCAACCGTTTCCAATGTGGATAATGTGGTAAACCAAACGAACGTAAACCATGCCAAATTATTCCTGAAATTGCGACAAGGGCCAGACCTTATAAACTTGGGGTTCACTATTGGGGTTACCACATGATTTGCCACTTGAACAGCAGGAGATTTACTTGGAGTATCTTGGAGTTATCTTCCCAACTAGCTAGTGAAATCCACTTTCAACACTTCTCCAATGAACAGATTACTGCAATACAGTTACTAGAAATCTAAGGACAGGTCGGAGCAACGGTTGTAGAATTTGAATGAATTTGGTTCAGGCTTTGGGGAGCGGCACACCATCTCCGGCCAGGTTCGGGCCATGCTCCAGCACTACGTCCCTCGCCGTGTGACGCTGTGCAACCGTCAGGCGATGACGTCGAGTTGACGTCGAGATACGTTTTGATTGTCGCTATAAATCAGATGAAGAAGTTGACAGATGTTGACAGATGTTGACAGATGGTGACAGGCTATTCCTCTCATATCCTCTCATCACATGAACCGATTTGAAAGTTGGAGACAGGTTTTTCAGACTTCCCACCTTAAATATCCTCTTAGTTATATCCTTAAGTGTTCAGCTTCTATCCACCTGAATCCGCTGAATCCGCAGGTCTATGGAGACTTTGCCAGCTGGCTGGCGGAAGCCTGCCGGATCGGATGTGTCATCCAGGCGATCTGGAAGCACCAAGAGCTCCAGGAAGTAATACTGTAATATCAGCCAACTTTTTTTGGGTCAGGCGTTTTCAGGCTTTCGAAAAATAGTAATCATATTGTATATAACGTATATATATATATAACGTGTATATACGTATATATATATATATCGATCGTATATGTATATACATGTATACGCGGTATATGCGCATCTGACCCTTCAGTCCAAGTGAAGCTGCCCAAGGTCGGTGACGTCATGGATGGCCAAAGTGTTGAACTGTTGTACTTGATAGTCAGGAAGCTTTTGATACCTTTGAATCATGTGCAGTTTTGTTCCCAACGACAATCATGTGTAGGATTGGAGTGGCACTCGAACCTAATCTAAACCTCAAGAACCAGCCCGTTTCCTATGTTTCATCATGTTTCATAATTTTCTTGTTCAAAAAGTATTGTGGGTATCCTCATTCCTTTGACGTCTCTTGACACAGCGATTTCGTGAGGGAAACTTTTCCGCGGCTACAAATAAGCAACGCTCACCACAAAGAACGGATGCCCCAGGCAGTACCTGAACATCTGATTTCTCAGACTAGTGTGTCGCAGCCTCAGTAGGGCCGCTTCGTGGTCCGGTCATTTCCTGGTTCGGCCTGTTGTGCCTTTCATGTAGCTCAGACGGTTG
This sequence comes from Cladocopium goreaui, assembly GCA_947184155.2. Lineage (NCBI taxonomy): Eukaryota > Dinophyceae > Suessiales > Symbiodiniaceae > Cladocopium > Cladocopium goreaui. The sequence continues at coordinate 1,027,888 of CAMXCT020000446.1, forward strand.
CTGCAGGCAAGGATGTTGTACTTATCTCCGTTTCAAACCAACTCCAATGAGAGTGACTGGGGCATCGTGCCTCAATAAATGTGACAGCCTTGCTGCAGCTAGCGCCAGATGTGACAGGCACTTCCAGGTGGCGCCAGATGGTGCTGTGGATGTGCTTGGAACTTCGGAGGCCACCAGCAGCATGGGTCCCATGCTTCATGCGTTCTGCTTGATGTGCAGACAATTCCTGGTTTCCGGAAACAATTCATGCGCTGTCTCCTATTTAGAACAATAACTTAATGTCAGCAAGTCAAAATTGCATCCCAACTGTGCCAGACTGTGACCAGCACCCCCTTTGTGCGAGCTGCTTCCTGGTATCCTCATACTCGTGGAAGTTATCAGGCTGGGACTCAGCAAAGTGCAAAGTGTTGGAGTCACAGAAGATGGTAGGGTACAGTAGGGAGCTCTTTATGGGCTCATGGGAAGGAGAAGGGATTCACTTAACGGACTGTTGCTTTCAAAGCTGTTGGCCATGCACCTTTCTCTGGATTTCTCTTCACCTGTTGAAACCAACAAGCGACAAAGTGTCAGCATTGAATTTTGGTTACCGATTCACCACAACTGGTCCAGTACAATCGGTCCACCAATTGGATTGTGACCAGATTTTTTCAACATGTTTTTCAGGTGTTGAAACATAGGCTGTTCAGCCAACCCCCCAGGGTGGTTCTTGAGCAACCCTAAAAAAGAAGGTAGATGGCTTACAAGGTGTATATATATATATGCACATAATCTTATATATGTACATATATATATATTATTTATAGTACTGTATATATATATATAATGCAACAATATGATTTATACAATCCCAACATCTCCAATAAGCATTGGGGCCCCGCGAGGTGCTGCAAGAGGTGGGGCTGCGACTGGGTCGCAGCCTGGCCGCCAAGGGCTTGGTGGGCTTCGCCTCAGCCGTGCGGGGCCTAGGGGCCCAGGGCGGATGCCTGGGTGAAGTTTGATATGCTTCGCATGTATGTTATGAATTTGTTATGAAGATTGAAAGAGGGTGGATATTTGACAAATACTAATGACTAGTGACTATGACTATATATTACAATTATTCAATATCTATTGAATCTATTGCGATGATATTTATCAGATTGTGTATGATGTTTCTCATGTTGTTTTTTTCACGTTCAAGCCGCAGATTTTGGAAAGTTACATGCAAATGATTGCAAATGAATCTAGTCAGCAAATTGCCGTGGTAGCGCCAAAAAGGACAGCAATGAGGATTTTGAGAATTCATTTGCATGTCAGATCTCTGAATGGGAATAAATGGTAAAGCTGTTTAGGCTCAGCTGCTTTTGGCCGGAGAGTCTCTGCATCTCTCTGCGCAGTCGAATTTGTTGACACCGATGAATCGAGGTGGGATGGACAAAATATGACAATAGCTGTGTGAGTGGATGATGTGGATGTTTTCAAGACATGTCTTAGCGCACTCGTGCTGCATTCTCACTGTTTTGATGTGCATTTCCCCTGTGAATACAAGCAGCATCAAGCAGCACATTTGAGTAATGACTTCAACCCGTTTTCTTCAGCTATATCAGGGCTTAGTTCCGTGTTTCAACATAGAACTTCCGAACTGTACAGACCCCGACCCGCCTCCAAGCTGTACCATTTTTCCCCCTGAGGCCAGGCGGCCAGCAAAACCGACTTGGTGCTGACAAAGTACTACGCAGAATTGAAAGAGGCCCGTGCCAATGTGAATCGCTTTTTGGTGCAGAATGGGTTTGAACCAAACAACGCCAACCAGAAGCGAGGAAGATGGTTCACAGCCACCTATCCACTTCACGTGGCAGTGAAGCACAATGATGCTTACATTTGCTCCAAACTCTTGATGTTTGGAGCAGATCTTGAGATGAAGGACATTTGGGGCCGCACTGCCTTTGACTATGTTCGCAAGGAGAATCCTCAGATCATTCAGGTCTTCGAAAGGCATTCGCGCTACAGCGTCTTGCTGGACTCCCCTTTCGGGCACCATAAGTTGCAGTACTGCCCACCACCACGCGGCTTTGAAGAGTTCTTCGCAGATCTTGCACAGGATCCTTTGGTGCAGGTTCCCAACTGCGAGAGCCAATGGTTGCTTCTTCTTGGACCAACGCACCTAAGGGTTTCATAGCCCAGCCCAGCCCAGACCTTGGGCGTTGGCTGGCGATGCATAGCGATGCATGGCAATGCACTATGTGAACGGACGGTAGAGAGTAGTAGAGCTGACTGTCCAGGGTCCAAACATATCCCTATGCCTAGACTTGCCTTACTGTAGCAAGCATGCTCCAACGGCCTATGAGAGTTCCAAGGAACGCCCTGTCTGCGTGGAGACTGCGCAAGGATCAAGAAAATTCTCCCATGTCCTTTGACTTCTCTGTAGACCAGAATCAGACTTGCCAATCAAAATATGTGACAAGATGTGACAAGTAGGACTTACAGTACTGGGAGAATCAAACACCTTGTGCTGGCACGGTTTGAACCTCTTAGATCCACACATAGCACTACAGCCTTCATGTATCCCCACGCATCCCCACGCAGTTTTGCGGCGCAGGTTTCTACATAGCCTGTTTTCCTTGACCCTACAGGACGTGACCAGAAGACTGACTCGTTCTCCCAGCACTTTTCATTTCTTGTCATTGTGAAACCCGAAAGATTCAGCATCAATAGATACTAAGAGATGCCTTGGTTTGATCGAGGCGAGTTTTGGTTGAAGTCCAACATTTCTTAGTTGGCAGTTCTATATTGATAGCACGGTTCGCTGGTCACTCAAACTTGCGAGCAGCATTTTTTTTTCCTTGTCATGAAGACAAAGAGGGTGAGATGCACTTTACTAACGCTATGATCAACGGGGCAGTGCCGGGCGCGGTACACAATGTACCCGTCCCAGCTGGGCGGTAGCGAGAAGATGTTTCAATGATCTCAATGGATCTCAATGGGATCTCAATGGGATGTCGTTCAGGTTGTGCGCATATCAGATGTCACAAACCCAAGGGGAGACATAATATGACATAATCATAGGAGCAGCAGTCGTTCAACCTACAGACCTATGTCACAATTGAATATTGATTTGCCGCGGAACAACCACCATCGATCATAATAGATCATAGTCGTTCGCTTGGATCCCGTCAACCCAAGCTTCGGCATGAAGTGCACGACGGCTGTGCCGTGAAACGTCGACCCCTCTGTTTGGGTAATGACCCAAAGCCTGGAATTCACCATCGAGGTCGATCTGACCTGGCTCTTTGGTTCAGCTGAAGCTGAAGTGGCAACCTAGAGGATCTAGAGATATCTAGAGGGTTTTCAGACGTGTTCAGGTGGAAAATCTGTGTGATCACATGTGATGACCTTCATGGCGTCATTAGACCTCAAGAAATCGTTCCTCACTAGTCGAGAGATGTCGAGAGATCTGACAGGTGCCTTTCAAAGAGCTGCATGCATGTAGCCCAATGGCCCGGTATAGAACCACCGAGAGGAGTCACTACATGATTGTACATGCAAAGTCCGTTGGAACCAATCAGGACCGCGGCTCAAAGGCCATGGGTCTTTTCTCATGACTTCTTATATACTTCTTTTGTTTCAGATGTTAGCATCCAAAGTGCTTGTGCTGCCAGATAAATCATGATAAAGCGTTATATTGCCCATGTGGTGGCAGTCAATCAAGTTCAGCACGCTGTGCTGATTGGTGCAATCGGGACGACATTGCTTGACACGATTGATTTGCGCGCTATGCTGTCCAATGATATCGGCTCTGCGGTCATGCGGGTGCTGCGAAGAGAAAACAGCACGTGCGCCATCCGCTGGCCTGTTCTGGCAGAGGGAGGTTGTGCAGCTCTTCATTGGAACAAACAACATTTGGTTATGAAAGTCAGTCTCCTTAAGATTCCGAAGCTTCCCACCACCAAAAACAGAGTGGAAGGGCCCACAGCCTCCAAGGATGTGGTTTTCTTCGACAACCCGAATTTCGATGTCACTGAGCAGTCACTTCAGGAGCCACTGTGCAGACTTTCGCCATGAGCCTGATACCTCCATTGAATGTGATGACATAATCTGACAATATTTGACTCATTTATACTTGAGGCGCAAACCAGAAATCATCTTTCTTTGCAGCTGGTGTTCACAAGTGAAGGTCTTGGCGCAAGCTACACGTCCTTTAGATTGTCCACACTTCAACGAGTCATGTCTTGGCTTTCATGTCCTGCCCTTTTGCAGCCCTATTTTTTTTTTGGTCCAGATCTCCTTGAGGCCTACTGTGTCGACATTTTGCAAAGACCTTCAGACACTGATACTGTGTTTTGGTAGTCCACATGAGCAGCATCAGATGTTCTCCAAACTTGGTAGTGTCCTGTGGCGGTCGAAAGCTAATGGACATGAACTCCAATTCTTAAAGACAGGATTTTCTCAAGTTGGGACTCAGGATGCTTCAAGAGCCCGTTTCAACTCCTGCAAATGACCTCTGAATTAGCTTTATAGATGGTAAGTGGGGTCGAACTTTTTCTTGAATCTTTTTTCGGGGATAAAGATTTCCACATTTCCACTGTATGTTTTCTCCGCAGATCCAAATCCCAGGAGCATCGCGACTCACCGGCGATCATCGGCAGCGATACGCCGGAGAACCCCGAGGATTTGATGTTTGCAGATCTGAGGAGCGGGACCGTGGGTGACGAGACATGGAACAACCGAACAAGCCAAGTGCGACAAGTGCCCAAGAAGTCCAGAAGTTGGGTGGGAAGCAGCATGAAGTCAAAGAGATCGAAATCATTCGAAATCGGTGATTTGGTTCAATTTCCCCATTTTTTCATGGCCAGCGAGAGGTCACCTTCACCTGACATGAGTGTTGCCACGGGCGAGATGCCGGGGTCAGGAAGCCGAGTCTGGGGGGAGTAGGGGGTCAGCAACTGGGAGCTCAAAACAACTACTTGTAAACATAGTAATTTGGCATAATTATCATACTTGGGCAAACTGGTTGGTTTTTTGATGTTTTTTGAGACGTGCAGTACCCAAATCACAGTTTTGAAGGCGATGACAATGTCCTTCACAGGGACAGTATGATCAGTGGAATTTCATGACATTCATATTGCATCATATTACATCATATTACTATTATTACTTGCATGTATCATGCCTGTTTTGTAGGGTGACCGGGATGCGGTGGGGCACCCATCATCCTGGAGTTGACGTCCACGAGTTGATTCGTGTCGAGCTCTAAGGCCGGTAGAACTTCCACAGAGCAGACAAGCCGACTATGAGGCCGCTCTATGCCATCAGGACTGAAAATGGTGCTGCCGATCCTACAACAAAGTAAACTACAAATTTATTTTTATTTCTTAGTTAATATATTTTAATACGTTTTAATACTATATTATAATAGAATAATAGTAATGCTACTCGTAATTTAGAATAATGATAATAATGATTGTAAACACATATAAACATACATATATATATAATTATATATATATATACATGTATCTTTTAATGTATCACTATGTAACTTTAAGCAGATTGATGCCACGGATGCAAAGCTTCCAGGAGTACCGTGAGAGGCCTATGGATCTAGTGCTGGGCTCAGTACGGCCGCGCGGCCGCTGGGCCGCTGGGTGGATCGGTGGTATCGGTGGATCGGTCGCAGTGGATTCACTGAGGTGAGTCTGATCTTGGGGCCACACCGTCACCAGGGTCACCAGGTTGGGGCATCCTCTTCGAGTCCGTTTGCCTGTGTCATGCTCAGAATGCTCCGAATGCGATGTTTTATATTGTGAAAGTGCCGGCATTTTTAAAATTTTTCTGGCGTTGTGACCACGACCCATCAAGAAAGTGAACTTGTTCGACTGCAGTGGCCACTCCATTGCCAAAGGTTCGATCACAGTATAAACACTGCAGCTTCAAAGAATTTTAAGCACCTCAGCGAAAAATGCTGAAAGATGTTTGTATCAAACTGATTCAAAAGGTATGGAGGTCAGGTACTAATGCATCTGCCCTGTCAAGCCTGAGGCTGGCTGGTGGATATTGATGTCCGACTGACCGACGAGGTGCCCAGTGTGCTTGACTGGGCATACAAATTGGGTCAAATTGGTATATCCTATAATATCCTATATATGGGGTACTATGGGGGCTGCAAATTCTGTGAGAAGCACCTCCATTCTTACGGAATCCCAAAATTAAGTGGCCATAGTGGCCATACTACCTACCATACAGGCTCGCCAAAACGTATGCAATCCAGCAGACAAATGTGCCAACGTGAATCACAACATATTAAAGTAGAATCCTGATTTGTAGTGTTTATGTCATTTCATGTGCCCGTAGACATGCAATCACCTAAACCTGCTGGAATCCAAACAGGCTTCATAGCAATCTTTCGGCCGAATCCAAGATCTTCCAAAGTGGCATCCCGTGGCTATGGCCAGGCAGCGATGCTCTTTCCCCTGAAGTTCATTGGCCAGGTGAAAGCTGAGCCATCACAGGGCTTGATGCACCTCACACCGGAGGTGCGATGTGTGCTGACGCCCCAACCTGCTAGTCGTGCTCATGTGACCAGCCCAAAAACTTGCGAGACTTGGTTGATTGATGTTGATTGATGATGGTTGCATGAAGTAGTTCTGGCTACAGATATTCAAAATGGCGGGCTGCTTGGGGCTTCAACCATTCGGTCCTGATCCCCAAAGCGAAGGCTGAAGCCAGCCCATCCACTCTGCAGGCAGCACAAAGCCGAGAGTTGGATACCCTTTACGACCTAACGGAGGACAGGGTAGCTGATCGGGTAGCTGGAAAGGATGAAGTCGCTGAAGGCCCTGCAAATGGTGAGTCAGAAACCTTCGTGTACACTTCAAGAAGAGTTGTGTTAGATGATTGGGTCGCGCAAGCAAAACCCTGGGTTTCGTAAGGTGGCGTAAGCCACTTTTGCAAAAACCTGGTGAAACGGTGAACGGGAAGAGAATGAAAGGACTCTGCGAGTAGAATATGAAGTTTGGAATATGTGTGAATAGTTGGTCATAAATGAACATGAGTGAATTATCCCTTTGATTGATAAAATAAATGCTTAGGTTGAACTCAACGAACAAAAGGCAGCTTCAATGTAAGCTTGCACGCGCTGCAGAGCCTAACAAACCAGCATGGAAGCTGGAATCTTGGTTTTGGTCTGCAGTGAATGATTCCAGCTGCGTGTGCCCTGTGTCTTCTACCCAGTTTTTTCTTGTTGACCTGTATCATTTAACTAGGATTAGTACATATTAATACTAGGAGTTTCATGAATTTTCCATTCTAAATCATCCATTTTTTGGGGGTATCCCAACTCCTGGAGGTACAGTCCACTGAGTCAAGTGATCTTTCGAGCTTCGAAGGAAGAGAGATCTTCTCGACTGCAGCGATGGGCCATGATCACCCACGCCGGTGACCCAGCTGACCCTCTGGTCCAAATTGGTGAAACTATGGATGGTTTCTAAATGCTTGTAAATGTTTATAATGATAATGGAAAATCCTATGAAAATGCATGAAAATTGATAATTTAGGGGTACCCCCATTTTGAGAAACCCCCATCTATCAAATATGGTTCATCGTTCAATCTCGTTCAATGGTGGAAAATCCTCGGGGCTGGCAGGTCGCAGCTGCACCTCAATTGGAGAGGATGAGTCATCAGGTGCTGTTTCAGGCGCGGCTCCAATGATATGGGCTGAACTGAGTGCGCCACAAGATAAGGATGACTTATGATGACTTACTGGTAAACTGGTAAAAAAAAAGACCACTTGTAGTCACTCTGCAACCTGATTCTTGGTCCATACCATACCTATTTGAGAAGGTGGCATGCTCCGTTTCAGGCCAAACTACAGCACTATTCAAAATTGAACTCCTGCTTTGGTAAAATTAGTCCCGGTATTATCAGTATTGTTGTTGTGCCGGCCAATATGCAGGCTGCCAAGATGCGCGGAGTGTCGTTTGATCTCTTTCACAACACTGGCTGTATCTTCACGCTATGCACTCAAGATTCATCCGCCAGGACCAGCAAGCACAAGCAGCTGACGTACACAGAACTTGATATTCCCAGCGTGCTTGGATTGTTGAACGACAATACTGACAACAGATATTTAGTGAAGTCCCAAAAACGATAACTTTGACCCTAAATCGCATTTTTCAATTAGAGGTTTTGCCGATCGCTCATTTGATTATGACTATATTTATACTTACATGTCATATCTATCACTTATATATTGTATTTACAGGTATACGGATCATCCTTGTACATCAGCATTATTTCTGGTACTACCAGGCTAGCGTCCTTAGACGTAGACAGACCTTGGAACCCAGGTTCCTGGACGTGGTGCACAACCTTTTCTCCCTGATGGCAGTGGAGAAATCACCTGAGGCCTGCGCCAGGCTCGCCACAGATCAGTAGGACAGCGAAGTGCACGAAGTGACTTACTGTATACTTGAGGTTATAGACCAGCTATATATGATATTATATATAAATATAGTAGTTATATAATGTTATATATATATAGAGGTTACATAGGTTATAAACATTTATAAACCACGGATCCTATCTGGGATGCACATCCAAGTACAGATTTGATACATTTTCATACAGTGGATTGCTGGGGTGTGATCAGTGAGAACCAGGAAGATGTCAGCAGCACTGGCAGCCATTGCAGAAGGAGATGCGGAAGTGGATCCTCTCACCTGCCTTGAGCCACCTGGATACGTGTCAAAGTCATCGGCCAAAAAAATGAATGGTCCATTGAAACCATTGAAACCACAGTTCTTCATCCATCCCCAAGTATTTGATTGTATTTGTGTGTCCGTAAGAGTGCAAGAGATGATGTTTGTGGAACATTATCACGTACAATCCCCTTGGACACACCAAGTTGCCGGCATCATGGCAACATGATTCACAACCTCATCACGACTCTGATGACATCTGTGAATCGGTGGGTGCTTCTGTGGCAGGACCCAAAGGGGTGGTGGGCGTTGGGAGCCCAAAGAGGGTGGTTGGAGTTTTGAACAGTAAGAAATATGGGTTCGCCCAGGGTCACCAACTAAGGTATATATTAGTTACCGAATGTTACCGACAAAATTAGCGGAAACCTAAAGTAGTCGGGAGATGTAGGGAGTGGACTTGGGATGTTCAAATTTGTGTGAACACCTTTACAACCGATAGGGGACCACCCACTTCCCGATACCCTATTTTTACACATAGCATGGAAGTACAAACCTTCACAACCAATAGGGGACTATGCACTTTGGCCATGTCCATTGCGAGTAGCATGTAACTTTGTCCGCCGCTCATATGCTAAAATGGGGTTCTGAATAGCAACCAGAAGGCCTACAGCACGAAAGGGATTTCATCACCATTTACTGGGGATTCACCACGATTTTTGTGGCTTCAAACATGTTCTATTTTCAACCTTTTATTGGGAATGACCAACTGAAGTGACTCATATTTTTGGCATTGGTTGACACGACAGAGCAAACAATATGATCCTGTTCAAACAAAGCGGGTCCTTTGGGAAACAGAAACCCCAGTGCCTCTGACGTAGTCTGACATGGCAAGATCTAATTGGGTTTGCCATCCAAGGATTATCAACATTGCATACAACTAATTACACTCCCTAGGTTTGTCCAGAATTAGGGTGCTGTACCCCAAACTGCACTGGCCAATCATCCTTTTCCCTTTCAAAACAATTGCACATGTCAATTATATTAAATCCACCATAATCCACCATGTTCATCCAAATATCAGATAGATTCAGATAGAATATCCCATAATAATACTATTATAATCCATCATGTCCTCATTTTGGTTGGTTTTCATTCCATTTCATTCCCATGATTTTTTTGAGACATCCCCTATTCAAATGGGCCATGTTCATTCCCACAAAATTTTTCTGACCCAGGCCAAAGCTCCGAGACCACCGAAGGTTGGTGCCGGTGAGGCGGCGCATTTTTCATCCTTTTCCCCTATGAAGGGTGTCATGGATTTTTATTGGGTTGAATTATGTGAAATCCATTGAACTCCACCATGTCCAGACCTGGAAAGAGGAATCAAACCAGACAGTTTTTTTCTCAGCCCGAACCTTTGGGATTGAAGCGCAAGCAGCCACCTAAATTGGCAATGCAATCGTGTTGAGGCAACTCAAAAACCTTCACACATAGTACGTATGCCTCCATTTGGCATCCCTCGAAGGATGGAAAAAAACAAACGAACATTGTCTGGCTCTGAATATCTGTCAATGCTCTCTGAATTCCGTCCAACTTCCGCCGGATGGATCCGGATGGTGCGTTGGTGGCATTGTTGGAGGCAACCGACCTTTTGACCCTGGCAGATGTGCAGATGGCTCTCCGGGCACCTTCGGCTGCATAACCCGAAGGAGAAGCATACCCAGTACATCGCACGTTGAAATCATGGCACTGGAAAAGGCTTATGAATGATCGGCGGTGATGAAAGATTAGTACGGTATCCAATCTGCGACATATTGCAAACCATTACTCCGTTTATCCAAACCAGGGAATCGATTGGACTATGATCAATGATGTCATGCATCAAGTATTCTGTACCTCCCTGCTCCCCTCCAGTTTGATGTCCATAAAGCAGGGTTTATATCTCGCACTGGGCGAATATGAACAAATGAACAGAAGAATGATCCAGAAACGCATGTCGAAGCTCACCAACAAAAAGCCACTGAGATTTGCGCACGGCGCTTTACGGAGCAGAAGCAGCGCCTTGGCATTGAAAGGGAACCCTTTCAGACGGAAATCATCTCTAACAGCCCTGGAATTCCATAATTAGAAATGCCCTTACAAACCTGAGAATGCGTAAGTGAGTCGTTCACCGCCTGAGAAAGCTACCATGCAGAATACAGACTGCACATTGTAGATCCCATATTGAAACATCATACTTGGGATATTCCTGGATAACATGTGTGCTTTCTGACTTGATATTCATGTCAAACCAGTGACCCAGACAACTATAGGATACTATACTGGGCTATAGGAAAGTATGTTGTCCTTCAAGGACTTAATCTTACTTATTCTTGCCTGCTGACTTCATCGCTTTCAACATCGATATAGTAGTCGTACGTTCCATGGCTTATTTCCAGTGAATACCCAGTCCCCCACTTCCTTGTAGCCCAGCTGGTTGAAGAGTCACGTGATGTGCCACCATGGCCTCTTGTTGAATGCTTTGAACCTCAAGAGATGCAGACAACATCAGACAACTGTTTGGCGTTTTCTGCCAGTACTGAAATCTCAGCTTTTGTGGTTGACTGCACTAGGTGAGAACGAGATGATGAACCTGTGTGGCTAGCAGGGACTGGTAGGCCGTGCGATGTCCATAGAAACAACATGAAACAACAATGTTTCGCACTGGGTCAAATCTACGACTTGACATGGGAATAGTTTTTGGATATCCGATGACATGCGTTGGTAGAAAGCACCATGGAGATCATCCTTCTGTGGCCAACATGCCGTTTCACACTTCTGGTAGCTGTGAGGAAGCATCGAATGATGCCTTGGAACCTCATGGGTACCATGCTCCTCGTTTGGAGGGCTTGAATCTAGACTTATCTAGACATGTCTAAACAGTACTTCGAACTAGCACCACCTGTTTGTCGTTTGTGACACGTTCAGAATCGTGATTTCGAAGTCATAAAGTCAGAGCTGACATGGCATGAAATTTAGCACTCATCTCCAGGCAGATGGTCAGTTGGTCAGTTGGGCTTCTCCTAACGTTGTCCTCCATTCTTTTCTGGATCAGTTGGCAGGTTCCAGATGTTCCAGGATGTCTCTGGACAGACATGCACAAAGAATTCTCAAGTCGCCCGGTCTGAAAGGGGACCGGATTGACTTTGCAGGAACAACTCCAACTCCATGGCTTCATCCCCCACATGTTGCGGGAGCTTTTGACAAAAAAACGAGCGGGAATCTTGGGGCTTGCCTGCACTACCGGCACTCAAAAGAATGGACCCATTTAATTTGAATTTTGAAACCGCGCTACTGGCCTTTGACACCTTATGGTGATTTCGTGCTTCGACGTGCACATCCTTAAACTGTCAATCGAATTTGCATGTGCTCAGCAGCAAAGGGGCTTACTTAAGACACCGTCAATGACAGCCAACCCTCGGAACAGATTGCATCTCCAGCCCTCACAGTCACATTTCAAGCACAAACAGCAACGGCTGGCGCAACCAGGCACTCTGCAAAGCATCGAATCTCTAGATCTGCAGTTGCCACTCTACTAATTACGTTCCATGTAACAAATGTAACAAGTCAAATACAAGGTAGTTCCGCTGACAGCTTCAGAAACTAGCAGCGAACATGCGGCTCAAGTCAATTCTTAGCCCGAAAAGGCGCAGACACCACGTAAATCTGGGCTTGTTGACATGACCCACACCTGTAGTGGGCCCAGCATCTCAATGGATGCCAAGCTTCCCGCTTCTGCGCAGGTGCCTGAATTGTGGTGTAACATGGTATGCTTCACAGGTTTTAAAGGGACATAGCTTGGGATTTGTCATCCACAAAGTCAAAGGGTTCTGTTTACTTTGACAATTCGCAATCTTTGGCAATTAAGGCAGATTCCACGTGCTGAGTATTCCTTGCGTTTCTTTTCACAGCATTCTTGATAGAAACACCTCACGGCAGGCCGGAGGTCTTGATGCGCGAAATTTCCATTAGCATCCATTAAGTTAAATGCCCTCATTTGGCCATATTTTGCCCAACTGCCTAAAGGTTCCCAAAGTGGACCCTGGGTTCTCCAACAAATCTCCGGACATTTCCATGGCGCGCGGGAGGCGCTGGATGTGCGGATCCTTCACTCGATCCCTACTCCGGTGGCGGATGCCCTGATCTCCCGGGGCTGCCGCCAAGCACCCGACGTCACGCCGGAGGCGTTGAAAGAGGCGCCGGTCCCGGGGATGAACTCGGTGTCAACGGGGAATACCTTGAAACTTGAAGAATAGTGCGATCATGTGTGATCCAATTGGCTAATAGCATCTATAGTAGCTAATTACTAATTACATCTAATTACTGTAGAATTTATAGTTATATAATTTCGTAATATTATATAATATTAATTTAATATTATATATTTCAACTCTAGTAGTGCTTTGGTTTGTTGGACTCTGTCAGTAGAGCAGTTCAGATATGTTCAGATTCATTATCGAATCCTTGTGACCTTGCAACACTTTGTGACAGGTCCTGGCGCAGCATCATGTTGCTGGCCTGGAGCAGCGGGCAAACAGCATGCTGAGTGCTTGTCGTCAAGAAGCCGCAAAGGATGCTGCTTGGATTTGCTTGGTGCAACCATTTGTAACCAGGTCACCATGTTTGATAAATAATGGCAACATATGGCAACCATCTTTAATCCGTAGCTATTTAAACCGGAGAGTGTGATCAAAGATCATTGTAGCATCGGAATGGCAAATCTTTAACGTTACTAAGTCACTAAGGCTTGGCGTAGTGCTGACTCTGCGCTGTCGCTGCTACGGAAGACCGCTCGGCCCAAAGTCACGTTGCCCTGCACAGGCGACGACAAAAAGGAACAGATGTTGGCCACTGGCGCAGATGATTTCGTAAGCATCAAGGCAACCATTGCGTATCACCCAGAAGTACACAGTGCACCGCAAAAAACTCATGTCTCCAGTCATTATGCCAGTGCAGGTCTAAACCAGCTTCTGGGCAACGCTTTACGCGGTGGAGCACTTCTAGAGGCGTGCATTGGATACCGGCAGAGCATCCTGGCGGGTTGTATTCCATGAGCTGATCATGGATGGACGCATCAAATGCTTACTGCTGGCTATACTGGTTGCTAGTTTCAACTATTCTTGCTTTCCAAACCTCCAGTGGATGCTTGCCCTAATTGATGAGCAGACTGTCGGGATGTGTTAAAATCACCAGCCAATCTATAGTGGTTTGAGACTAAGCTCCAAGCCCAAGCAATGCAGTGAGTTGTGCAGGTCTTCGGCTTGCCTGGCAGTGGCAAGACCCAGTTCTGCCTGCATCTTGGCAGCTACACTTGATGCCAAAGGGGATTTCGGACCGTGGAAAACATGCCCAGGGATGAACATTTGGATGCTACAGCAACTAAAGGCATGCTTGATTCCCACTGTACAGTACAGGAACCTGCTCATCTAGATACAGTATTGACAGATACACGGCTATAAATATTGCATCGTATTGCAGTAATGAATGATGATTTGGATCGCAGAAAGATGGTGATGGTAAGGGAGCTGTTGCCGACATGGCTCGCAATGTGCAGGCAGCTGTGTGCAGCAGTGCAGATTCCATGCGACCCAAACATCAGTATAGTTGAGGCGCTGGAGGGAAGTTTTCGGGGCAAATGAGATTGAGAAAATACGAGAAATCCAGTGGGTTCATGCTATTTGATTGTTCTGAAATCTACCACACATGGTTTCGGCAATGCTTTTCGCTCTTTTTTGGTTGCCAGACGTTGCTTTTGTGACTTTATTTGCCTCCCTGCATCTCCCTGCTAAATCCTTCTTGTGTAGCTTCTAGCTGAGACTTCTTGCAGCCAGCCCTAAAGAAGATGCCATGGTAATAGCATTCCTGATAGAGGGAGACTCAGTCTTCGCCTTTGCTTCACATTTTGGCAGCAATTTAATCAGCGTATGAGTTAAACTAAACACATTGCACACTTCTTTCCCTTGTTCTTGGAGCAAAGTCTTGGTAATGTCAGTCATTTCAAGTCTGCAATCCCTTTCCATGTCCTCTTGTCTTCCCTTTCGCCTCTTCCTTGCTGCCCGAACGGCCCAAACTCGCTCCTGAGCGGAGCAGGTTTTGCACAAGCAATAGCTGAACATAGCAACAGCTCAGCTGAACTGCATTAGGCTCTCCTTTGTTGGAAATACTTGAGGGCCTCATCCGTCAATAACAAAGACGCTTTGATCCACTCCATTTTTTATTCAGTCCTGAAAGTAGTGGCTCATCCTTTTGCTGGGTTTCTTCGTTCACTTTGGATTCAGGCAGTCTTTATTGACACAGAGGGCTCCTTTGTGCCGCAGCGATATTTGCAGGCGGTACGGAGGGTGGTACAGCGACTTGATTACCGGCAAGTGAGCGGCTTTGATGAAGCTCTGCTAAGTTTTTGTTCCTCACCTTCTTGGAAGCATCTACAGTAAATCTAGCGCCTTGGTTCAGCACATCAGGAGGCGTGAGGCGACTTCTGCTGACAGCCAACCCTACTGCAAACATGACAAGATATCATCATCTTAGAACAGGAAATCCAACATGCGCATACACGCGCAATCTATTCTTGTTTATGAGATCTCCGTAGATGACATTGTCCCATGGCCAGGTGTGCGAAGCCCTCTTGGCGGAACGGAGGTGGGAGCTGGACGGAGCTGGTCCTCAAAGATGGACTGATTTCCAGGGACTTGAGTGTGGTCAAATCAAAAAGCGAGGTGCAGTCGCTCTGCGTTTGCACAGCATCTCCCATCTCTCTCTCTCTCTAATTTCATATATTATGTATGCATGTGTGTATATCAATATAAAGAATAATAATATAATATTGTACAATATAAATTATACAATATAAATCAATATATATATAATTTATATAATTATTTACTATATTGTGCATGAAAGCACATACTGTAGTATTGTACGACACTTATGATCAGAGTGAAGATATTGCTCATAGTTGAGGTTGGTGGCTCGTGCATTGTGCAGGCCACATTTAGATCCTCCCGCTGCAGCTGCGCAGCTGGAGGCAAGCCTGTGATCATTACCACCGTTACCTGGTCACCCTCATCCTCATCATCCTCGTCATCCACATCCCCATGCCTATCCTTTCCACCTCATCTTTATTCTGCTCCTGAAGGACATTATGAATATATAAAATGTGATAAATACCAGATCCTTCTTTGGGTTTCAAGATGATTTGTTTTGAATGAAACTTCACGCATTCCAGGCCAATCACACAAGCTAGTGGTTCAACACAAAGGTCCAGGTCTTGCGGAGTAGTGCTGTATGTGTGCTGATGTCTTTAGATGTCTTTAGTAAACTCCCTTTTCTACTCTTTTGATCTCTTTTCTACTCTTTTCTGTTCCGCTGATTCAGGCAGTGATGCGGTCCCTCCACGTCTGTCGGGCTGTGCTTGGGCTGCAGAAATCAGAAGTTGGTGTTCTGCTCCTTTGGATTTCCGAAACAGCTTGATCTTCCCTTCGAAAAAGAATGCAGTGTGCCAGTGTGCCAGTGTGCTGTTTTGCAGTGGCAGTTGTTCTGCTTGTCGCAGTACGACGCCACCGAACTCTACTCCACCATAAAGCAGCTTGGAGCATTCATAAAGGCCTGAAGTCTGCTGGCGGTTTCATCGGTCCAAATTATATAAACTTCTCATTCAACCATATTCAACCATATCAAAAACATTCAAAAACCATCGCTGCCATAGCCTGATTAAAGACTTCATCCGAGATTTCACTTGGGATTCTGGCTGGATCGAGTCGTCGCCAGGGTCGGCGGAGGCCAGTGGGCGCCGTAGTGGTTGATTCCATCGCCTTCAGTTTCCGGCACGCAGCTGGGCGGCATGGCGCCAACATTTGCCAACTTATCCGACTGTTGTTGGTGGCTTCGGATACTGTATGGTGACGTATGGTGTATTGTATTGTATTGGTCCTTTTCCACAATTACGTTTTGATGTTTTCCATTTTTTGCCTCTATTTGAACTCACGCTTGAAATTGACTGATATTGTAATGATATTGTTCAACCGGATTGAAACCACCAGTATTTAGTATCTGCCGGTCCCATGTGAAGTGCAGCTTTGTCGGCCATTGAGGCAGCTCTGATGTTGAATGAATATTGGCAGTCCAAAGAAAATGGCAGGAAAAGTAACCCCTCAATATCGCTCAATCAATCCTCAATCAACATCAATTTCAACCCCTTAGCTCGGCTCAGAACCTGAACAGACTGCCCAAGGAACTCATGGACAACACAGCCCAGCGTGCTAGGGTGCAGCCTGGGGGCATTGTTGTGCTGCGTCTCAATGCGTCTCGCATAACTCATGCCGTCTTGAGTGGCCACCTGTGGCTACCTTTCCCATGCTTTTCCAAAGAAATTTCAGGGATTCTTCATGGATATATATATAGATATAGATTAAAGCTTCCAACAAGCCACTGGAACAACGCCTTCATGGAGGGTTGGGCGATTGTTCCTGGGTGACCAAGGATGACCAAGGATGACCAAGGTCAAGGGCTCATCACCGTGGATTCTCAACTTACAGCACTTTGCACTTGGTGGCTCTGCAGCCTTTTGTTGGCTCCTGGTTCCTCTGTCTGCTGCCATGTTGTCGGGATCGCTGTTCTGTAAGGACACATGAGCTCACATGTTGCGCATGTCGTGTCGAAGCGGGAGTTGTGGACCAAGGTTGATGCATGAAGAATACAAGACACAGCACTTGTAGCATTTCTTCCAACACCAGAATTGCCAAGTCATGCCAAGACTGAAGGAAAAGCATGCCCTTGATAAAAACAAGGCTTGGCGAAGCCATCTATATAATGGGCTAGCGCCCGGGTGCCGCCGACCCCCCCTATTTGGGGGGTCCTGCAGAGAGAGGGAGAGAGATAGATAGATGGATGGATGGATGGATGGATGGATGGATAGATAGGTAGAGAGATAGAGAGAGAGAGATAGACAGATAGATAGATAGACAGTTGGATAGACAGATAAGTAGATGGAGAGATAGATGGATAGATAGCTGGATGGATAGATAGATAGATGGATAGATAGATAGAGAGGGAGAGATAGATAGAGGGGGAGAGAAAGATAGAGAGGGAGAGATAGATAGATAGAGAGGGAGAGATAGATACTCCGACGGCATCCGACGGCATCAGCGGTTCAGTGGGTCAGTGGCGCGTCGCTTCCGGCGGGCCGTGCTGAGGTCGATGGTGGTACATGGTGGGACAGACATGGACATATATGTTTTGATATGCCCCAACATGCCGCAATTCAATTTGCCACACAATGTGCAATGTGTATGCAATGAGTATGACGCTACAAATTTGAAGTCAGACCTCAGTTCATATTTTTAAGCATATTTTGCCTCCTATCATTGTATGATTGGTGGTAGAGTATCATTGATTTTGAAACTCAGGGATAATCAAGGGTACTGATCTCCGGAAGCTGCTGAGCTTGCCGCGCCAGGGCCACGAGTTGTGGCGCCTCATCATCGCCATGGCCTGGAGCTTCACATGGTGGGGCCGAGGGGTTGGGGGATGGGGATGGGGTTGGGGATGGGGTGGGGTTGGTGTGTTGGGGGTATCAAAAATATACTAAAAAATGGGTGATGTGGGGTTTTGCGGGCTGGCAAACGGCAGGCTTGAGCCACCATAAAAGGACAATGCCGGGGCTGGCAAACGGCATGGGAGCTGCAGGGAAGCATTTGGGGGGTTTTGCGGGCTGGCAAACGGCAGGCTTGAACCACCATAAAAGGACAATGCCGGGGCTGGCAAACGGCATGGGAGCTGCAGGGAAGCATTTGGGGGGTTTTGCACTGGCAGGGCAACGGCAGGCTTGAACCACCATAAAAGGACAATGCCGGGGCTGGCAAACGGCATGGGAGCTGCAGGGAAGCATTTGGGGGGTTTTGCGGGCTGGCAAACGGCAGGCTTGAACCACCATAAAAGGACAATGCCGGGGCTGGCAAACGGCATGGGAGCTGCAGGGAAGCATTTGGGGGGTTTTGCGGGCTGGCAGACGGCAGGCTTGAACCACCATAAAAGGACAATGCCGGGGCTGGCAAACGGCATGGGAGCTGCAGGGAAGCATTTGGGGGGTTTTGCGGGCTGGCAAACGGCAGGCTTGAACCACCATAAAAGGACAATGCCGGGGCTGGCAAACGGCATGGGAGCTGCAGGGAAGCATTTGGGGGGTTTTGCGGGCAGGCAAACGGCAGGCTTGAACCACCATAAAAGGACAATGCCGGGGCTGGCAAACGGCATGGGAGCTGCAGGGAAGCATTTGGGGGTTTTGCGGGCTGGCAGACGGCAGGCTTGAACCACCATAAAAGGCATGGGAGCTGCAGGGAAGCATTTGGGGGTTTTGCGGGCTGGCAACGGCAGGCTTGAACCACCATAAAAGGACAATGCCGGGGCTGGCAAACGGCATGGGAGCTGCAGGGAAGCATTTGGGGGGTTTTGCGGGCGGGCAAACGGCAGGCTTGAACCACCATAAAAGGACAATGCCGGGGCTGGCAAACGGCATGGGAGCTGCAGGGAAGCATTTGGGGGGTTTTGCGGGCTGGCAGACGGCAGGCTTAAACCACCATAAAAGGACAATGCCGGGGCTGGCAAACGGCATGGGAGCTGCAGGGAAGCATTTGGGGGGTTTTGCGGGCGGGCAAACGGCAGGCTTGAACCACCATAAAAGGACAATGCCGGGGCTGGCAAACGGCATGGGAGCTGCAGGGAAGCATTTGGGGGGTTTTGCGGGCGGGCAGACGGCAGGCTTGAACCACCATAAAAGGACAATGCCGGGGCTGGCAAACGGCATGGGCGCTGCAGGGAAGCATTTGGGGAGTTTTGCGGGCGGGCAAACGGCAGGCTTGAACCACCATAAAAGGACAATGCCGGGGCTGGCAAACGGCATGGGAGCTGCAGGGAAGCATTTGGGGGGTTTTGCGGGCGGGCAAACGGCAGGCTTGAACCACCATAAAAGGACAATGCCGGGGCTGGCAAACGGCATGGGAGCTGCAGGGAAGCATTTGGGGAGTTTTGCGGGCTGGCAAACGGCAGGCTTGAACCACCATAAAAGGACAATGCCGGGGCTGGCAAACGGCATGGGAGCTGCAGGGAAGCATTTGGGGGGTTTTGCGGGCTGGCAAACGGCAGGCTTGAACCACCATAAAAGGACAATGCCGGGGCTGGCAAACGGCATGGGAGCTGCAGGGAAGCATTTGGGGGGTTTTGCGGGCGGGCAGACGGCAGGCTTGAACCACCATAAAAGGACAATGCCGGGGCTGGCAAACGGCATGGGAGCTGCAGGGAAGCATTTGGGGGGTTTTGCGGGCGGGCAAACGGCAGGCTTGAACCACCATAAAAGGACAATGCCGGGGCTGGCAAACGGCATGGGAGCTGCAGGGAAGCATTTGGGGGGTTTTGCGGGCGGGCAAACGGCAGGCTTGAACCACCATAAAAGGACAATGCCGGGGCTGGCAAACGGCATGGGAGCTGCAGGGAAGCATTTGGGGGGTTTTGCGGGCTGGCAAACGGCAGGCTTGAACCACCATAAAAGGACAATGCCGGGGCTGGCAAACGGCATGGGAGCTGCAGGGAAGCATTTGGGGGGTTTTGCGGGCTGGCAAACGGCAGGCTTGAACCACCATAAAAGGACAATGCCGGGGCTGGCAAACGGCATGGGAGCTGCAGGGAAGCATTTGGGGGGTTTAGGCTTCAACCACCATAAAAGGACAATGCCGGAGCTGGCAAACGGCATGGGAGCTGCAGGGAAGCATTTGGGGGGTTTTGCGGGCTGGCAAACGGCAGGCTTGAATTCCCTGAAAAACAGATGGCAGGGGCATGTAGCTGTAAGAGTTGTTGCCTTGGAGGCCTGCGGAAGCGTTTGGAGGGTTTCAGGCCGGTCAAACGGCAGTCTTGAACTCCCTGAAAAACAGATGGCAGGGGCATGTAGCTGTAAGAGTTGTTGCCTTGGAGGTTTGGAGGGTTTCAGGCCGGTCAAACGGCAGGCTTGAACTCCCTGAAAAACAGATGGCAGGGGCATGTAGCTGTAAGAGTTGTTGCCTTGGAGGCCTGCAGAAGCGTTTGGGGGGTTTGAGGCCGGGCAAACGGCAGTCTTGAACCCCCTGAAAAACAGATGGCAGGGGCATGTAGGTGTAAGAGTTCGGCAGGAGCATGTAGATGGCTGGGGCATGTAGCTGGCAGAGGTGTTGCCTTGATGGCGTGTGCCTTTGCTTGCGACCCGAGAGCCAAGTTCCACACCTCCGGTGGTCCCAGGCGCCGCCCCTGCCTTGGCAAAGGCCGGGGTCGGCGGATATATATATATATATAAATAATGCACACAGAATTGCACAGACTCCGTCACACGCTCAGGAGCAGGACAGAGGTCAATCCATGTGGTATGGACACGGAAGCACATTCTCCAAGGTGCGCAGTTGATGTTCTTGGCTGCATGTCGATGCTTTTGATGTATCATGAACGCAGCCCCAACCCATTGTAATCACCAACATTCACCAACATATTATTTTCTCCAGTTTTGTTGTATTATTCAGTTTAATTTGCCGATGTTTCACTGGTTTGAAGCTTGATTGATGAAGATTATGTAGCAGGCTATTGTACATGATACTGGTAAATACTGGTAAGACCGCAAAGGATTGGAGGTTGTTCTTTGCAAGTAATCGATATGTAGTTTGACACCACCAGTTCCTTCTATCATGAAGTCAATTCGGTGAGAACCGAAAGGAAACCTCTGTTTGCGGATGGACAATCTACATGACTTCTTCAACAGGTCCAATAATTTGGACTTCAAGTGTGTGGGTGGGTCTGACTATGTTTGCGAAGAAAGACTTCAAAACATCGATTTCCTGATTTAGGATTTGGTCAGCGTCTATACACTTTACAGGGATGCCCATGTGCTGCCTAATACTTGTAGGACCTAAACGCAACATAGCCCAACAATTTTTGTGATGTGAAACACGGGTGATTGTCCATCAGGAGAAAGCATCAGGCCCGTGCTTTGGTTCCTTGGCTTGGAGAATCAGAATCATTGCTTTAGATTTCCATTTAAGTTCAGAGGCATGTTGACACTTGAAACATCCACTGGATAGCAAGAACATGCTGTCGAAAGGAATTGCTTCGAACGTTTTTCGACATCTGCTGCATCTGACAGTCCACGTTTGACATTCTTTGGCCAGTCCACGGATGGAAAATCCCATGGGAAAATCCCATGGGGATCCCAGGGATGCTGGGGATCCACTGGAAAGTGAAACTGGAACTGATGTTTTCGGTGCCTAGGTGACCTTCCTGAAAGAGCTTTGGAGGTGGGCCATGGTGACATGTTCCACACGGGAAGTAGTGGGGTGCACGTCATGGTCATATTATAGTCATATTTAATGGAATTTAATAGACTATAGTAAAACATTGTATCATACTTGTATCATTTGATATTTTGTGATTCATTTTGTGTAAATATCTAATATAATATATATATATATATGTGTACATTACCATGTGTTTGATATGCAGGTACTGGTCACCTGCTTTGGTATCACCGCGATAGCGAGCACGCTCCAGATGGCCGCAGGTTGCCAGCACCTGTGCAACCGAATCAGAAATCGTCAGCACAGCCACCGCCTTACGGAGCGGGTTGACACCCCCAATTTACGAGAAGATGTGCTGTACCGTGGTCAGAATATGTCACAGAATATGTCAGAATATTCCAGCCAGCATGAATCAAGATAATATCTGAAAAAGTGAAAACCCTTTGAGACGCTGGATGAAACACTTTGTACCTTTGCCACCTGTGCGACTCTGTTCACCTGACACAGCGACCAATTTCTCAATTGCCCTTTACGACTTTGAGGCGCTGCCGAGAAGTGTGATTGACGAAACGTGGAAGAGAGGTGCCTGGCAGACAGTTTGCTGAAAACATCTGAAAATTGAAAACCTTGTTGGGATGAAGGATGGATCACCAATGAAGCGCCACTTCAGGGCTTCATTTCGCTTCTCCAAGTCATGCTGGGATGTGCTGGGCGAAGTCACTGACACTGGCGATAAATGCGGTGTTTTGCGCCAGACTTTGCCGCCTTCAGCATCACCAGTTTTATGCCATTGGACACGGAGAGATTCAAGTCAGCGAGCCTGGGGGGGACCGGAAGAATTAAAGGAACTACTAATAACGAAGACCCACGATGACCCACAAGCTGTTTGAGACTCTTCGATATTGTAAGGCTTGTAAGGTTTTTCAATACGCTTTTGATTCCTTGACTTTGCACCAGATTATCAGATCTGCCGCTGAACTTTGGTCTGCCTCACTTGAATGCAATACTTGAAAAAAGGATTCAAAACATGTGACGATGTGACTTGTGGTATCTTGTAGTGCTGCTTGGCAACTGTGGCATCATGGTAGTAGTTGGCCAGTCGGCGAGGTTTGATCATATTCTCCGTCCTGCCGCAGATGGTGCCGGGGGTGCGTGGCACTTGAGATTGAAGGAGATTTGACACTGGTTGGCAGAGGTTCCTCATATCACATATCTTGTATTATGTTTCTCATTCAACAGGATTTGGATGGATTTGGATTGACTTGTCCGTAGTAACCCTTGCAGTGAGCTTATTTTCAAGCTGTCAAGATGTTTGGTTGGCATGCAGGCATGATCATTCATCACGAAAGCTAGCAGTAGCTAGCTGGAGTTGGGTTTTGCTTCAGCAAAGCAGCTTTGGGGGTCGGGGGGCAGGTCAGCAATTTGTGTGAAGTTTCACTTACCCCTACCACACACCCCCGGGCCCTGGCGGGCTCGATTTCGCATGATCTCTACATGACTTTTCAGTTTGACAATATGTCGTATCATCTCGTCTCCTATCATCTCAACCGATCTTATATATATATGTTCTGATATCCCATCGCATCTTGTCTCGTCTCACTTCATCTCATCTCATCTCATCATATCTCGACCAATCGTGTCTCATCATGTCTCACCTCATCTCATTTCATCTCGTCTTATTTCATCTCGAGTTATCTTATCTCGAGTCAACTCATGCAATCATTTCTCGTCATGTCTCATCATGTTTCATTATGCCTCATTGTGTCTCATCATGTCTCATCATGTCTCATCATAATATCATTGTATAGCTGTGTATATCTCATGTCATCTTATCTGGTCTCGTCTCATGAAATCACACCCCTTCAATCGCATCCCATCGCATCATATTATTTTAGCGTCTCGCATCATCTCGTACGTCATTAACCATGATTTTCCACAGTCATCCCGCTTCTTCAACACAGCGAGTAACCACTTCCCCATTTCATAGCATAGCCTTCGTCCACCCCACCCGGGCCTCAAGTTGGAACTCACACTGAAGTCATCATGAGGTGATGTAGATGTCTGCCTACAAGTGCATGGGATTGCATGCCTGCGTGATCATGACAACGATATTAATGTTGCACCCATTATTACTACCACCATAAGCATTATTAGCATCCTCCTCGTGATGGTATGTGACGGTCACCGTGGCCAGAGTTCCGATTCCAGCAAATGGCAATGCATGAAGCACATATTGAGATCAACGGCATACTACTTTGTTGCCACCCTCACTGCCTTAAAACATCTAAAGATATTCTAAGATCCACTAGGTACCACACACTAGCAAGAGAGCAGAGGAATTACTCGTTCTTCAGGCCTAAACCCAATTTGACCATTCCCAATCTGGAATGCATCAGTTCTTTTCGCTGTGCTTCAAGTCTGCCAGGTCTGCATGCACAGATCGAAGTCTATGTGGACCAGGTGGCTGGCATGAAAGTTGTCGGCAAGCGATTTCCAAGGCCTGGGCGTAGTGGCTCGGGTATCCCTTGATGGTGTCATATCTGCAGGTTTATCTTTGGTTGTTTCCTTGTATTGGGAGATGACCGACTTGATTTCGTAGGATCCTTTACTGTGCATTTATTATATAATTGTAGTATATTATATATATTATGATTACAGTATGATAATATATATATGATATTCGAACACAAGTCTTGTCAGGCTCTTATCCATAATTTGCTAATTACGAAATTTGTGCTTTGAAGGGATGTTAAATTATGGGCTTCCATAATTTGGAGCCAGGTCTTGAAACCAAAAGGTATGCACGCAACTTTGATGGATTAGAATTAGAACACCCCTAGTCTAGGCGGGCTCTAGATGACTATTGATGACTGATAGCTTGTGCTGATCTTCTGAGTTTTTCTGGTTTTGTGGAACAATGGGACAATAATTAGTTCGAAGCCCTGCAACAAATTGGGTTCCGTGACATTTGTGCTGTTGATAGCATTGCTGCGATTGACAATTGCTCGAAACGCTAGTGGTTAAGCATGGTTAAGCTGTTCATAAACTCCTGGCAAGTCATGAATGAGACATTGGTGTCACACATTGAACAGATCGCTCTACTTTGACTAATCATTTCCCGGGCTGGTTGAAAGAGAACGGTTGCTTGTGGTCCCTTATTTGGGGTCATCGATCCTAAATACATAATTATATCAACAAATAACAATAGATATGTGTATATGTGTATGTATATATATATATACACGTATAGATACATATTTACATATTATATATGTATATACACATGTGCATATCTGCATAATATGTATTATATACATATCCATAATACATATCCATATCCATATCCATATCCATATCATATGGACGATATATTGCAGATTCAGATATCCATGGAACATAATGCACCATCTTTGTGCCTATATTGCCTTGTTGCAGGGCATATTTAAGGGACAGTCCTGCGGAGTTCCGGGAATCCTCCTCGTTCTGCGGAGAGGACAGAGCTGATGGTGGCTGAACATTGAGACCACCTCAGCTTTAAATGCTCAGATAGCCACGGAAGGTTCATCATACTTGTAAGATGTTGTGGCATTTTTCTCCAGTGGGTTGACCGGGTTGACCAGAGAAGAGTCCTAACTTACCTATCCTAATGTCATTGCCTGTGCCTCGACAATTAGTACTCATTTGCTCCGATGTTCAATGAGTCTTGGGTGTCCAGGACCCATGGACTGAAATGTTCCTGGCCCTCAAACTCGGACAGGCCACCTGTGGCCATGGTGTATGAGCTATGGGTGTTTTCCAATGACGAACCTCTTTGGAGTCATGATGTTTACAATTGATGGTTTTTAAACCAAAAGATCAAGGTTCAAGATTTCATTTTGTGAGACACACTATGCATCTGAGAGAGTGGTACAAGGTTTTCTCATGTTCTCTGATGACTTCAAGCATTTTTGCACTGGAGTCGAATCACCAGATTTGGTGCACCTGCCAGGCACCAACACGAGTTCGTGGGGTGGGGGGCTCAGATCAAGGGCCGTGCAAACACCACCACCATCACCATCATCACCATCATCATCATCATCACATTCTCGGGGAATTCTATATAATTAAAATTATTTAAACATAATATATATATATATGTATATATATACATATATATATACACATAGATACTGGACAGCTGTCCCAGGTGCTGCCCTGCTTCGGAATCTTCACAGATGCAGGCCACGGTTCAGGGTATTTTGAGGGTCCTCAAACAGCTAACTCTTCATGCTGACAGTTGACCTTACAGTTGAACTCGGAGGTAGCGCCTTTAAAGTCTGCTAGTGCGATTCAAGAACCCTGGCGTTTTTTTGGACACACCACCTTGCGCTCTCTTCCGGGCTGTGAATTTGTAGTTGTTTGATGTTTTTTGCTCATATCATTCTGATAGGCTGTGATGCAAAGCCCTCACTTGAAAACATGATCTCTTTGAACAAACCATTTGACAAAGACCAGCGGGTATGTTTTTCGCATTCGTGGTGATTGCCAAGCAGATGCTCCTGTAGTTTTCCACTGTAGGCGATGATGTTGTTTTCATGATGGAATACGCACCATCTGGCGATGTCTTTGAACTGGTCTGGAGCTCATGACCCTCAGATGCGTGAAAAGACATAGACATAGACCAAGACAGGTCAGGTGAAGTTTGCACGGTCCATACCTATGTTGGCTCCCAAAAAGCAAGCAAGCTTGCAGGGCCCTCGTGGGCAGAATTCCCGTGCAATCTGATCTTCATAGTCTGTGAATCCAGTGGTTGTGATGATACGGACTATCGCCACCGCCACTACCACCACCACCACTGCGGATTATGGCACTATCATGCACTATCTAGATACAACATGATACAGCAAGGATGCAGCTAGCAATGATGGGGATGTCAACCAATCGTACAGGACAAAGCGGCGAGCCTGGCACTGAGGCCAGCTGTTTGGGAGAGCCAGGTCCAGAGAGGGAAGCAAAGGCACGGACTCAAGAGAGCTTGCGGCTATATCGTGCACATCGGCAAACAATCGTGTATCCATATGACGGTTGACAGAATACAACCCAATAATGAGTACATTCAAAGAACGCCATTCTGTCATATTCTGTCATATTCTGTCACGACATGTTTCCTACACGGTTTCCTGCATTGCCAACGTCGTGTTGACCAGGCGGCGCAAGTCCTTTGCTCTCTGCTTGAGAGCGTCAAGCGAATTCATGGTCCGGATCCCGGCGGAGGCATGCGCAGCTGTTGCCTGCAGGTCTGGATGCCTTTTCTTCAGGGTTAGATAGGGTACCAAAGTCCAAGATCTTGCTCCAGCTCTGGAAAGACAATATATATATATATATATATATACAATATATAGATATGAATTAATGCATATATATATTTATGATTATCTATGTATATATATATATATTTATATACAATATATAGATATGAATTAATGCATTGTGGCCGCTGGGGGCGTCGCACTTTACCACCCGAAGACGAAGACGAATTCCGAAGACGAATTCCCCTTAGAGGATCATGCCACCCGAAGACGCGAAGACGAATTCCGAAGACGAATTCCCCGAAGACGAATTCCCCCCGAAGACGAATTCCCCCCGAAGACGAATTCCGAAGACGAATTCCCCGAAGACGAATTCCCCCCGAAGACGAATTCCCCCCCGAAGAAGACGAATTCCGAAGACGAATTCCCGACGAGACGACGAATTCCCCCCCGAAGACGAATTCCGAAGACGATTCCCCGCAGACGAATTCGACGGACGAATTCCCCCCCGAAGACGAATTCCCCCCCGAAGACGAATTTCCGAAATTCCCCCCCGAAGGCGAATTCCTTCCCCGAAGACGAATTTCCTCCCCAAGACGGGTTCCGAAGACGAGTGGCACACTTCCATGCATGGCAGTTGAAACGACCTCTGGCGCCAGGGGTCGTTTCTGTGGATTCCGAATGGCGACGATCTGCAGGTATCGGTAGGATTCTGTAGGTTCAATATGGTTTGGATTGGTTTGGCTTGATGCAGACCAGACACACACCACAGCAAAACACGTCATTATTATATAACTTTTTATTGAACATTCCAAACTGGGCCAAGTACTTTTCAGCCGTACCCAGAGGATCCGCGGACATCCCCCCGGCAATATCCCTTACAAAGCAAGGAGCTTGGGCTCCCAAAACCACCAAGTTTTGCATAAGCACTTTCCTCTACAACGCTTGGATCTTATGCTCTGACATTGATGCTAAATTAACTATTTTTTCAACATAAATGAATCCTAACTTTGTAGAGGGCGGCTTCGAGCCTGATGTGAAAATTTGTAAAAAATAGTAACCAATATCCAGCTTTGTAGAGCCAGACCCTTCTGATTTTCAATCAGTTTCAATTTCGTAACCCAGAGAGATTTCATATTTTCACTGTTTGAACTTTGTAGTGGGAGCGGGTTTGTCTGCAGGAGTAAACAGGTTTAGGTTTGTAAGGTGTAGACTTGTCCTTGTCCTGTAGGTTTGAACTGTGTAACTGCTTGTCACAGTTGCCGTTTTTCCTGCTGTGCGATAAGATTTTTGTCAATGATTTAATGAGATAATATGATATTATGACATATACTATGACTATGAATGAATGAAAAGAAAAGGCAAACAACAAACTTGGGGGCAAACGCATAAAAGAGACAAAAACATGTGTGCTGATTGGGATAACTTGAAAAATGTGCAAATGTTGTGAAACCACGTGGGCTTTACACAAATCAAAAAAATGGGATTTTGGAGTTTTTGAACGTCAAGACCTGATGCGAATTTGTAAAGCCTTATGTTGTGAAAAAACACAAATCATTGAGCAACCTGAGTCTCGAGCCTTGTTTGAACTTCGTGGAGGCTAAAAATAACTTGATACTTCATTTGTGTTTGCAAAACTGGAGCCCCCAAGTAACCCATGGAAGTCACAGGGGGATCCGCGGACCATCACTGATTATCAGTGCCATGTTCGTGGGCTTTTCAGCAACCAGCCGCTCCAGCCGAGTCGGGAAACCCAGCCCCACGGAAGAGCTGTATTTGAAGAGCTGTATCAGTTCAGCATTTTTTGTCACCCGCATATGACATGCTGCTTATGTCATGAGCGAAGGCAAAATACTAGCCATAAGACATACCCATTCAAAGGATGTATTCAACAAACGAGCGCAAACTCGAAGATTTTGCTGCCAGGTATGAATGTCTTCATGCATTACGGCCCCACTGTCTTCCAGACGATCTTCCACATTCAAGGCTGACATTTTTCCTGACACTGAAAGATCGTGACAGAAACAGCGTTAGTATGAATTATTGATTTGTAGTTTCAAACAGTCAATCTAGAGTGCAGTCGCGGGATAAAGTGAATCTGAGGCGCATCCTTTCTGTTTGCTGCGTTGTCCCGAGCCAAGCTTCAACATGTTCAATGTGAAGTTTGGAGGTTACTTTGCATTGCATCCAGGTCAGGACTGGTGAATTTTCTAAGCACGTTTCCGGCGTGGCTGACTCTTTTGCTCTTCTCAGCATGTGTCATGACAATTTGTTGTCAACCGATATGAAAGATGTGTTATAGGCAGTCGAGAAGAGGAGTATCAAGACAAAATAGTGAGAAGTGCAAGACAATAGTTTGCATCGCAAACACTTTTACACACAAAAGCTTTTACACGCAAACCTTTTACCCACAGAAGCGTTTACATACAGAAGCTTTTACATACAGAATCTTTTACACACAGACGCTTTTACACAGACACTTTTACACACAGACACGTTTACACGCAGACACTTTTACACACAGATCACAGACCCTTTTACGCACAGGAGCTGCTTTTACACACAAACAAGTGATTGAATTTGTTCCTTCTGGATCCTTCTGGATCTTCTCGGATTCTTCTGCCTTATCCAAACTTCGATACCGATTGTTCCCTGGAAGATCTGTGTTAAAATAGTATTCTTCTCCTGATCTTCGTTTTTGCTTTGGGACCGTTTTTGTGACTGGAACATACTGGAACCGGAAAACGTTTCCATCTTCAGAAGGATTGCCAGCACATCGTTGGCAAAAAAATAGAAAAATATTCATGCTGCAAAAGTTGCATGAAAAAAAATGGATCTATTTCCGAAAAGGAGGAAAGACGACTAGAGGGTAAAAACCCTACAAAATGGCACTGGGAAAAAGGCAGTTGACGCTGAGGTCTTGACAAGATAGAGGCTCTACAAAATGGCTCTGGGATTTTTATATGTTTGATAAAATCATGAATGCACTGGTTTGATCATTTTGGTGATGTAAGGGATGTGCGCGATGTGGATTTTGTTTGGCACCAGTTCTTTGGGAAAAAGCCTTGGCAGGAGCTTTCAGGAAATATCCTTTTTTGATGCACAAAGGAGTGGCTCAAGGCCGAGGTAAACCGAAGACTGCGTGCGTGATATCCAGGTCAAATAGAGAGATCTCCTATAGAGGACGCGCGAAGATGACCTCACTCTAGCACGGGTCTCAGCATTGCATGTGCAACAGAGGCGGAAAGGTTGCGTCAGCCAGATTTGCTGCCCATGGTCCAAGAGTTGTAAAATTGGAACATGAAGTCGGACTCATTTGTGTTTACGTTGTGATGCTTTCACCTTAGTACGATTTGCTCAAGTGACACGCGCTTCAACTCTTTGCTCCAAAGCCAGGAAAGCCATGGCGGAGATTGTTCCCGGAGCTCCCAGGGGGACTCCTGCGACCAAAGAGTTGCTGCCAGTGCGTGACTGCGGCGACGCCGCAGAAGGCGCTGCGGCACTTGCGTGCGTGATATCCAGGTCAAATAGAGAGATCTCCTATAGAGGACGCGCGAAGATGACCTCACTCTAGCACGGGTCTCAGCATTGCATGTGCAACAGAGGTGGAAAGGTTGCGTCAGCCAGATTTGCTGCCCATGGTCCAAGAGTTGTAAAATTGAAACATGAAGTCGGACTCATTTGTGTTTACCTTGTGATGCTTTCACCTTAGTACGATTTGCTCAAGTGACACGCGCTTCAACTCTTTGCTCCAAAGCCAGGAAAGCCATGGCGGAGATTGTTCCCGGAGCTCCCAGGGGGACTCCTGCGACCAAAGAGTTGCTGCCAGTGCGTGACTGCGGCGACGCCGCAGAAGGCGCTGCGGCACTGGTGCGGCTCCCCACGGACGAGTCTCCTTCCAAGTTCTCTGTTGCCTCCCAAGAGTGGCCCGACGCAGACATCCAAAGCCAATTGTGCGCCTTCGCTACCGATGATGGATTGGCTGAAGACATCGAAGCTTTGATGGATGGCTTGCCATCACCAGGGCCCATGGGATCTGACGGAGCTCCCAAGGGGACTCCCACGAAACAAATGGTCAACGCGCTGGAAACTCAGCTGCTGCCTGTGTGTGGATTGGCTTCGCATGAAGAAGGCATCCAGCTGTTGCGGGCCTGCCTTGCCACTGCCCGTGAAGATCCCACATACGGAGGGACCGAGACCCAGAGCGAGTCTCCAGTCTGGGGGTGCAACGACGATTGGGCATTGCTGCGCCCAGAGTTAGAAAAGCGTACCGCACCTCTGTCGCCCAAGCTCCCCACGGAAGTGATGGCCTTGCCAGCTGCTTTTTTCCGAGACCCTACTTTTGCAGTGCCAGATCCAGAGCAAGACTGCGTCGTTGTCTTTGGTGGGGTGGCCAATGTAGAGGGCGCAGGGGCTGGAGGGTGCCATTTCATGCCTTTGCTGACCCAGAGGCAAGCCCACAGCTGGCACTCCAGCACCTCTGCTCACGAAAAATGGCATGACATGGTTCTCGCAGTGGAAGGCAGGGGTGATGGGCTTTTGCTCGTGGACAGGGTTCGGGAAGCTGGAGACTGCTACTTTCACAGCTTGCTGATTACCTTGCACGCCAAAGGCATCCTTTTCAGGGCTGCGGCAAGCAACGAGAGCACGCCTCCACCGAGGCAGGCAAGGTTGTCGACTAGCCCACCTTCATCGCAAGAGCCTGGTGCCAATCGAAGGGGGCTCTGCTTTGATGATGCCTTGGCCGGGGAAGAAGTTGTGGGCTACAGCATGGAAGACCCGGTGGAGGGGTGGGTCCAGAAGCTCAAAGCAATCAAGACTGCGGAAAACTTGGAAGATGTGCTTTTCCCGAACCGAATCTTTGAGGGCTTGCGCAACAAGGCTGAAACTTATGACACAGTGAAGGGCAACCTTAAGATGTGCTGGGAAGATACACGCACACACAGGCAGCTCGCGGTGGAAGAGGATATGGACATCCGCTTGTGCGCTGTGGGCCCCATCGCGGATGCAGTGCATACCATCGCGCGAGCGAAAGGGGTGCACACTGAGGCCTTGCTTGGCTGCCTTGACAGCAACATTGGCTTTCTGGAGGCCAATGGCACGACTCTGTGCCACAATCCTCGGGCACAGCATTTCATCCCCACCGGAAGCCCTGTCATCGTGGGATCTCCATCCTCCACACGCAAGACGGCCTTGATCCAACAGACGGACGACTGGATGTGTAACGCCCCCCACGCTGGTCAGGCTTTCCAGGACCGATCAGTCCTCACAACTGATAGCACCACCAAGGGCATCCGCAATTGCTTGAAAGACTACGGAAGATGTGGGGTCACATCCGACGAAGCTGCCAACACTTTCGACACAAAGATGTCAGACCGGGAGTCGGGCATCCATTTCATAGCCGTGACCAAGTTGAACACCTGGACACAGGGCGAGCCCGATGCCCCGACCACAGGTAATGGCAGCTTCAGCCTGACCCATTACAATTTCCTGCTGAAAGTGGCTGGCCAAACAGAAGTTGTGGAAGAGGTCGTGCAGCCTAGAGTGCACGGCTTCCAAAAGCGATTGAAGCAGGTTTGGTCATTGTCAGAGAACCCGACACAGGACCAGCAGCTGTTCAAGGCCAGTAACAAGCTCATCCAAGATTGGCATGACTGGATGCATTCCAAGTGCGTGGAGCAGCCGCCGGTCGTCATCTCTCTGAGTGGGCAGGCCCTCAGCATGTACAATGCTGCCAAGCAGGCCATCACTGACTTCGTGTCTGAGAACAAGCTTCCTCCCGTCTTCAGGACCAAGCTGGTCTTTTTCCACTCCGATGTGCTGCGGGATGCACACAAGGTGTTTAGGTCGGTGCAGTTTCTCACAACCTTGTGCCCAAATCTTCCTGAGGATTCACGGGAAGCCATGTCTTTGGATGAGTTTACAGTGGCACTGCACAAGTGGATCCGACAAATCCAGTGGCACTTTGGAAGCTACAGGTTTGCAGCCTCGAAAAAGGACGAAGCTGCGGCAGGACTGAGCAGCAACAGCAAGGCCGCGGAATCCAAGCAGATCTTGTGCAGCATCCCTGAGACAGAGGAGCAGGCGCCCTTGGATGCAGAGGCTTTGTTTCTCCGCACCTTGATGCACAGAGCCCCTCCTGATGCTTGGTTCACCTCAGCCGACATGAGGTTGCTATTGAAGAACTTGAGAGGGACAACCTTCAAATCTGAGCTCAGCAAAAGGATTGAGAAGGGCGTCGGGCACCTGATTGATCATGGCCTGCTGGAGGCGGGTGAAGCCAAAATGAAGCAGGACGATTTGAAAGACTTGAAGTTGACAGCAAGAGCTGCCAAGCGCTCAGGTGAAGCGCCCTGCTCCGGCAAGGCCGGGAGGCTCATGCGCAAGCGGTCTGCTCAGGAGGTCCAGGACGATCCGAAAGCCTCGGCAGAGCAAAAGCGATTGCGCTTGAGCATGAATGATTTCCCGGCCTGAGTTGCAATTGGCTTCTGAGTTGCGACGTGGCTGCTTTCTGTGAATGGGTCACAGTAGCCGTAGCCCGTGTCTGGCAGCTCTTAGGCCTCCCGAATTATTTGTCCTTCCGCAGGACCGCATTACATAAATGCGCTATTGTCGAGCTTGTGTGTGGCGGGAGTCAAAACAAGATGGCCGAGGTTGCTGCCAGGAGATTTTAGCGTTCCATAGCTTCTACATGTCTTCCCAATCGTTTGCAACTTTACCACCCGAAGTACCGTTAGGTTGCACTGTCCCGGGCAGGCCGTCTGAGACTTAGCTTTGTGTTTCCACACGGCTAGAGGTCCTGTGCCGGAAGCTCAATTCCTAACTATGATTTGCATTTCTTTTGTGAAGCATCGGGGCAATCTAGAATCTAGATTGAAGGTTTCAGTCGCATGGGTTGCCCGGGTCGACAGGCGCACACCGGTCTCCGGCGGAAGGGGAGTTCCAAGCAAGCAGTGAAGCATTTGAAGACATCAATTAAGTTTCCTGTTTCCAAGTTTCCGGAGTGTCTAATGATCGAGTTTCCGGGTTTCAAATGTCATATTTTCAATCTTTATTTTCAATTTGGTTAACGTTGCAAATGTTTCAGTGTCTTTCGTGGGAAGTATTCGGCTCAAGGTTACGACGGACGCAATGTCAAAACTTGTAGACACACTACAGGCGAATACCGTGGAATGGCTGTCACACATGGAGATGATGTGGCTGCTGCGGACGTGTCGCCTCGCGAAGCGTTTGGTGACGACTTCTCCAACCTATTTAGATCGCAGCTTCTACTACCAGAGGAACAACATGCCGCCGCTGCCAGCCCACTATGATTTTGACTCGGACACCTCCGGCAAGAGCGATTGAGAGTTTACAAGCGGAGCCGAAACTTGTTAGACAATCATGGGAGGAAAAAAAAGGTTTCCGTCTGTGTCGTGTTTTGCTTCAGCTTCTCAAGTTTCCAGATAGTGTCATTTGAGTATCGTTACCCGTTTCTGGCGTTTCAGTTTCAAGCAAAATGATAACCATTCGAGTGTTTGGCTCCAGTAACGGCATCCTGTGGAACTCAAAATTTCACTTGTTTTCACTATGCCGCTTTCGGACACAGAGGCCCTGGATGCCGCGGAAGCCGAGCCATGGGGTAAATCGAAGCCAATCAACGATATACCAGACTGAGTGCGTGAAATCCAGGACATATCCCTATGAGGACGCGCGAAGATGAACTCACTCTAGCACGGGTCTCAGCATTGCATGTGCAACAGAGGTGGAAAGGTTGAGTCAGCCAGATTTGCTGCCCACGGTCCAAGAGTTGTAAAATTGAAACATGAAGTCGGACTCATTTGTGTTTACCTTGTGATGTTTTCACCTTAGTACGATTTGCTCAAGTGACACCCGCTTCAACTCTTTGCTCCAAAGCCAGGAAAGCCATGGCGGACATTGTTCCCGGAGCTCCCAGGGGGACTCCTGCGACCAAAGAGTTGCTGCCAGTGCGTGACGGCGGTGACGCCGCAGAAGGCGCTGCGGCACTGGTGCGGCTCCCCACGGACGGGTCCTTTTCCAAGTTCTCTGTTGCCTCCCAAGAGTGGCCCGACGCAGACATCCAAAGCCAATTGTGCGCCTTCGCTACCGATGATGGATTGGCTGAAGACATCGAAGCTTTGATCGATGGCTTGCCATCACCAGGGAACATGGGAACTCCCACGAAACGAATGGTCAACGCGCTGGAAACGCAGCTGCTGCCTGTGTGTGGATTGGCTTCGCACGAAGAAGGCATCCAGCTGTTGCGGGCCTGCCTTGCCACTGCCCGGGACGATCCCACATACGGAAGGACCGAGACCCAGAGCGAGTCCCCAGTCTGGGGGTGCAACGACGATTGGGCATTGCTGCGCCCAGAGTTAGAAAAGCGTACCGCACCTTTGTCGCCCAAGCTCCCGACGGAGGTGATGGCCTTGCCAGCTGCTTTTTTCCGAGACCCTACTTTTGCAGTGCCAGATCCAGAGCAAGACTGCGTCGTTGTCTTTGGTGGGGTGGCCAATGTAGAGGGCGCAGGGGCTGGAGGGTGTCATTTCATGCCTTTGCTGACCCAGAGGCAAGCCCTCAGCTGGCACTCCAGCACCTCTGCTCACGAAAAGTGGCGTGACATGGTCGTCGCAGTGGAAGGCAGGGGTGACGGGCTTTTGCTCGTGGACAGGGTTCGGGAAGCTGGAGACTGCTACTTTCACAGCTTGCTGCTTACCTTGCACGCCAAAGGCATCCTTTTCAGGGCTGCGGCAAGCCACGAGAGCACGCCTTCACCGAGGCAGGCAAGGGTGTCGACTAGCCCACCTGCGTCGCAAGAGCCTGGTGCCAATCGAAGGGGGCTGTGCTTTGATGACGCGGAAGATTTGGAAGCTGTCTCTTTCCCAGACAGAAATTTGGAACCCTATGACATTGCTAAGGGCCTGGATGCAGGGGCATTATTTCTGCACAGCTTGGTGCACAGAACCCCGACTGCTGCTTGGTTCACTTCTGCCGATGTGAGGCAGGCGTTGAAGAACTTGCGCGCGCCCGTCTTCAGTAGGAACCTTGTCAGAAAGATTGACATGGGCGTGGCGCACCTGATTGACCATTGCTTGCTGGAGGCTCGTGAAGCCAACATGAAGCAGGATGATTTCAAAGACTTTAAATTGACAGCAAGAGCTGCCAAGTGCACAGCTGAAGCGCGCTGCGCGGGTACGGCCGGAAGGTTGCTCCGCAAGCGGTCTGCCCAGGAAGTCCGGCATGATCCGAGAGCCATGGCAGAGCGAAAACGATTGCGCCTGAGCATGAGTGATTTCTCGGGCTGAGTTGCAATTGGCTTCCATGATTTCGGCCCGATTAGCCCGTCTCTGGCAGCTCCCGCGCCTCGCTAATCATGTGTCCCTGTATGGGATAGCAATAGAAGAATATGTTTTTTAGACCTTGTGTGGCGAGAGTGAAAAACCAGATTGGCCGAGGTTGTGCTCCTCTGCCAACAAGACATAATTATGACTTCGTCATTTGCAACAAGTGAAGATAGTCATGAAGCTGGAACATGAGCTCCGCAATGCTTGACTTGCAATAATGCAATCGACTCGCAATCTTTGTTCGCTTTCTTGCATGGCTCAAGTATCAGCACGAAGCTCCCCGGGGGACTTCTATAGAGGATGAATTGCAGTATGTTTTTTTGCTTCTAAGTGTGTTGCAGGCAGGCCATTTTCTAAATTCAACTCCTTTTACATTGGCTAACACTGCACACTTGTATGCGAGAACCTCTGCTATGGTGGTGACGCGCGTGGCTCGATTCAGATGCAGGCAATTTAAAAAGAGGGCCGGGGCTTCCAAACCGCTGCGAGTGAACTGCAGCAGAGCTTTCCGAAAGCCTCGTCATCTCCGCTGCTCTCGGGACAGCGCGGATAGCCAAGGGTTGGCGGTCGCAGGTGCTCCGGTGAAAGGTCTGGAGCAAAAGCTGCAGGAGACAAAGCGCTTGGGTGCGCTTTCTTCCCGGATGATGGCCGGACGCACACTGCAAAGATTGCAAGGCTTACAAAACACGAGTTTGCTCAACACTTGTCGCAGCATTGAGTCCCCCGCGTCAGGGGCCGTGCCCGTTGCAGGACTGACAGCTGAGCTGCATGGAACTGCTGTGTTGGTTCTACACACGTTTGTGCGCCACGGGAAAGCTCATGCGCATGTGGCACCAATTGTTCCAACAGCCAACAAGAAGCTACCGCAGGGTGTTGACTCGTTCTTGGACAGGCGACGGTCGTCCACTTGTCGAGAGGAGGAGTTAACAAATTTAGGAGTGGCATGGCAAGTTGTAGGCTTTGTGCGACACACCGTGTACTTGAAGCGCACGTCCTTCGCTGGAACAGACCTGCCCATGACATCGGATCTACTCTCCCTTTGGGAAGGGCTGCGCAATGTGGCTGCTGCCCCCGTGGACATACCATGTTCAGACGCGGTAACTGATTGGGCCCCTGCAGGGGCAAAGGCCAACATTGTCATCATCTTTTCTGCATCCGCGGAGGAGCACCAGCGCAAACACAAGCATCACAAGCTGGTCCCTGTAGGCCGCGTGAAGGAGCCTGTCTTTCTGTTGGATCTTCCTTTCCCACGGATCTTGGATATGTCCTTACGGCGATGTGAAACATGTCACCAGCATTTCCAACCACAACCGGAGGATGTACTCAGGGTCATGCCAGACGTGGTGCTGCACAGGAATCCATCGCACTTCAAGCAGGTGCGCTACATGACCCATAGGTATCTGTTGAACCTGCTGCTTGCAATCTACGACCTGTTCAACCTCAGAGGAGTGAGGCGGAGGCTCACGTCCATCATGTTTGCCAGCGCAACCGTCCATGTTCTGTCGGGGGTGAAACCTATGAGCCCACATAGTCTGGGGGCCATGGTGCTTGCAGTGCCAACAGCTCAAGAGTTGAAAATTATCGCACTGAAGGCTTTCACCATCTTCGTCCAGAAGCAAGTGGATCATATGGTTGACCAGCAATGCCTTTACAACTTCTCCGTTCTCCGCGGTGATGGGCACTACGACGTTGCTGCTAGAGTCTATGAGTATGACGCGAAGCAGAAAGCCAGAAAGTATCCTTTCACCTGCATCCTGGCCTGGTGCGGCACGGATGGAAGCTTGCTGAAGCCGTTTGTGGTGGCGCCAGGAGAAGCATTTCATGACCAAGTGAAGGACCTGGAGCCATTCCTGCGCAAGGCCAAGTCTCTCCGGATGACGCATGGCTTGTCCAGCACGGATTCACGGCCAACAGTGCATGCCACAGATACATACAACAAGCACCGTCTCTTGTGGCCGCCCATCTACGACAAGGTATGGATGGAGCAGCAGGTGGACGCTCAGGGCCACACGAAAAAAGGAGATGTGTGCAAAGTGCAAAGGTCTGGTGTGGGGGAATCTGATGCCACAATGGTTACAGGGGAGCCAATGCATGAACTCATCAACCTC
This sequence comes from Cladocopium goreaui, assembly GCA_947184155.2. Classification (NCBI taxonomy): domain Eukaryota; class Dinophyceae; order Suessiales; family Symbiodiniaceae; genus Cladocopium; species Cladocopium goreaui. The sequence goes on from CAMXCT020000446.1 coordinate 1,066,647, forward strand.
AGGAGAGTGCTGCCCAGCGTGGGACATGACTTTGCCGACATCTATTTTGACCACGCAGAAGCTGGGCTTGGCATTTTGTTGACTTTTCAGTGTTCCATATGTTTCGGTCATGAGATTGGAGCTGCAGACGCAGGCAAAATGTGCTATGGACTTTCTTTCTGTTAAATTTTATCCATGCATTTTTTCATTCAGTCACGTTTGCCTTCAAGTACCTCATGTTTGCCTTGTCCAATCCTAGGTATCTGCTGGCAAGGGGCACTGACACCAGCATTGTTCGCCGACTTGAAGCTGCGCCGGGATGTGGCAAGACCTTTTTCGCTGTACTCCTCATGGATGCACTCATTCATGCCGATGAAAGGGATGGGCAACTCCGGGTGCATTGGATCACAGCCCCCACCAAGCAGCTAGTCTCCCAAATTGCCAATGCTGCAGCCCAACACATACCCTCTGCCATGTTTGCACCCGTTGGCCAATCTCCAGAAGGCGAGGAGCGGCTATGGCAACATCAAGCGAGCCTGTGCAAACGAGCACACAGCATGTGCTCCGCTTGGATGCTTTGGCGCAAGCAGCGACTGACGCCATAGCAGCTGCCAACGCAGCACGCTGGAGTGCCAACACAGAACTAGCTGCTCGGAACACATTGCGGGAGCATTTCCTAGCCAGCTTTGACTTTTTGCATGGCGACGCGTGGCAGTCTTGCCTTGAGCACCATGAGCAGAGCGTGCGGCTTGTAATTTCAACAACAACTTACAAGCTCAAGCACGAGGCCAAGAATCGTTTGGCTGTCAAACGGCTGCTCAAAGACAAAGGAAAGGGTGGCCACGTCAGCGATGAGCCCGACATGCTGCCTTGTTCGGTCACTGTCGCAGCTGCTGCAGACGAGGTATTTCTGCTAACAGCGAACGACCCCGCACAGCACGTGCTTCCGATCCATGCTCGAAATGAGTCGCGCTCCGGCGATGACGCGGTGGCCGAGGAGAATGTGAACACCTGGATCAGCCATGCAGGGACTGAGCTTCGTCTCATGCAAACAATGAGGCATGGATCTGCAATCACAGAGCTCCTCCGAGCAACGTGGCCTGAAACCTACCCGGACCTTTCCCCAGCTCCCGAGGCGCCAAGTTCCACAGTCCACACTGTCTTTTGTGGTTCTGTGACGTGGTGGCAGGCTACTTCCAAAGCGGGCGGCCTAGTGCATTGGAAAATCTTCACCAAGAATCTTGTCTACATGGTTTTCTTCCTGGTTTACCATTGCCATGTCATTGTCCCACGCAAGTATCCTACAAAGACATATTTTCTCTTCCGAACAAGAAAGGTCTTTGTTACTTTCGGGTCCTTGCCTCGACACATTCTGTTTTTCGACTCCGGATCGCAGATGTGGTGCAAGCCAGGCTAGATGCAGGTGCATCAGTGCTCGTTCAGTGCATCTATGCAGCCTTCAGGGACCTCCTCGCCCTTTTCCTGCAAACTGTACGTGGCATTGCAGTCACAACAAAGCAGAGTGTTGATGGCAAGGTTTCGAGTTTTGTGTTCGACCAATTTTCTGCAAAAAATCAAACGCCAAAGTGTTGCTCAAACGCCAAAGTGTTGCTGTTCTTTCAACCCATTAATTTTGATCCAGAAAAAAACTGCCATGTCAGGTGGCCGTGCTGACAGCCCGACAAGCACGAGGTAGCCAATGCCACACGGTTGTTGCCTGCCTTTTCCGCCGTTATGACTTCGACAAAGATTTTGTGGCCCATGCACGTGACCCTGGCAAGGTAGCAGTCATGATTTCAAGGGCCACCCACGAATTGATCTTGTTTCACGAGAGGACGAGAGATGATGACTTCATTGGGAGACTGCAAAACTTCCTCTGGCACAGCCGCTGGACAAGAGGCTACAGCTATGAAACCCTCAATGTCGACGAACAGCACCAGTGGACTCCCGACGAGCACGCTGCGTGGCAGTGGCAGGAAGATGAACCATGGAAGGCTGCTCTATCTGATTCTGACTCAGACGAAGATTTGCACTTCGCAGAGATCTTTTCCGACCCTGCAATGCGAACGCTGTGTGAGCTTCGTGAGCACGAACGCCAAGTCCGCCGAGCAACCCTTCCCAGGTACAGACCCTCCAGTGATGTGCCTGCCGATCTCTGGTACCATGTGCAGCATTTGGTCTTTGCCAAAGCAGTCAAAGCCGAACAGTTTGACAATGAAGACAGTGAAGAAGCAGATGAGGCTGCAGATGTCAAGATCTCTGCGGTCATCTCTCTTCCCATGTTGCCCTGCAATTTTCGCCTTTTCCGCAGCTTTCGCAACCGAGGCGAAATGTGGGATTCGGTGCCCACTGCCCTTGCTGCACAAATCAGCAGCCGCCTTGAAGGTAGCACAATTTCAGTGCAATACCACAAAGCTGAAGTCAGCTACCATGGCCAACACGTCCTGGTCGCCCAGCGCTGCCGGTCATTCAGACCAGAGGCACAAATTCATCACGGCGGCGAAATGGTTGCCAAGATTTATTTCGGAATGGGCACACAAGCCAACCATTGGTCTTCCTACAATTTGGTTTGCTTTGTTTTCCGGACTGCAGCCCTGCGGGCAGCACAGCAAGAGCTCGGTGCAGTGGACCGGTGGCTCGGTAATGTGCCTGAAAGATGACCAAAGTGTTTCAACGGCGCTGATTGGTTGTGATAGCAGCCCAGCCCTTTCGCGATTTCAAGTCGAGGTGTGCCCCTGATTTGCAGCCACAGATTTGTTTCACCGGCAAAAGCGACCTAGGTCAAGAGTTAAAACATGCAAAGTGTCAGGCAGCTTTTGGACAAAGTTAGATGGAATATTGAAAAAATCTTCAGAAAAATACTTGCAACAATTCTTCTTTTCAGAGTGTTGAGTCATGGTTTACAAACAGCGGCTCTTTGTACTTCACTTCAAAAATGCTGCCAGGATTGGAGCGGATGGCTTTTTTGGACGGAGAGAGGATGGCTTTTTTGGACATGGTGAAGCAACGAATGTATTTTTTGGACGCGGTGTCAACCATTTTTTTGGAGGGGACTCAATAAAAAGATTGGAAGACCTAATGGAAAACAGCTCCATGGAACAGGAAGATCGTGACACATTTCCCAAGTTCGAAATTGTCGTTAGTGGAATTAATCAATGTATTATCTCAAGTTGGTTTTGGGTTCCAAAATGTCTGGAGACTTCTAATCTTGGGTTGGTGAACCGGCAGGGACGGAGACAGCGGTCCAACCGTACTTCAGCTAAGGTCACTTGGCACAGCGTTGACTCACCTTTCTGAGATAAGTTAAGACCTGCACCGACACTAAAATCCCATATCATTGGCTTATAAATTACCCTTGTGCAAATCAATCATCACTCCAGTGCAGCACAATCCCAAGTCTTACTATATCTAAATTTTTGCGAATTCAACCATGGTTTTCTGCAAAATACGGAGGGTCACTTCAGGAGTTACTACCAGCGGGCACTGAGAAAACCCTGGCGGTCATACCTCCAGGCGCGGGGAATGTGTTGGGTTTAACCAAGAAAATTACGAACTACACATAACTATACTGTCATCAAACATGCTGCTAACTTGTGGTGCATCAAACATGGTGCGTTCACCAATAAATACTGGGCATTGGATACTAGCTCTAGGCAGTTCTGCCCACTCATACCACTGAGCATCACATGAAGACTATCTCTGGTGGCATGACGCATTCACCGTAAGGCCTGTGAACTCTTTCAATATGTGAAGATGTGGCCATTTTATTGGAGAATATTATGCAGATCACCACGTGGAATTTGACATACCTTATTTTCAGATCTCGGGGTTGCGGCTGTGTACCTTGGTAGATCTTACGTATGGCTATAGCTCGGAGCATGACATTGCGAATATATATATATATATCTATATATATATATAATAAGATACAGTGACATAGGTCCTATTTACTATAGAGTAGCATTATCATAGGCTAACTCAATAGGTCCAGCAATCTTTATCCCTAGGGGCTAAATCAAGCAATCTAATGATTTGACCAACACCCATTGATTGAACCCGGCTACTCCCGCTTGATTTCAGACAAATTGGCGCCTTACCATCCAACAAGATGACTTTGGCGGAGGGTTCTTAGGAAACACCCTAAACAGAGGTTTCTAGATGGGAAAATCTTCTATAACCTCTAACCAGGAGATTTTTCCAGCACGCCGCGTTTGATCAACGAGCGGAGGGTGAATTTTGTTTTTCTTTGGGAACTACCGAAGACATGACACAAAGGAATCCCATCTGTTGCAGGAGATATCTAATGATAATATATATATATATTTACTATATATTATATATTATGTACTATATGATGATATCTACTGATTAACATTACAAATTACAAATTCAATAACTACATTCCCACCTTACAACCGCTGAGGTTAGGGATTTCACGGTGCTGGTGGTCTTCTTCGTGACCTGGGGCTTCATGTGCACCGTTGCGTCGTGGGTTGGTCGATGGACGATCCAATTGGAGTGTCCCAATCTTGGAACCAAAATACCTATAATTTCTTTGGAATAAGGTAGAACTATGATGGTATATATAATATAGTCTAATATAATCAAATATAATATAATATAAAATTATATAATTTGAATTACTATAGTTTAATATAGTATCATATAATATGATGTAATATGAGATAAAATATTCTAGTATAATATCATAAAATTTAGTAAAATATAGTAAATTATGATATAATATATGATATGATATAGTATAGAATAATATCATATGATTTAGTTTAATATCATTTAATATACTATAATGTCATGATTTGGTTTTTGATATGATATGATATTGTATGATGTGATTTGATTTCATATAATATACCCTAATATTGTAAAGTATAATATAATACAAGATAGTAAAAAATATAAAATAATATAAAATAATATGATATACTATAGTATATTTTGTAATATTAAGTAATAAAATAAAACATAACATAATGTAGTGTAAGAAAATATAATATGATATAGTATAATACTCTAGAATAAAATAATATAATATAACATCATATAGTATACTATATTTTAATTTAATATAATATAATATAATGTAATTTAATATTATATATTGATCTAATATACTCTAATATGCTTTAATGATAATACAGTACAATATAGTTTATTATTTTATATAACAAAGTATAATATTATATTGTATAATATATAGTATAGTATATTATAATATAATATCATATAATATAATATCATTTAATATAATATAATTTCATATAATTTAATGTTATACTATATATATGTATATATGTATATATGTATATATGTGTATATGTATATATGCATATATGTAGTAACTATGACATTGGGATGGATTAAACTACCTTGAGATATGATTTGGGGTATGAACAAGGCTGTGAACATCCATAAACAAGGCTATGAACAAGGGTTACATCATTGGGGTACCGTGAAGTGGCTGATTGGGGCCAGATTTCAAGGAAATGGGGCTGGGAACCAAGAAGATCAACAGCTTTTCTCTCCATTTGCAAAGGCCAAAGTCAAGTGTGTTCAATAATGTCACCCAAAATAAAGGCATATCAAATCAAGAGTTGGATTCCGTGACCCCGATAAAAACAAAACACGACTTCAGCTTTAAGTTCAGCGGCAATAATAACAATTTTTGGCTGGATGAACCCCCATTTTTTCTTTGCGAATCACTACAAGCATCACTACAAACTTTAAATATACAGTGAAAAATATCTAAGCAATTCATTCAACAGTTTCTTGCTTTTATTGCTGATGATCCTTACACTTCTTTGTTTTGTGTTGGGTTTGCTCACTAGCAGGGTCGCTTTATGTCGTCACCAGGTACATCAAGTATGATGGCTCCGGGGACACTGCGGGTATCGCCCAGCGATTAGCAGCCACCCACAACCTCAACCGGAAGCTCACTCAATCGGTATCCAATCTGATATCACTCTTAACTTTTCTAGGGCAGTCCCATTCACTCCTGCCACGCCATATTGAGGCCAGACGTTGCCGAGGAACACCTGACGCAATGACCTGTCAAAAAGAACGCCTGCGCCACAAACCGAACCTAAGATTGGAGATACATATTAACCTACGCAGATAATTAGTAGAATTATATCCTCACCAAAAGGCAAATATACTTGAAACTAAATATCAGTTAATGGCTAGGCCTCTTATTGGCCACGGCTGAGCAAACACAACCCCGTTGCTCAGCTACCATAACCACCGTATCTAATTGATGAAATGACCCCCGGACCCGGGGGTCATTTTGGGGGTCATTTTAGCTCAGCAACAGGGGAATGTGTCGTCACAATGCGGCGTCAGGGGGGGGAATGTGGCGTCAGGGAATGCGGCGTCAGAATGTGGCGTCAGGGGGGGAATGTGGCGTCAGGGGGGGAATGTGGCGTCAGGGAATGTGGCGTCAGAATGTGGCGTCAGGGGGGAATGTGGCGTCAGGGGGGAATGTGGCGTCAGGGAATGTGGCGTCAGAATTGGCGCGTTCAGGGGGGGAATGTGGCGTCAGTGTGGGTCAGAAATGTGGCGTCAGGGGGAATGAGCAGAATGGCGTCAGAATGGGGTCGTCAGGGGGAATGTGGCGTCAGGGAATGTGGCGTCAGAATTGGCGTCAGGGGGGGGGAATGTGGCGTCAGGGGGGAATGTGGCGTCAGGGAATGTGGCGTCAGAATGTGGCGTCAGGAGGGAATGTGGCGTCAGGGGGGAATGTGGCGTCAGAGAATGTGGCGTCAGAATGTGGCGTCAGGGGGGAATGTGGCGTCAGGGGGGAATGTGGCGTCAGGGAATGTGGCGTCACATCATCAGGGAATGTGGCGTCAGAATGCGGCGTCAGCGTCAGGCCGTAAAGTGCTACACCGTGTGCCGCCACCCTGAATTAATGCATATATATATATATTTATGATTATCTATGTATATATATATATATTTATATATACAATATATAGATATGAATTAATGCATATATATATATATTTATGATTATCTATGTATATATATATATTTATATATACAATATATATAGATATGAATTAATGCATATATATATTTATGATTATCTATGTATATATATATATTTATATACAATATATAGATATGAATTAATGCATATATATATATATTTATGATTATCTATGTATATATATATATATATATTTATATATACAATATATAGATATGAATTAATGCATATATATATATTTATGATTATCTATGTATATATATATATATTTATTTATATATACAATATATAGATATGAATTAATGCATATATATATATATTTATGATTATCTATGTATATATATATTTATATACAATATATAGATATGAATTAATGCATATATATATATATTTATGATTATCTATGTATATATATATATTTATATATACAATATATAGATATGAATTAATGCATATATATATATATTTATGATTATCTATGTATATATATAATATTGTATTATTATAATTATATGTATATAATTGTATATAAAGAATACATACATACAGCTGAGGCAGGCAAGTATCCAAGCCCAAGGTATGGGAATTGCCCACTGCGACATCAGTGCTGAGAACGCGCTGGGGCAGCCCAGAGTCATTCTTTTTGGCCGTGACTACCAGCCTCAGCGTCGTCTCAAATTATGACCTTTCTTGCAATCACAGAATCCAGGGGAGGTCAGTCTGCAACTGGAACTGGCAGACTTCAGATCTAATATGAGCTTCCGCTTGAGGATGTTTGGGTGGAGGCTTGAACTTGAACCTCGAAGCCTTGACATTTTACATCCTTTTATATCACGATCAACCTGGGACAAGCTGCGCTTCCAGCGGCCAGGATTCTTCGTTTCGACAATGGAGAGCTGGAGGCCTGGGTTCGGATGTGAATCGTTGCGCTTCTCAAGGAGGTCTTCGGGAAGTGACAACCTAACCACCAAATCGAAAGGGATGGTGCAGGTACAAGATAGCAAGAGTGGGAACCCAACCCATTTGAAGCCGGATCTTGGGCTTGGAGGTTGCACTACTGGATTTTGCCATGTCCGTCCATGACACAGATCTGCATGCTGTGCAGGGTAGCCCAACAGCGGGACCATTGAGATGGCAACCCACTTGTCGCTGAAAACATGGGCGGAATAGACATATTTACGTTACAGAGGTTCGCATCAAGCCTGGCGCAAGCTGCAGGGACACAGAGTCTATCATTTCATCGGAATAAAACACAAGATTTGGTTTGTGACTTGCAAGAACTACAGGACAGGTTCCAAACAATTGACCTGCAGCTGTGCATTACATACTGTAGGTCATGCAGCAGGATGTTTCTTGGGCAGAAACTCCAACAATGCGAGCCAATCCTTCAAACAAACTCGAAGCTTGAACCTTCCGAAGGTGATGATGTTTGGTTATGTATACTGTATAGTATTGGAATGTATTGGAATGTATTGGTAGACTTTTATAAAATCTATAGGATGTGCATATATAATCACATATATATATACACATACATACATATATCATTATATATAATTATATATATATAGATATATTATATGTTACATACTAGGATCTAGTTTGGCCCGCAGTTTCATCCACCACTTTGGCGATCTTTGATGTTTGATGGCCCAGGACTGGCGCCAAGGGCAAGCTCATGTACCGTCCACCGGTGGGGGCACCGGGCCCTTGTCACACTGCGGATGTGAAGTCAATTGAAACCACTGTAGGATTGATATGCCCAAAAGACCTAAGGAGGGAACTGGGGCACTGAAAAGTGCATCGCTTGGAAGAATGACCTCTGTGGAATTTGACAGATATCCAGGTAAGCTAAAGATATGCACGGAGATTGTTGATATTTGTTGATCAAGTTGGGTAGTCATAAAGGACTGCCATGGCGCACTGTCATTCTCTCAAAAATCGACCGAGGCCCAGAATTTGGCACCAGACCAAATCGGCACCAGACTGTATACTGTATACCGCTATTTCGCTGCCACCGGATATTTCTTAGTCCCAGGTGAGAAGCGACATAGTTAATCATAGTTACCACAGTACTGGTGAATTCCGGTTTACTGGGGAATATGAGAACAGTATGATCACATACTATTAAACTATATTAGACCCCCAGTAAACTATGATCACATATGATCACTCATTATCAGACCCCCCCAAAACGTGTCCGTTTGCTTAAAATTTCTCCCCTCAGGAGGCCGTGGCTGACGACGCGGTCTACAATGCGAAAGCTGCAGCAGCTAGGATATAAACCAAATTTGAACATGATTTGTTTTATTCTGTCTTGCTTTGCCAATAGATGGTTTTGGAATGTATTGGATGTGAAGATCCCATGCTGTTCATTCAATAGTGACAAAATCATCCGAACGGCCCGGAAATTGGCCCAGCGTTTTCATCATTTTTAAAAAAAATGATCTTTCTGTTTTTCGTCTTGTTGAAATCTTGGCATTTGCCACATGTTTACACTCATGGTGATTTCTTTTGGTATTTCATTTCCCTTGGGATTTATGAAACAGGGAGTTCAAAACTGCACGTAGCACACCTCCAAAAAACGCTACGTTTTTTGGATGGTTTTGTGTTTCGCCACAGGGCCAGCACTTCTTTTCTCTTCACACCAACTTGCGGACAGTCCTGGCAGTGATGTTCCAGACATCTGCATTCCTATGGAATGTACTGCCATTGCCAAGCCTTGACATATGTCATGATCATTACAAAAGTTCACCGAAGTACAAAAGACATATGCAACGTAACATGAAGTGTGTTCACCGAAGTACAAAAGACGTGTGCAACGTAACATGAAGTGTGTTCACCGAAGTACAAAAGACATGTGCAACGCAACATGAAGTGTCCTCACCGAAGTACAAAGGACACCTGCAACCTAACATGAAGTGTGTTCACCGAAGTACAAAAGACGTGTGCAACGTAACATGAAGTGTGTTCACCGAAGTACAAAAGAGATGTGCAACGTAACATGAAGTGTGTTCACCGAAGTACAAAAGACGTGTGCAACGTAACATGAAGTGTGTTCACCGAAGTACAAAAGACGCGTGCAACCTAACATGAAGTGTGTTCACTGAAGTAGAAAAGACTTGTGCAACGTAACATGAAGTGTGTTCACCGAATTAAAAAACACGTATGCAATGTAACATGAAGTGTGTTCACAGAAGTACAAAAGACGTGTGCAACGTAGCATGAAGTGTGTTCGCCCAAGGACAAAAGACGTGTGCAGCGTAACATGAAGTGTGTTCACCGAGGAACAAAAGACGTGTGCAACGTAACATGAAGTGCGTTCACCCAAGAACAAAAGACGTGTGCAACCTAACATGAAGTGTGTTCACCGAGGAACAAAAGGCGTGTGCAGCGTAACCTGAAGTGTGTTCACAGAAGTACAAAAGACGTGTGCAACGTAACATGAAGTGCGTTCACCCAAGAACAAAAGACGTGTGCAACGTAACATGAAGTGTATTCACCGAAGTACAAAAGACGTGTGCAACGTAACATGAAGTGCGTTCACCCAAGAACAAAAGACATGTGCAACCTAACATGAAGTGTGTTCACCGAGGAACAAAAGACGTGTGCAACGTAACATGAAGTGTGTTCACCGAAGTACAAAAGACGTGTGCAATGTAACATGAAGTGCGTTCACCCAAGAACAAAAGACGTGCGCAACGTAACATGAAGTGTGTTCACCGAGGAACAAAAGACGTGTGCAACGTAACATGAAGTGTGTTCACCGAAGAACAAAAGACGTGTGCAACCTAACATGAAGTGTGTTCACCGAGGAACAAAAGACGTGTGCAACGTAACATGAAGTGTGTTCACCGAAGTACAAAAGATGTGTGCAACGTAACATGAAGTGCGTTCACCCAAGAACAAAAGACGTGTGCAACCTAACATGAAGTGTGTTCACCGAGGAACAAAAAAAGAGTGCAACGTAACATGAAGTGCGTTCACCCAAGAATAAAAGACGTGTGCAACCTAACATGAAGTGTGTTCACCGAGGAGCAAAAGACGTGTGCAACGTAACATGAAGTGTGTTCACCGAAGTACAAAAGACGTGTGCAAGGTAACATGAAGTGTGTTCACCCAAGAACAAAAGACGTGTGCAACGTAACATGAAGTGTGTTCACCCAAGAACAAAAGACGTGCGCAACGTAACATGAAGTGTGTTCACTCAAGAACAAAAGACGTGCGCAATGTAACATGAAGTGCGTTCACCCAAGAACAAAAGACGTGTGCAACCTAACATGAAGTGTGTTCACCGAGGAACAAAAGACGTGTGCAACGTAACATGAAGTGTGTTCACCGAAGTACAAAAGACGTGTGCAACGTAACATGAAGTGTGTTCACCCAAGAACAAAAGACGTGTGCAACGCAACATGAAGTGTGTTCACCCAAGAACAAAAGACGTGCGCAACGTAACATGAAGTGTGTTCACCGAAGTACAAAAGACGTGCGCAATGTAACATGAAGTGTGTTCACCGAAGTACAAAAGACGTGTGCAACGTAACATGAAGTGTGTTCACCCAAGAACAAAAGACGTGTGCAACGTAACATGAAGTGTGTTCACCCAAGAACAAAAGACGTGCGCAACGTAACATGAAGTGTGTTCACCCAAGAACAAAAGACGTGCGCAATGTAACATGAAGTGTGTTCACCGAAGTACAAAAGACGTGTGCAACGTAACATGAAGTGTGTTCACCCAAGAACAAAAGACGTGTGCAACGTAACATGAAGTGTGTTCACCCAAGAACAAAAGACGTGCGCAACGTAACATGAAGTGTGTTCACCCAAGAACAAATGACGTGCGCAATGTAACATGAAGTGTGTTCACCGAAGTACAAAAGACGTGTGCAACGTGACATGAAGTGTGTTCACCCAAGAACAAAAGACGTGTGCAACGTAACATGAAGTGTGTTCACCCAAGAAAAAGTGTGTTCACCCAAGACGCAACGTAACATGAAGTGTGTTCACCCAAGAACAAATGCGCACGTAACATGAAGTGTGTTCACCCAAGAACAAATGTAACATGAAGTGTGTTCACCCAAGAACAAAAGACGTGCGCAACGTAACATGAAGTGTGTTCACCCAAGAACAAATGACGTGCGCAATGTAACATGAAGTGTGTTCACCGAAGTACAAAAGACGTGCGCAATGTAACATGAAGTGTGTTCACCCAAGAACAAAAGACGTGCGCAATGTAACATGAAGTGTGTTCACCGAAGTACAAAAGACGTGCGCAACGTAACATGAAGTGTGTTCACCCAAGAACAAATGACGTGCGCAATGTAACATGAAGTGTGTTCACCGAAGTACAAAAGATGTGTGCAACGTGACATGAAGTGTGTTCACCCAAGAACAAAAGACGTGCGCAATGTAACATGAAGTGTGTTCACCGAAGTACAAAAGACGTGCGCAACGTAACATGAAGTGTGTTAACCCAAGAACAAATGACGTGCGCAATGTAACATGAAGTGTGTTCACCGAAGTACAAAAGACGTGTGCAACGTGACGTGAAGTGTGTTCACCCAAGAACAAATGACGTGCGCAATGTAACATGAAGTGTGTTCACCGAAGTACAAAAGACGTGTGCAACGTGACATGAAGTGTGTTCACCCAAGAACAAATGACGTGCGCAATGTAACATGAAGTGTGTTCACCGAAGTACAAAAGACGTGTGCAACGTAACATGAAGTGTGTTCACCCAAGAACAAATGACGTGCGCAATGTAACATGAAGTGTGTTCACCGAAGTACAAAAGACGTGTGCAACGTGACATGAAGTGTGTTCACCCAAGAACAAATGACGTGCGCAATGTAACATGAAGTGTGTTCACCGAAGTACAAAAGACGTGTGCAACGTGACATGAAGTGTGTTCACCCAAGAACAAAAGACGTGCGCAATGTACCCAAGAACAAAAGACGTGCGCAATGTAACATGAAGTCTGTTCACCCAAGAATAAAAGACGTGCGCAATGTAACATAATGTAACATGAATTTTGTTCACCGAAGTAACTGGATAACAACGAAGACACGGGACGTTATTACACTCCCACCCCACAGGAGACGTGTTCAACGTAACGTAAAGTGTGTCCACCGAAGTAAAGGAAACGTGTGCAACGTTTGATATTGTGTCCACCGAAGTAACTCGATGACAACGAAGACACACGACATTATTACACCCCCACCCCCCCAACAGATCACAACGCAAAAAAACGCTTCAAAAACTAGGCCGGTTTTCGGGCCGCAAGCAAAATCATGTATTGACCAGCGCAGCAATACTTTTTGGATGGGAAAACGGCACTTTGGCAAGTGGCAATGATGATTCCTAAGGACTTGTTTGCCTGTGGAGCCGCTTGGAGGATTTGATTCGTTTGGCCGTTGTTGTCAAAACTTTACCGATGGCATCAACACGAGGGCTATAAAGATTTCAAAGAAAATAATAAGAAAAGGGATGAATTTGAACATATTTGAACCATGTTGAACCACGTTGAATCTAGATCTTGTTCATGTCCACGTCTACATAGACTGATGTTCGTAGAATAAATCAAAGGACTTTCTCATGCACTGGATGTGATTTTGTCCGCAGCACATCTGGAGGGCGGGGCGAAAGCGGTGAGGTCGTGGGCTACGCTTTGGCAATTGGCAATTATCCATGGCAAAGTACCGCGGGAGGCACCATGCCATAGATGGACAGTGAAGGACACATGGGTATTACCGGAAATGCCAGGCATATCATGGCATATCCAGGTAATCTAACAGAATCTATCAGAGAGATAGGGGATGTGTTGACGACATCCCTGGGGAAAAGAAACCTCATGGCAAGTCGGAAGTTGAGTGCTTCATCAAGACGAAATGTATGTAAATGTCACGTCATTTGGTTGATATTGGTTTCATGAGGTTCATGTTGTTTCACGAAGCAAATGATATCTCGGCCAGGCTGCAAGGCCTTCGAGTATGTCAAAAAGAATGGACTCAGTCGATTTTTACAAAAGTCGCAGACCCAGCACAGACCCAGACCACCGGAATCCGGAATCCGGAATCCACCGGACCTGACATTGGGTGAAAGTTGACTTGGAAATGGATCAATACCTATTAATACCATTTTTAGTGGGATGAACATCCATAAATCCCAGCTATTTTGATGTGAACTAAAAAGGGGTACTATTGGTTTTGACACACACCCACTTCAAAGAAACCAGCCATCACCAGCTCCATGGCAGGCGCACCATCCCTGTGGGAACCAGCAAGGCCGGGAGCTGATGCTCTGGAGACGACGTCCTCGTGTAGTCACCACGATGCACGTCCTGAGGTCCCTGTGGCCGACGTCCTGTCACCCGGCTTTCAAGCGGTTCTCAGTGTGAAGGACTCAGTGAGCAGTGACGATACCTGATTGTAATATGATTAATATGATATATATGATTGTAATATGGTTATAATATGTTATAATATAGTTATATATGAATTATATGAATATATATATATTGTATTATATATAATATGCATTTTGTATATATACACGATTTTATTTGACAATCAAGATTGTCATACTTCCACAGTTGAAACAAAAGATCTGATCCAACATCGTTGGAAACCGTTCGATCCGATCAACTACAAAAAGAATACCTGCATGATTTAATTTTTGTTGTAGTAGGTTGGAGTCCCTGTTGCTTTTCGCTGCCTCGATGTTTGTTGGACATGAATCCCTCAAGTGAATGATATGTACCTAGGATATGATGGACACCACGTCTTAAAGCTTTCATGAACTTGCTATGGGGGATGAGGCACTTCTGAACTTGGATCCTGTCTGGAGCCTGGGTTGCCTGGGTTGCCTTTGTTGCCAATGGATCCAAACCGCTGGGTCTTAGAATAATCAAACATCCTGTACCGACTTCCAGACTGGTCTCCTGTGGGGGCGGTTCCCTCCATTTTCAAACACAACCCGAAACAACTGAAACAATCTGAATCATAAGTTCTTTTTGCCTCTCAAAGTTCATGTCTCAAAATTTGCGACCATAGCCAAATGACCGGCCTTATCATGGCTTGTTCACAAATTTGAAGGAATTGCACCTACACATTCAGGGCCTGAGATAAACAATTTGTTCGTATTTGTGCAACACAGCCACACCGATCCAGTCACCCTCCACGGTTTGGATGATGTATTTCACAGCACGGATGGAATCTACAGACTCTACTTTTCCCGATCCTCTCATTGGGCACAGGCTATCCAGACTTCTTTGGGACGGTATTTGGAAAAGCAAAAGCAGTGCTATGCATGAACGACATTATGATGGCATAATTGCATAATATATTGAATATATTGAAACATGATGGGTTCTTAGCAGGGCAGCCATTGCGATGGATTCCAGCAGCCAGGTTGGACGCCACGACCTCTCGGAGATGCTTCTGAAGGTTTAGGTCATATGGCTCCACTATCCAGGTATGGGGTTGCGGGGCCACGGCATTGGTTCCTCAATGATCCTCAAGAAGTGCAATCTGCATGGCGTCAAACAAAAATAAAACATCATTTCAAGTCAATGTTGCCACTGGTCAACGACTGCCGCTTTTCTGACGCGGATGGAACCAGACAACATGTTTCTTTATGTTAAGTGTTGTTTCTTTATTCTAATTCTATTTACTTCTTTTTTGAAGCTACTAGGAATTTTTAGCGCGTATACATAGATCGCACGAGAGTTCCTCTGTATCAGCAGCGACTGTTACAAATGTGGCTGAACTCTGCTTTCAGGGCAAGAAGGACTCGGCCGCAACACCGCCCTCAACACTAATGTTTCGTCCTGATTAGTGTACGGCCCCCCCTCAAACAATACCTATACCCTCTTTAAGCTTGGGCGCCAAACAATTTCTTCCCAGGGAAAAAAATCCGCACTTAAGTAATGTTGGCTGCCTAATAGTAATTACCCCCCCTAAATTTTATTTTTTTGAAAAATATTTTAGGGGGGGGGTCAACCTTCCTATAATAATTTGTGGGAATCTATAGCTGGGATCATGATATGTATCTGATAGATTCTCCGTGGTTTTGTTGGGTTTCTGAAAGATTCCGAATGGATTTGGTGGAGGCGAAGGAGGAGGACGAGGAGGAGGAGAAGAAGGAGAAGAAGGAGAAGGAGAAGGAGAAGGAGGACGACAAAATTGGAGTTGCGGAAAAAAGTTTCCACTATTGCCATGCCTGGTGCAGGTTTGTTATTGCTATTCTGGGGCTTGCAAAGGGGGTTGTGGACCTGTTTTTTTGCTTTTTTTAATAAGGGTTTTATAAGGAAATCAGCTGTTTGGTAATTGGATCAGATTTCTGGAATCTAAGCTTTTGCTAATCAAAAGTGAAGGCTGCTTTGAAAAGGATTTGCTTTACTTGACTCTTTTGGCAATACTAAAAGTAAATAGAGCTAATTGACTTTTAGTATTGGAGAAAAAATTGGAGTTGGGGAAAAAGTTTCCACTATTGCCATGTTGGGTCCACTATTGGCCATGCCCTCTGGGCAAGGTCTGAACATGACTCTTTTGGCAATACTAAAAGTAAATAGAGCTAATTGACTTTTAGTATTGGAGAAAAATTGGAGTTGCGGAAAAATGTTTTTACTATTGACAAGATATCACTATTGGTCAGACAACATTAAGGATTTCAAGTGGCTACAATTGAAATCCAAATCAAAACTGTTTTTTGCCGATGAACTTGTAGTACTTGTAGTACTTGTAGTACTTGTAGTACTTGTAGCACTTGTAGTACTTGTAGTACTTGTAGTACTTGTAGTACTTGTAGTACTTGTAGTACTTGTAGTACTTGTAGTACTTGTAGTGAGTGGGGTTCAGCATGTTGATTGCGGTACCTTTTCCACCTTATTTTTTTTCTTAATGAACCATGCAATAAGAGAAAGAGAAAGAAAAAGAGAAAGAAAACAGAAAGGGAACAAGATAAAGAGAAAGAGAGAGAGAGAGAGAGAGGAAGAGGAAGAAGAAGAGGAAGAGGAGGAGGAAGAGGAAGAGAAAGAGTAAGGGGAAGAGGAAGAGGAAGAGGAAGAGAAAGGAGAAGAGAAAGAGAAAGAGAAAGGAAAAGAGAAAGGGAAAGAGAAAGAGAACGAAAAAGAAAAGGTTGCTTTTGTAAAAGGTTTTTCTTTCTTCTCTTGGCTCCAGGATCCGCTCTGGAAAAGCTTGCTGCAATTGTGAGCCTTGAGAACAAACCTACTAAAGTGAATTGGACCCTCTCATGGCCATGGCCCAGTGCCTTGGAAATTTGTGGAAAAACTGTTCTTTAATAAGGGTTTAATAAGCGGTCTGATTCTGTTGGGACAGGGAGAAAAGCAAGAATTTTCAGAAAAAATGTTCAAAGTTTTTTACACAAACATTTTTTGGACAAAGCAAATTGCCCTCAAACAAATCTTGCCACAATAGTGAACCTTCCAAACATTACATGGGTTCGGAATAATTTGGAAAATTCTTGCCACAATAGCGAAACTAGCCACTAATCAGGATACAATACCAGATTCCTTAAGTTTTCTTCCGGGCCGGACGAACGGCCTACCTAGATTTTTAATATTTGTAATCATTGGGGTTCTGCTAAGGCTAACTTATTGAAAAGGGATCATTATAATCCATTTGAATAGCTAGAAACAAACCAGTAGAACCAGTTCGACACCTGACGCCGCTCGATTGAGAAAGGAATTAGCAGAAAGAGTCAGAGGAGTTTTGTTTGCATGTCTTCAGTTTTGCTCTGACCTCTAATTTTCTTTGAGTAGATTGAAACCAGATGGTCCTGAACAAGTCTCCGAGTCGTGATATAGAACTGTAATGAACTGTAGGGCAAGATTCAGGGCTTTACTTCCGACATCTTCTGACAAAAAACAATTTTGTCTCGTATACCCTTTCACATCTTCACTTTACACTTTGCCAATTCGCATATTTCTTCCTTGAGATTTGAATGTTCCAAAGTTTGGGAAGGTAGATGGACTGGATCGAAAACAGGAGGCACCCTTTCATGCGTCAGCAAAAGGAGCAGGCAAGTGGGTGAAGGAAGGTGATTGGGCACGGGGCAGTTTGCTGGAAACCGCTAGAGGATGGAAACGGTAATGGGATATGACGATTATGATATATTTAATATATATATACACATACACTGTAGATGATCAGGTATGCACTTCATATTGTTACATAATGACAACCATGAAACAAGACGCGTAGACACTCCACGCGTTTTTCATACGAATTGGCACACCCCATAGTAGTTAGTTGAATCTGGAAACAAAGTCAACCTGCCCTTGCACGCCATTAGCAGATGGTGTTTCAATTTTGACTGCTGGAACGGACGTGTTTTTGAACGTATAGGTTCTGGATGGTTCTTCTTTTTAGGCTCCGTCACATTGCCAGTGCACTGATAGCATTTTATTTTGACAATTTTATTCACTGTGGTTAACGTTGGGGCTCGTTCACTACTGCACGCTCTGGTCGGCTTTGCCTTCCTTGTGCCACTCTGGTTTAATGAACATGTTTGATGTTTCAATAGGTTTGCTATGACTGACTTGCTGCATGGAAAAAGACGAGAGACTTGACGGAATGCAGAAATCGTCCTTGTTCTTGGCAACGGCTGTTCCATTCACGCTGACATAGTTCGGGTGAGAATTTCACCGTTTAGGACAAGTACTGTAGGTAAGCATGATGGGTCACCCAGATTTCTGCTCGCACAGGAAATCCTAGGTCCCAGTAGGCTTTGCGAGTCGAGGTCTTTGATCATCTTAGATCCCTTGAAGATAGGACCGGCTGAAACTACTAGGAATGATGAGGATGGACTGGATGGATGTCTCTTTCCTGGCCCACAGATTTTCGCCAGGCGTGGAATTTGATTCGTCATTGAATGACTTCCTTGCTGACGTCTTAGTGAGACTTAGTGTTTAATCTGTCAACTTCCTATTTTATATGAGGGCTAAGGAAAGGATCGTGGCGCAACGATTCGGCTTAAGCCTTAAGCCCAGCTCGGCAATGGTTGTCTTTGATCATATCTGAGTCATTTGAGCCCAGACGTCAGAGAACACATGATGACATATGATGATAAAATATGATAAAATATGATAATTAAATATAATTAAATGGTAATAATTGATGGTACCATTTTTTAAAGTTCTGGTCTTCTGGTTGTTTACCTTCAAGAACTGCTTCCTGGGTGGAATCTGGTGGAGATAGTTGCGGCAAGCGTTTTTTTTCCTCAGGGTATGGATATCTTGTTTAAAGGAACGATTTGTTGTGAATTTCAACATGGTCCCTCATATTCAAGCTCTGGTTGTAGCATAAAAATGTGCAAATCATCAACAAATCCAGAAGACAATCACTACAGTAGGGTTTTTATGTCCTTGGGGGTGCTTCAGACACCATTCTGCAGACTTTCATACTGCCAGTGTTTTTTTTGTCATACAGCTGACAGAGGTGACATTGCTTTCTGCATGAGATGCAATTAAGCCTCAAACAAACGTGGTATGATATATGTTTTAATGTTTTTTCAACATAAGACCAAGTGGCTGACTGGCTTAAACTTACCTGAACGTTGCACTGTCAGCGGGCGCAGTACTTTCCCACGATCTGATGCTCAGCATTTTAGGGTTGAGTGGTCTTGCATGCAGAGAAGATGCTTTGAGAGATGCGTATATTTAAATATGTTGGAAAAAAATATAGTATATGTATATATGCGTAAAATAATGTGTATATATATATCATTATAGATTGAGTCATATTGATGCATATGGAATCTATGGGGCCAACAAATAAGATACCAATATATGTACATATTACATATAATATATACATCTACATCTAATGTGCACAAATATATGTATGCCCATAAGCAGATGTGTTACGTTATGCACCATAGCTTATGCAAGGCATGAGATCACATGCATTGGTATATCTATGTACACATACAGGACGGGGCCCCCAGGATAGCTAAGTTGAGATATAAGTGGCTTAACTATGTTTATGGTAGATGTAACTATAGTTGATGGGGTTTAAATTTATAAACCAACTTACAACCTGGGCCTGGGGGGCACCATCCTGTAGACATCTGTACATTTCAGGATTGAAACACTATGAGCGCCACATTAAACCCGATATTGACTTGTGCAACAGGTCAAAAGGTTTCAAAGCAGAATGTCCTTTTCCAGAATTTCCGACAACTCAGAGCTCTCATCTCTCCATGTCCTTCTTTTGAAAGTGGCACTCTTCAAATTTCAAATTTTCATTGCATTGACCCTCCTCAGTTTTCTTGGACCATTTCAACACATTGTGCTGAGTCAACCAGCAGTTTGTTTCACGTAGGGATCCATATAGTCTGACTCCGGCCCATTTGAGCCGGCGGTCTATGTGTAGTCTACGTGTCTGAAAAACTGGTCGCCCATGGCGTCTACGTTAAAATTGTTGGGCCATTTCACTCACAAAAAGTGCTCCATTTCTTCGCTGGATCCCGCAGAGTTCAGGATTTTTGAATATAACCCCCGGGCAGTGATCCTGCCGCCAAGCACCACGCGCTGCACCATTGCTTCCACATGGAACGTGGCTGGTGGTGTTTTTACATTACAAGGTCAACACTTTCTGGAAGACCTTGAGTTCGGATGGGCTTGGGTGGAAACACCGGCCCAGCCTATTTCCGACAAAACGCACAGTAATTGAATTTAACTGCTTCTGTCGTTGGCAGAGAGATGCAGAGAGCCCAAAGACCCACCTCGCATCGGACCAGGTGATCGGAACGCTTTTCTCAACGAATCAATGTGAAAAACTGCTGAGTTTGTCTGAATTACAGGGATAAACCACGCACAATTGCAATTTTCATACGGATTACGATGATTAACGATGATTAATATTAAGCACTATTTTTTTTCGGTAGCCAGTTTTCAGACAAACCGGTACTATCACTGTTCCGCCTCCCTTTTGATGTCTCCTGGTGTGCGAACATTGCAAGATTCTTTTGCTGAGATTTTTCAAAGTTGTCTCAATATGTACACGGCCGCTTTGAGCTGCATGAGTTCTCAGCTTGCACCACAAGAGGTGCTTGGGACGAATCTACCAAGGACGGTGCCCCAATTGGCACACAGATGGAAAGGACTTCAGACTCATAAGCATCGAGGTAGGTTAAAGGGAGTATGATCACCACATCTTTGGGGCCAATTTCGGTGTGCCAGGAATCTGATGTGATCCGTTAATGTCTTTATAAGTTTTTTTTAGATACAGCTGGAGGGTAGGTAAACAAGATTACTGTAACATAACATAAGAGGTACTTCGAAGCTGAGTCTCAGGGTCTTTGAGTTTGAACAACCTCCTGAACCACATTGAATAATGCCATAGGCCATATGAGATGGTTTCTGTCAAAATTGGAGGACGGAGGCTGAAGGTGGCACTGTTTCGCAGAAACGTAAACAAAACTCTCCTGCATATCCCACATTCACATCTTTCTTTCTTTCATATCCGAGATTCACGCTGTCTATATATAATTATATACATACATATATATATATACATATATATCAACCTTAAACTTAGACTCAGACTGCCATCCCTCCAGTTACTCGGATTTCGAGGAAGAATCAGTGCGAATTCTATTCTTGAAGTCGGGATCAGCTATATTGATGGACAAGCAAGATACCAATTCAATGGGCGGCCTCGTCAAGTTATGCAATTGAGTCAATTGTGCATTAATTGTTTCGATTTGTTTGTTGTCGTTTTTTTTGGTTGCGCACAGAATTTTACAGATATTATCATATAAAATCACATCACATCAGAATCATCTCATTATATTATCATATCACATCACATCATATCCAATATCACACCTCAATATGTTTATCATTAAGCTAACAATATCAAGTCCTAACACATCATATCACATCACATCATATCATATCAGAATCATACTATGTCATTTCTTACCATATCATACCATATCATATCATATAAGAAACAAATCAATATTATCATTTCATATCATACCATAACATATCATACCATATCAGAAACATCACTATCATCATATCATATCATACCACATCATATCACATTACGTCAATAATATCTATATTATATCAATATTATCATATCAGACTATTCCATACCATATTATACCATTTCATATCAAACCATATCTTCCTATATCATACCAGATAATATAATACCATATCATGCTATATCATACTATATCATATCGTACCATATCATACTGTATCATATCATACCATATCATACAATATTATTGTATATGACACCATGTCATACTATATTATATCATACTATATCATACTCTATGATATCGTATCATATCATATCATATCATATCATATCATACTATATCATACTAGATCATATCATACCATATCATATTATATGATACTATATGATATCATACCATATCATACTAGATCATACTATATTACATATTAGATCATACTGTATCATACTAGATCCTCCTCTATCGTACTAGATCATATCATACCTTGTCATACTATATTATACTATATGATTTCATACCATATCATACTATATCATACTATATGATATCATACATATCATACTATATCGTTCTAGATCATATCATACCATATCGTACTATATTATGCTATATGGTATCATACCAGATCATACAGTATCATACTATATCATTCTATATGATATCATACCATATCATACTATATCATACTATATTCTACCATACCAGGTCACACTATATCATACTAGATCATATCATACCATATCATACTAGATCATACTATATCATACTAGATCATACGATATTACATTATACCCTTAGATGCCTGAGTGCCGACCCACAGGTCTAGATGCATTTAGAACAAATCAGCAGCCAAATTACACCCGGAAACAGCCTAAATGCTTTTTTGGGGCTGGCAAATTGCATGTGGCAAGGTCCCCGTAACGTCAGACGACGAAAGCTGATGCAAAAATCGAAAGGAAAAGATGAGCTAGGTAGTAGGGACGGGCCTATTTCGGCACCTTTGCCCAAATGCTCTGAAAACCGCCCCAAAAAAGCATCAGGGATTCTTCGTGGTTTTCCGGTTGAAGCCACTTCTTCTGTGCATATTCTTTTAGGATCTTTTAGCCCTTAAATGCATACAACATATTTTTCCCCCGCAAATTATCATAAACGTCCCTGCGCGCCGGCCCGCGTACCGAACACGCGTGCCGAACGCAGCATTCTGCGTGCTGCGTGGCAGGGCCTGAGATATCATACCATGTCATACTTGACTGTCATACTAAATCATACTAGACCATATCATACCATGTCAAACTATATCATCTTTTAAGATATCGTACCATATCATACTATATTATACTTTATGATATCATGCCATATCATACTTTATCCTATATGATATCATACCATATCATACTATGTCATACTAGATCATATCATACCATATCATACTTTATTCTAGATCATCTCGTACTATATTATACTATTTCATGCTCTATCATACTATATCATACTCTATTATATCACACCATATCATACTAGATCAAACTATATCATACTAGATCATACTCTATCATACTAGATCATACTCTATCATACTAGATCATATCATACCTTGTCAAACTATATAATACTATATCATATCAGACTATCTCATGTCATCTCATCTCATCTCATCTCATATTCATCTTCCTCGATAGGACCGTCCCAACATCGGTGTCCCCAGGAAGGTTCGGAAATCCATGATGCAGCTATTAGCAGCACAGATGCCTGGGTCTGTCGGTTGAAGACCGATTGACCATGCGCATCCATGCGCCGTGTCGCACCATTTCGGACCAGGGTCACAGGTAGATCTTGCTGCCCGCAGTCTGGCCAGAGAAACACTAGCAGATTGATGGGTTCAACAGGCTGAGAGATTATTGAATGATTCATGATGGGCAATCACTTGTCATGAATTCCTCGTAACCATGTCTGAAGGAGCATCGGGAATTCTTGGTAATAAGAATGTTGTTGGTTCTGTTTGATAGCCGTGCAGACAAGTCCTCAGGCTGGCGTTCATATGTATCTATATAATTCTATATATATTAGGCACATGCCGCACGTGATAAATTGCAATAGGATACATAGATTTAGGCCAAAGGATGACAGGGCCAAACACCACGACAGCATTCTGAGACGCCAGTCAAACAATCACACCACAGCCTCGTTATTGAACAATTTGCGCATATGCACTGCATATGATCGAAGGAAGTTTAGAAGTCAAACTTCCGACAATATGGAGAGATTAAAAGCAGAGCAGGGCAGAGGCAGAGAGAAGAGCAAGATTAGAAGAGAGAAGATCAGAGAAGAGAAAGAGTCAGAAGGATGCAGATGCGCGAAAAGGTAGGAAAGTCGCGAAACACTGTGTTTTTCCAATGATTTGAGGCTCCGGATGGTCGAAAAGTAGGCTCGCTAAAGAGGCGGGTGCGGAGCCAGCTGGCCAGATGAGAGATGAAAAATTGCACGCCGTTGTGGCGCGAAGCACATTTCCAAGTCAAAATGTACAAAACACACCATGCTCGGACCACTTTTGGAAGTTGAGATGTCGAAAAAGTGCACGCCGTTGTGGCGCGAAGCACAACACACCAGGTTCGGACCACTTTTGCAAGTTGAGATGTCGAAAAAGCGCACGCCGTTGTGGCGCGAAGCATATTTCGAAGTCAAAATGCACAAAACACACCAGGTTCGGACCACTTTTGGAAGTTGAGATGTCGAAAAAGTGCACGCCGTTGTGGCGCGAAGCATGTTTCGAAGTCAAAATGCACAAAACACACCAGGTTCGGACCACTTTTGGAAGTTGAGATGTCGAAAAAGTGCACGCCGTTGTGGCGCGAAGCATATTTCGAAGTCAACATGTATAAGACACCTCAGTGTCGGACCACTTTTGGAAGTTGGGATGTCGAAAAAGTGCACGCTGTTGTGGGGCGAAGCACATTTCGAAGTCAAAATGTTAAAAGCACCAGGGGTTCGGACCACTTTTGGAGGTTCAGATGTCGCTTCCCTTCGCTTCACTACACTACACTACATTACACTACACTACACTACCTTCCACTACACTTCACTACATTACACTACACTACACTCCACTATACTACAACTACAACTACAACTACACAACTACACTCCACTACACTAAATTACACTACACCACACCACACCACACCACACCACACCACACCACACTACACTACACTACACTACACTACACTACACTACACTACACTACACACCGCTACACTACACTACATTACACTACACTACACTACCTTCCACTACAAATCACTACTTTACACTACACTCCACTACAACTACAACTACGACTACACAACTACACTCCACTACACTCCACTACACCAAATTACACTACACAGCATTGCACTACACTACACTACATTCCTTTACGCTACACTACATTACACTACACTACGTTACACTGAATGACACTGCACCACAGATAGACAGGTAGACAGATAGACAGATAGATAGACAGACAGATAGACAGGTAGACAGCTAGACAGATAGACAGATGAAAGAGAGAGAGAGATAGATAGATAGATAGATAGATAGATAGGTAATTAGATGAAAGAGAGAGAGAGAGAGATAGATCGATCGATAGATAGATAGACAGATAGATAGAAGATAGATAGGTAGGTAGGTAGATAGTCAGAGAAAGGGAGAGAAAGAGAGGAGACCTCAAGCACCTTTTGGTCCATCAGTGGATTCGCTCTGCCATCCCTGATTCACAACAACCAATCTCTCCTATAGGTTTCCTATTTTTGAAACTTCCGCCACCGCCTTGTGCGGTACTAGTGGTAAATACAAGATAATATAAGAATGCTTATATATAGATATCATTTGCACTTCAACAAATCTTTGGAATTTGCTGTGCCCCAACGCAGCAAGTTTGAGGCATCATTCTGCACCCTGGTTAATCTATGTGACTCCGTTCTGCTGCTTTTCGCACGCAGAGCGTGCGTTTTTATGGCATCAGTGCGCGTGTATGCGTGTGGTGTCATTTGAATTGAATACATATCATAATTGTTTGCCGGTTTAGCTTTCCGAGGATTCTACTGATTCTGCCTGTGATCGGTATGAAAGACCACATCCTGTCATATGCATGATATGATAGACCATTGGCTAAAGGGTTAATTACTCATGTGCACCGACAGCAAGGGCAAAAATCATACATCTCCGATTGGCGGTTTGGTCAGTCACACAATACACCAGCATAGTTCGCCAATCTTCCAAACATGGATGAATTCGGCCGCCTCCGAACAGTTTAAAACATTCAACATGCCATTTTTATCCATTTGTACCATCACCATTCATCATCACATTTGTCTGATTTCTGGTCATGCTGTCAGAATGTTATTGTTGGAGACAATTCCATGCCCGAGATTGTATATCTTAAGACGGCGTAGCCCAATCTGCGATCACTGCTGAATCAGTGGATAACAGCCAGCTTTCGGAAGTTCAAGGTGATGTGGAAATTTTGCTCCATTGGTGCTAGCAGGCCCTTGCAGTATTCAGATTCTATCTCTAAGCCCATTTGGTGAACCGAACGGTTTGATGCACTAGTTATTCCAACAGCATCATGTTGGGCATTGCGGTCCTAAGTCAGCTCCAGGAATCTTGCAGGCTGAGGCATTTTGTGCAACATGTACTGTAGATTCTCTGTAGACGACTCTTCATGTTTGCCGGTCAGGCTGTCAATATTGTTGAAAGACGTACGAACAGTGCCACTTGATCAAACTATGCCAGTACAAAATCTTACTCTGCAAAAGTGCACTTGCCATTCCTCCATCTCTTTTGCCAATTTTTGCTCCCCTTTTTTGACCAAGGCCCAAGGAATGCCTAAGGACTTGAGGAGCGTTTGAACGGCTAAACACTTGGGCTTTGTCTGCGCAGACAAGCGTTTGGCAGCACCATGGTTGTGAAATCGGCATCTCCGCACTTCTCATACTCCATACCGCTGTCGCTCGTTCAAAAAAGACAATTGCCGCCGACGGTATGCGTGTGTGTGTGTGTGTGTCTGGGCATGTCTGGGCGTATCTTGGCGTCGTCCCTGGCAAGCTCCAGGACAATTTCGCCACCTGTTGGGGTGGCGAGAAGCCTGAAGAAGCCGTGTTGTTGTGCTTCCAATTAATCTACCCGATGAGCATGCCACATTTTTGACGTGACCCGACACCAGACCGCAGCCATTTGTAGCCTGGTGGTCTGGGCCAAATGTTTCACAGTTCAACCAGGAAGCATAGTGAATCAAAGTTTGAACTTACCAATCATGGAGTCAGTTGCAGTCAGACATATTCCAAGAGTAGCAACACAGTTTCAGGGTTTCAAGTTCAGAAGACGTCCAGCGTCTGTCGCCAGGTACTGGCCGAAATCGCTGGCACCCTGCGTCAACTTGGCGCTGATCATGATTTGCTGGCAGTGGCCAGGGCCTTGGAAGGATGCATGGAAACGTGAAATATATGGCAACCATGTTTAGTCATGTTTATTCATTCTGCATTTTTTTGCTATACATTTGGGGTATCCCGGTATCCCCAAATGCTTCAGCTTTGGTCAGAATGAGGTGACCCATAGCTAGCAACATCTCACACAAGAGACACACACAGACACACAGACACACAGACACACAGACACACACACACACACTTGAAAGACCGTATGTCGTATGGAGTCCTGATTGGTCCATCGAGCATGTTTGTCTTTCTTGTCAATTCTATGACATCTGGTAATGAAATCCCAGAAAGGCCTTGCGCCGCGTGATAAGTCACTGATTCAAAAATGGTATTGTAAAATGACAGAAATAATTCTTGTTTTGGGGTTCTTGGCTTAGCCCCTTGCCATACCGACAGATTGAAATCAAAAAATGGCAGGTACGTCACTGGACGTCTCCAGTGATATCAGTGTCGCATGCAAGTCTCTTCCTTGGGCTGGTACTTGCATGGACAACCAGCCCCCCTGCTACTATGAAACCTGTTCGGAAAGGATCAACTACTTCGACTAACCCTTAGAAACAGAGTGTGACCCCACACACGAAGGCCGTTTTGTCGCCAAGGTAATGGTTCCGTAAGTGCTGTACATAGATTTACATGCGGAGAGCGGAGAACACGTCTTGCCGAGCAAAACTTTTCTGTACATAAAGATTGGCTAGCGCAAAAAGACTGGCAGAAATCAGATCCTGTGGGTAGGTGTATTTGCGAATTAGATGGGCCCGGCTTTTTAGTCCACTCATTCTGAGACGGACCGATCCCGCTGATACACAATCTCGAATTTGGCGCAAGTCAGGTTGTCTATATTGCACAGTTCTTTGGTGCACATCAACAGAAAAACCCACAAGCAAGTCATCATCAACGACCTCAAGCTCAACAGGATGACCGTAAAAATCCAAATCGCGCAGCATGAGAAATCCAGGGTGAAGCTCTGCTTCTTCAGTGGCAATAATAAACCTGTTATTGACATATCGAATACCGAAAAATGCAAAGCGAGGTTGATCGAGAGTTTCCAGATCGATTTGCTGCCATGTACGTTCCACAATAGTTACAGCAAGATTCGAAAACGACGGAGAAATTTGACTGCCAATGCCTGCACCACGAATTTGTTTCCAAAAACATCCAAGGGCAGAGAAGATATGGGAGGAGAGGCTGGAGCGAACTACTGTCAAAATGTCCTGTACATAAATCTTCTTGAGATTGTAGGCAGATTTTCGATACGAGCCTGAAAATGTCGATTGAGTCGGGTCACCTTTTGCACTGATATCCACAGTTATGGTGACCGATTGAAGATCGGGAAAATGAAGTAAATGTTCAACAGTCCATGCGTCGACCAATTGATTGACGGCATCCAATAGTCGTTCTTGAGGCACTGAATTGAAAACACCCACTAGGTCATGATTTACAAGAGTCAAGGTAATATCCGTGTGAACATCTTCAAAGTATCGATGTAATCGAGCCCAGATGGCTGGAGTGTTCAATTGTCCCATGATCTGGGGCCGCATCTGCTGCAGCATGGAATCCAATGCCCTGCTGACAGCTTTGAGCAGATTGGCCTGGTAGCTCTGAAAATAACTGATCAGTGTGCGACCTTTTGTCGACTGTTTTTTGCGTTTCAGAAAAACGAAACCATAGGGTAAAGCAGCTTGCTTACGAAAACCCCATGGGTACCGTTTCAGCAAATAAAGCGGAAACGCTGAAGTGATAGCAACTCGAGCTTGTTGGCCAGTGTAGTCGAGTCTTTCAAACAGGTCTATGTCAGACCACGTGTTCAGCGCACCTTGACAGTACAACTTTGGACAAAAAATGGTGGTTCGAAATTGTTCATGATCACCGTGGTGAATCACCGAATCCCGAGGTCCCGAGGGAGAACACGAAGAAGATGTTGAACAAGATGGAAAGACAATCGCGGAGTCGATTCGAGTTCATCAAGGTGTTGCTTCCATTGTTGAGACAAAAATTGAGAAAAATCTTCAGCTAATTCTGCTCGGAGGCCATGGTGTTTCAACCACCTCCGAAATGCGCCAATAGTCAATTCAAAATATGGTGGCTTGGCTGCGAAATATGTAGAGTTTGCATTAACATTTTGAAACAATTTGAGTTTGGCTAGAAGTCTGAGATCTTCTAAATTCACTGCTAAATGTTGTAACTCAGAAGTTGGGCAGGTCATCATTTTGCGAAGCTCTTCGCAACAGCATGGTAATGAATCAATGTTTGAAGTCATCCACCGACGTTCAACTTTGCGGTGATTATGCAAAAATTGTCGAAGGGTAAGATGAGCAGCTTCACGAATTCGATGAGTAGGCAGAAAAAATGGAATAGCCAATTCCTTTGATCGAATCACTACTTGTCTCAGCGATAACTGAACCTGCTGTTTAAAATCAGAATGCGCCAGAAAAGGAAGAGAAAACGGTAAGTTCTTCTTAGGTACAGTTGCGTTTCGAAACTGCAAAGCTTTTGAGATTAAACTGCGGACACGGGATCTGCCGGGTTCTTCCATATGTGCAGCTAATCGATACAGTGCATACACCTCAAGAGTGTCGAATTCACCGGATCTTATGCGCTGGCAAGTCTCATAGCTCACACGCGTAAAGAGACTGAGACTGTACAGCAGTTGCCAGGCATTCTGCTGATGAGAATGTTGACTAGGTACGGATCCCACCTCCTTCAAACGTCGTCTCAGCCTTTGAAACAATCGTGGGCCGAGTTTGACTGGAGTGTTACGATTCGATTTAAACTGGAACTTCCATCCTCAGAGCTGGTTGCCAATAACTGATTAGGCAGTGTTCTCGAACCCAGGCATGGTCATATGTGGTATGAGCTTCCAGAACGATGGTATTATAAATATTAAAATTTCCGCTGGAGCTCCAATACCGAATTGAAAGTTCCACATGGACTGCCTGCCCGTTACGGAGTTGTTTGAATTTGGCCTGTCGAGTGAAATCTCATTTGCGACAGACACTGCGGTAGATTCAACATAAAAATGGCAATGTTGAGTGTACCCAAAATGCGGGGAATCAGGTGCATGGAAAGGCAACTTAACATACACTGCACACTGACTCTGAAAAAACAGGTAGCTGTACATAGATGGATTGATTTTCAAAAAGTGCAGTCTGTTGCGTCACTTGCGTGACTCCAAAGTGGGGGCAGAATAATAGCAAAGCAACACAACCTGCAACAAACTCAAAGCCCACATTGCCACTGTCTTTGGAACATTCTGAAGTTCATGGATGTACTCTTGAAAAAATTGGCGCAGAATCGATACAAACTTGAAAAATTGACTCGCGATCCATGGCTAGTCAAGCTGTTAATGCTGCTGCAACTGACACAATTTGGTTTAGGCAGCGAGGAGGTAACTTGACTTGAAAGCTAACTCAATGGGCAGACCATATTTGATGGCTGCTTCCTGCAACTTGGGTTTTGGAATACTAGCATCATTTAACACAGAAGCAAACTTAGAGGCCAGTTGTGTTGCTTCAGCAGGAAAACTCGAAAACCAGCGCTTGACTGTAGTGTCTGATGTGCCTCCTAGCGGATAATTCTGTAAAATCTCTGCTGAGGAATCAAGGATTTCTGACGCCGTGATGACTTCAGGTTTGACCTCCTCATCAATGTCGTGGGGGTCCTGGCGTCCTTCTGGCCAGGTGGAATATCCTCACCTGCTGCGTCACCCTTGTGCGAAGCACTTGTTCCCGCCGGCGAAGCGGAGTTCCAAAAAGTGTCCAATGTAGCATTTGATTTGGGAGCAACAACTTGAGAAGCAACAACAGAACCACGAGAACATTACTTAGGCGAAGCACCCAACTGTGACGCTTTGGACGTTGGTGGACGTTTCGTCCCCGGATCGCGCCCCAGCGGTTTGGCTGTTGGGGTTTTGAATTCCGGAGCGTTGTCGGCAGCATGAGCACGTGCTGATTCCAGGCTTATGCCAGCTTCAGCCAACTGTTGCTTGGCGTGGGCCAATTCAGCTTGAACGCTTTGTAATCGACGAACTGCTGAGGTATCAGCTTGTTGAGGTTGGATACCCTTCAGTCGATTGATCAGTTCCGTAACAACAGGTTGCATAAACTGAATGGGTGTATCTACCTTAGACAGAATTAAACGTGATGGAGCTTGTGTGCGGTGCAAATGTTCCGCAATGCCATCAATATCAACAGCTTGTTCGCACACAGCCTTCAAAAATTGACTGCAGAGAACTGACTTTGCGACTGTGCGTGTGGGAACAACTCCCAGAAATCGACTGGCAGAAAATGGTCGTAAAGCGAATTCCTGGGATTGGTACCTGCACAATGCTGCCAATGGTGCTTGCATGGGATCCATACCATGGAGGTCTCGTTTTCGAGACCAAGCCGTCGGTTGAATAGTTTTAAACAATGGATAGCCGTGCAAACAAGTCTCATCATAGTGCACATCCGTCTCTCTCCTGGGATATCCGGAGCAAAGGAAGGAGAGAACGACTGAGGAGCCTGAGAATGGGATTGCCATGAGGAGTATGAATTGTCCTCCAAATTATTCCAGTGATGATGAGACCAAGATCGAGCCATCGGTGAAAGAAAATCGGTTGGCAAGATCGAAGTGATGATCTGAGCCATTATGGCGTTCAGTCAAATATCAGATTTACTTCAACATATTGCCTGTTTAGGCACTATTTCGAAAAGTAAAATCACAGAAAACAACAATCAGGCCCAAACCACAAATTCACAGTAATCAACTTCACAATAATCAAACGCCGCGCAACAGAATAGTACGAATTTGAAGATCAACATCGAATTCAACGCAATAGACAGGGCATAACTACATGGACACGTCCTGAACGCAGCAAAGGTGTCCTGTTTTTTTCTTTCGGAAGAGTGGATCAAAAGGTGTTCGGATCCAGACAACTGTTTCACAGTCGCAAAAGATGAATTACTGCTGAGCGGAGCTGGACTGCAATTGAAAAACAGGCTACAGTATCAACAAAGAAGGAAAACCAACCGAAGTAGAAAGGAGGGACAAATAAACCATCCAAACGGCGAAGAAGGTTGTTGAGCATCAGATCGCCACACCACTGCTTTCAAAAAATGAGAGCGGGTGGCTATGACCGACATGCGTCCGTTCTTGTGATGGACACAGCCCCCTTGAGGGCCTTTTGTGAGCTCGATGCATCGTCCCTCTCCTCCCAGGTGGACCGTCTCCGCTGTGCCCCATGCTAGACCAAGTAGCAGCACACGGCCTTCATTCTTGGCTAGATTCCAGGCCGTATGTGCAATACGGGCTGTCTCCTCGTTGTCATACTCAGTGTATGACAACTTATGTGCTTGGGCAAAAAAGGATTCAGAATCAGAATGATGAAGTTTTGATGCCGCAAGTTTGCTCTCTTTTAAGATCTGAACAAAATTAGATCTAGCAGTAGCATGTACAAAAGCTACATGAGCGATCTCTGTGATTGATCGATCCGGAGCGGCTCTGCTGACTTGTGGTGGAATATCGTCACCGTGTCCGGCACGAGACTTCAAAGTTGGGATCGGTAAAATATAAAATCGGATCTTGTCTTGGTCAGGTTGACCGTAATATGACGGGTCATAGTCCACGTGTTTGAGGGATCCTAGATCCGTACTGCGAAGTTCCGCTCTTGCCAACAGGGTGGCTAGATACTCCAAGAATGCCTCCGAACTAGGCTTGTCTGAAAAATCTTGACTATGTCTTGTTTCTTCCGATTGAACGGGGTGTCCGGAAATGCATTGAATCTGTCTGCCACTGGTGGCCGAAGAGGAGGAGGAAGAGGAGACCTAGCTGGCCTATGACGTCGTGATGTCTGACTACAAGGAGTTTGATCTCGTTGATTTGGACGGCTAGCAGGTGCAGCTTTGGCGGTCACATCTAATTGGTCACGAGCGAATAACTGGCCAGCACTATCTGAAATCACCGAAGCCGAACGAGGTCGCGGCGGGGGAACATGCAAATTGGGAGCAGCATTATCCGAAAGCACTGAAGCCGATCGAGGTTGTGGTGGGGGAACATGAATATCACACAAGGCCATTTTGGCCACGCTGAGCTTGTTCAGGGCTTTTGTCAATCAGGTATGTCAGACTGACTCCATGCCATCAGTTTGTCTGGCCACTGTGCGTCCGAACATTGCACATGGCCCACTCCCAACGTCGGCCGGGTTGAAAAAAGATACCAAAACCAAGCCATGAATGCCATTTTGGCCAAGAAGTATGTTTCACAGACACCTTGGAATACGCCTGCGATGGCCGGCACAGATTCCATAATCAGCATAATCCACGTGTTGCACAGCTCACCAACTGCGGTCTTATTTGACATGTCCATCTTTTTGCCCACTGCATTTGTCTCTTTACTGGCTGACATGTTGCGCCTGGGCCAACTCCCTACGTGGGTCGAGCCCAATGAAATGGAAACATCCGAATGCTCAGATCCGAAAGATTGCCTGTCATCCTAATGATGCTGAGACAATTGTAGTCAATTATCAGACGGACTGGCTGGTTGAAAATATGGGAGGCCACGAAAAGAAGCCACAAAAAAAAGAACAAAGCACTTTTCACCCAGTCCAGCCCGTATAGCTTTTGACGCTGGAGCTAATGCCAACCTGAGCTCACATGGCTTCAGCTTCCCACGTTTTCTTTTTCCATGAGTTTTTGTGCAACAGACTGCATGCGCAGGTTTCTTCTCACACAAAGACCCTCTCGAAGGCCGTTATGTCTAACAATAGCCATAACCCAGCGCGCGCGACACTTTTATTAGAAAAGGGGCGTAGGGGAAAAAACAGACACACACACAGAGATAGATAGACACACACAGACACACACACAGAGAATGACACACGCAGACACACACACAGACACACACACACAAACAGACACAGAGACACACGGACACGTACAGACACACACACAGAAACACACAGAGACGCACAAAGACACAGAGAGAGAGAGAGAGACAGACAGAGACAGAGAGAGATAGAGAGAGACACAAAGACAGACACGCAGAGACAGACACACTGAGATAGACACGCAGAGACACACAGACAGAGACCAAAAGACAGAGACACAGAGACACAGAGACAGAGACACACAGACAGAGACACACAGAGACACAGAGACACAGACAGAGACACAGACAGAGACACAGACGGAGACACAGACACAGAGACACAGACACAGAGACACACACACAAGGCTGCACAATGGGTCGAACCCCAGGGTTTTTGCTGGTAGGTCACCAATCACATGACCACAAGGTGCAGGGGCCGGGCTCCGGGGAAGCAGGATGGTCTGCAGTTTCGATTTTGAACAAGTTTTTCGTAACTAGGGGAAGAAATGCTATGCGATTTGTGAACATACTTGCATGGAAGATCTGGTATAACTATGATATGTTATGTTGATTTGTGAATATTTATGATCAGTCATTATGATCTAGTGTGATGGATATGCTGTATATAGGAGACACAAGGTGATTGGCTCTGGTTGGTTTTTAAACCGGGATGTGCAGCACCCCTCGTCCGCAGGTTCGGCCGCGAAGATACCTGGCTGGCACCCGCTCTTGGAGAGGCAACGCAACGATCAGTCAAGGAGAAATCTCACCATGAAAAAGTTCTGAGTCTGTAATTCATGTTGGTTTTGTCCGAAAAAAAGGAAAATAGGGGAAACAACTGATTTGGTGGTTTAAAAATGTTTAAAACCTCATTTTCCCATTGAAGTGACCTAAATAGTGTGTCCTCCATTAAAATGGGCAAACCTAAAATCTGATGCCAGACTTGGGCGCATCAAGCAAGCACACAGCTGCGTCTCGAGAAGATGTGACGCTCTCAGGGGAGCTTCGAAGGTTAAAGTTAAATTTCTTAACGTTTCTTAACGTCAAGCCCCAAATCGATAATGGATGATATGATACTGGTGTTTGGCAAGTTAAACGTTTTGTCGGCAACTCTTTCTCTTTTGGCAATTTTAAACCTGTTGATTGTTTGAAGTTGGTGCAACTCTTCGGGAGAGGGACCAATTACACGCTGTCTAGACGACCGCAAAATCATTTGCAAGAGATTCAGAATTTGCAATGGTTTCAGATTACATACAAGTCGAAGTGGACATTTCGGATCATTTATGTGGCCTTTCGAAATGATCAGCCCAGACTTCGCAACGCGCAGGGCCTGCTGGCAACAACCCGGTTTGGGCCGTGCAACTTTGACCAAATCAGTTGAGAAGGCGCGGCATCGCTGAGGCATTATTTTTTTCGAAGCAGCTGAAGAGCTGTGCCATGCTGTGTCAATAGGCTGCAAAGCAGCTGTGCTCCTTTATTATGATATAATATAATAAATAATGGTAGTATTACGCACAAAAAACCCGTTTCGCCCACACCCTGCTTGACTTGGGATGAGCAATAAGGGTAGTAGGGAATATAAAATGGGAAGATCAACAAAGGTATTAGGGAATATAAAAGTCCCACCCCCACTTAAACTTTACATTCAATTGGAAAGATTAACAAAGGTATTAAGGAATATAAAAGTCCCACCCCCGTTAAACTCTACATTCAATTGGAAGATAAACAATAACAAGGTATTAGGGAATATAAAAGTCCCACCCCCGTGAAACTTTACATTTAATTGGGAAGACTGACAAAGGTATTAGGAAATATACAAGTCCCACCCCCGTGAAACTTTACATTCAATTGGGAAGATTAACAAAGGTATTGGGGAATATGCACCCCCGTTAAACTTTACATTCAATTGGGAAGATTAACAAAGGTATTGGTATATAAGATCTTAAACATAATATATATATATAATTTCAATAACTTAACGAATATTTGTATATATATATATATCATGAATAGTATACATAACTTGACGAATATATATATATAATAGAATAGAATAGAATATAATAGAATATAATATAATGCAATATAATATGATATGATAAAATATAATATAATATAAGAAAATATATAATGTAATCAAATATACAATATAATATAATAAAATATAATTACAATATAATATAATATAATAAAATATAATTACAATATAATAAAGTATAATTATAATATAATATAATATAAGATAATATAATATAATATAATATAATATAATATATAATATAATATAGTATAGTATAATATAATATAATATAATTTATAATTACAATATAATAAATATAATTATAATAAAAGAGATAACATAGTATAATTTAAAGTAATATTTAATATCATATACTATGATATATAAAATAATATAATATTTAATATAATATAATATAAAACACAATATAATATAGCATAATATTATATAATATATAATATAATATAATATAGTATAGTATAATATAATATATAATATAATATAATATAATATAATTATTATATAATATAATAAAATATAAGTATAAAATAATTTAATACAACATAACATAATATGATATAATGTAAGATATTACAATATAATATGATATCATTAATGTGTAAATATATAATAATATACATACAATATATTATATATATAATATACACTTAATACATATCCATCTCATTCCATCCCCTCCTCGTCCCTGCAGGCTGCATGTAGCTGTGCCTACCGCATCAGCCACAAAGGGTTGCGGGATGATGGCCCTGAAGCGTTTGGGGTCTCGGCCGGGATGATGGGAGAACGATAGTAGTTTCATTGGACATCCTCTCAGAAGCTCAAACTTAACAAGAACCATTGGGGTCCCAAAATTTAGTGCCCGGCAAACCCATGGGTTCTCCCCAGTTTCCCCGCGAATTTGCTGTCAGGATGCCGGTGGATGGAGGTATGTGCCTCAAGTAGGGAGGTTCGCGTGGCGGACATTCCTTAATTCACAGGACAAGGGCATCGCAGAGTTGTAAAGTCTAGAGTCCAAACCCAGATCAAACACAGATCCGAAGATGCATCAGCGGTTGTTAACGAATTGGAAGTTGTCTGGACAAATCGTCACTATCCAAAGTCTCAACATGCTCTGTTTCACTGTTGCATCCCGAACATTTCGTCACATTCCCCTACCTCGCTTGCTGCCATTGGCTGACTCACCAGGTTGCACTGGTCTCGCGCCACTTTGGGGTCGAATTGCATGAGCCGCTCTGGATGCTGTAGGCCCAAAGTGTTCGTGCCACACAAAAATCTGGTAGGTTTCTCTGTCAAATCCGGTGGAAGAATCCCCGACAAGCATTGATTGAGAGAAACACCAATGTCTTGGATCCAGCAACAGCATGTCGGCATGTCATTCACTGGAAAAGTGGCAATTCCATGGATGAACATGGAAGTGCCGGACAGTTGCTCAGATGAGGGGACTTGGGCGACAAAAGGATGTTGCTGATCAGTGGCATTTCTCATCCTGCAAATTGCTGCGGTAGACTTCCTACTCCAGTGGGGTAGGGAACCGTTGCAGGTCGTGTTAACAAAGCACTCTACTGCAAGTATAGTTCCATGACATTGACGTTGCAGCCTGTTTGTTACATGTTGCCGCTGGCTTGATTTCACGTCTCAAGAGGTCAGCGTAATTTTAGTGGTCATTGATCAGCGTTGCAGTTCACAAATATGTTATGGCCAATATAAATGCTGCGGGCAAATTATCTAGTCTGACATGGACATACTTGAGAAAGATTGAGAACGTTTAAAAAAAAAGCGTGCAAACAAGACATGGAAAAACATGGAAAACACAGCTATGTCCTCTAACAGCTCTCGTCACTCATCTAGCATTAGTTGGCTCCGATCAAGTGCTGCTGCAGAACCATTCCAGACACCCAACAAACAACCACCCTGCCCTGTGGGCCACAAAACAGCATCTAGCGCAACCGTACGGGGGAAAACCACGGAGTGAGACCCCCAAAGAAGACGCAACTGTACCCGGATGCGCCATCTGGGCATTCTCCGCAGGCATTGCTGTTTACAGTTGCTGCCGGTAATGGCTGTTTGCGTATCCATAATATGTCAAGAAGTCTTGTGATCTCTGACATTGCTTCCGTTACCCTTGCATAGTTCAAGTTTGCTTCCTTGCAGCGATTTGCTCTGGCTCAGTTTTTTGCTGCTTGTGGTTTAAGTCAAGACAACCATGCCTTCCACCATGGAGAACGTGGCCATGCTCTTTGCCGGAGCTGCCGCAAGCAGCGCCTTGAGTGGAGCCTTTGTGGCCCCCGTGGCCCCTGAGGCCCGGGTCAGCAACCTGCGTGGCCAGGGCTACTCCAACAGCAACAGCTCCAGCAGCTCCACCTCCATGGGAGCCCTGGCTGGGGTGGGTGCCGTGGCTGGCCTGGCAGCTGCTGGCATGGCCGGTCAGCGCTCCAAGCGCACCTCCCTGCAGGCGGTGGGCGTTGGCATCAACGGCTTCGGGCGCATTGGACGTCAGGTGGCACGCATTGCCATGAAGGATCCTGAGACTGACTTGAAGTTGATCAATGCTAGCTACGACTCCGATTACTTGGCCTACATGATGAAATATGATACTATTCACGGCAAGTATGATGGAACCGTTGAGGCTGATGGTGATTCTTTGGTGGTGGATGGTCAGAAGATCGCCTTGTCCCACACCCGTGACCCTGCCGAGATCCCCTTCGGAGAGCATGGGGCCGAATACGTTTGCGAATCCACCGGTGTCTTCCTGACCACCGAGAAGGTCCAGGGCCACCTGAAGGCGGGTGCCAAGAAGGTCATCTTCTCTGCCCCTGCCAAGGATGATTCCCACACCATCGTGATGGGCGTGAACGAGGACACCTATGATCCATCCATGGAGTGCGTTTCTTGTGCCTCCTGCACCACCAACGGCCTGGCCCCTGCGGTGCGTGTTCTGCAGGAGAAGTGGGGCATCAAGCGTGGTTTGATGACCACCTGCCACGCCATGACTGCATCTCAGCCAACCGTGGATGGCACCTCCAAGAAGGACTGGCGTGGTGGCCGTGCTGGTCCTGGAAATATCATTCCTTCCTCGACGGGCGCAGCCAAGGCTGTCGCAAAGGTGATCCCAGAAGTGAAGGGCAAGTTGACAGGCATGGCCCTGCGTGTGCCAACCATCGATGTGTCCGTTGTGGATCTCACTGTTGAGTTGGAGAAGGAGACCACCTATGAGGAGATTTGCGCTGAGATGAAGAAGCGATCCGAGGGTGACATGAAGGGCTTCCTTGGCTACACCGACGAGGCATTGGTGTCCACGGACTTTGAGACTTGCCCCATCTCCTGCACCTTTGATGCCAAGGCCGGCATCATGTTGGACCCAACCTTTGTGAAGGTGGTGTGCTGGTATGACAATGAGTGGGGCTACAGCTCCCGAGTGGTCGACCTCATCAAGCACATGGCCGCTGAGGATGCTAAGGCATAAGCAGCACATTTTGTAAGCTGAGGCCAATCAAACATATTTTGAGTTACATTTCTCCGAACAGCTTTTAACTTAGGAAAATCTGCACCGATCCGACCGATCCAAGCACTACAGCGCTCCTGGACAAAACATTGCATGCTTGGCTTGGGGATGAACACTGCAAAAACATACAAAACGACGGCCAAAGGGCAAACACGTATTAATTAGATTCAAGTAGAAGATTTAGGAATTCAGGAGTTGATGATGGAATCGATGTAGTCAACGTCAACGTAGTCAAGATGATATTTGTTTCTTGGTTGTGTGGTGAACATGATGTTTTTTTTGGTTATTGCGAGATGGAACAAGAAGTCTGGCCATGCTCTGCAGATTGCAGGTCTGCATGGACGCCAACAGGTCTCCCTTTGCAGCATGATCGAGGCGCAGCTGCCAATGGGCCACAGAAAAGGGCGCCTAGACTTCATCTCATCTTTGCCGGTCTGTAGGCATGTTGGAATATGTTGGAATATGTTGGAATATGTTGGAATATGTTGGAATATGTTGGAATATGTTGGAATATGCTGGACATGCCCCAAACCGGAGCCCATGGTTCCTCTCAAAACATAGCCAGGTGTGTTGCCATAGTGCTGATCTCTCGGTGTCTGAGAACGGCCTGGCAGTATCGGTTGAGGTGGCGATGCATCCCACTTGCCACGGGGAGCTTTGTCTTTGCTGTTTGCATTTACGTGAAACAATTGTCATGATACC
Organism: Cladocopium goreaui; assembly: GCA_947184155.2. NCBI lineage: Eukaryota > Dinophyceae > Suessiales > Symbiodiniaceae > Cladocopium > Cladocopium goreaui. The sequence goes on from CAMXCT020000446.1 coordinate 1,107,227, forward strand.
TGGTTCATGATGATTAGAAGCCGTTGCCCAGCTGGCGACATCTGCCAGGTCGAACTGGATGGCTTTGTTGTAGGCTGGTCGAAGCAGCGCTCAAACATGCTCAAGACATGGCTGCTTCGCCTCCTTGCTTTTCAATTGATCTTGACATCTATATGATTTGAGCGCGTGGAAACTTCAGAACTTCTACCACTGCTGTTTTTTTCTGCTTCTGCTAGCAACTTGTGTTGGATCCCTCCAAAATCCTGCATAAAATCCTGCAGGTCGAACGCAGCCATGCACCTTGGCGGCCAGGAATTTACTGGAGACTTTGAAGCATGCTCAGAACCCACCAGTTTACTCACTCCCGACCCTGTGATTGCGTTCCAATGATCTCTCATTTCAACTCAGTGTCGCCCTCCTCCTCCTCCTCATCATCATCATCATCATCCTCATCATCCTCATCCTCATCCTCATTCTCCTCATCATCATCATCATCCTCATCATCCTCATCCTCATCCTCATCCTCATCATCATCATCATCACCATCATCACCACCTTCAAAGTCAATCGGTTCAAAGAAAGACAGAAAATTCCTTCTAATTTGTTATATTTTGATAACACAGTCACATCGTGCAGCAAAGATGGCCGAGCCAATTCAGGTGCAGTTGAACCAGGTTCAAGAGCCCGACCACGCTGGGAGGACTGCAGTGCCGGTGAATCAAAGATGCATCCCCAGAACCAGAAAAAACATGAAAAAAACGAATTGGTACATATTGGTACCAAGTCCTGGTACCAAGCCCTGGTACCAAGCCCTGCCCTGAATGCTAACGTTTCTGATTCCCATGTCGTTGTGATCAAGTCAACTCTCCACTTCAGAGTGGTTTTTGTCATGCACATGTGTGAAGATTCTCCCAGTGATCAGCATTGTCCACGGGAATTGAAAGCACTAATGATTCACTAATGAGTCGATCTTCTCCAAATGAAGCACGATTCACCTCGCATTGTTGGTGATAGCGATGACAAGCCAGTATGGATCTAGTTGACAATGGTTTTTCAAGTATTGCCTCTTAATCACTGCTATTTTTTTGTTTACCAGCTTCAAATCAGGACAGGGTTGATTCATATGATGTGATAACTCAAAGGTGGGACTGCTGAAAGGATTGGGTTTGTCAGAGGAAAAGATAAGATGTCGAGACAGTGCTCGCAGCCAGTGTTTCAGGATCGTTTTCCAGTGATGGGCACCGGCCACGTGCTGATCTTTCGTGTCATGGACAGGGACACGGGAACAGTGGTGCATGATTTGGACTGGTGGACTGCCGCTAAGGCCTCCAAGGTATCTAATTTTCTGCAGATTTATTCATTGTCAATCTATCATTGAGACGATCTGAATGGTTTCTAAGTGGCAAGAAAACAACTCTGAAATCATATGGGTACTTGCGTCCTTCCCACTGTTCACTTGGACGTGGCATTGGCAGGATCCGAACGTTGTGGGTGAGTCACAAGTAGATTTGCAGGTGGATGCTGGTCAGATGTGTTGCATGTAGTGCGGTTATGGGTGGAGCAAGGTATCCCAAACATCCATTTTTATGGTTCCATGTCATGCTTGTCATGCTTGTCATGCTTGTCATGCTTGTCATGCATGTCATACTGCCACAATGTGGATCAAGCATGATCAAGCGATATCAAGCGTGAGAGGCGTGGGTGTGCCAGCAGCAAGAAGGCAATGATCAGATGGGCAAGCTGAAAAAATGAAAAAATGGGAACGACAAAAATGACCACTTCATTGTCTCATTGAGCGGGGCCACCAATTTGCCTGCGGGTAAAGTTGGACAGGCCGATTGAGTGGGATCAATAGGACATCTCAATGACATCTCCGATTATTTTGAAAAAACATGAAACAAACAATCTACACTACCACATTTTTGAGTATATTTCTCGTTGTATCTACATTATCCATCCCATTTCTCCCGATTATGGTGTCCCCCCTGGAGAAACTTTGGATGTACGACTTGGTCGGATCCAGGCCAGCAAAGCTCTTTGGCCTTAATCCGACAAGAGATGCTTGCCGGGATGCCCCGCTGGTTGGAAGGTTGGCTGCATTTGTTGACGTTAGTAGTTGGCTGATGTTGGCTGCATATGAGATCCACTGTGATTTCCTCGGTCAGCAGTGACTAAACTGCGGCGAGCTGTTCGGTGTCCGAAATTGGGGGATCCCAGAATAGAAATGGTCCATTGTTTTAACATGAAACTTATTGTTTTAGTGTTTCAATGTGTTTCAATACAGAAATCAAAGAGTCTGGGCACTCATTGGCCGCATGAGGTTGGTACCATTTGGGCCTCTGTCCAGCCGCTGACCTCACCCTCCCGTTCAACAGAAGGGGAGCCCAGGTAGCTCTGTTGCTGGCCGATTGCTGGCCTGTTGCTGGCCTTCAGACATGCCATGAGGGCGGAGTCAGCACTTTAACTCGTGCGAGTTGCAACCCTGTGTTCTGTTTAATTTTTTAGCGGTGGGTCCAGAATTTCGATGATTTGGTTCATACACTGATGATTTTCTTTTCTTGACAAGCGGTGACTGAGGCCCAGTCACTGCCTGAACATCTTCAGATTGTCAGCCAGAAGCTCAATATGCTGTGTTAAGAAGGATACAATAGTCAGCAAGACACAGTATATCCTCTGCAACGGCCCATCGCTCATGGCCATAGCCATTTCTTCACAGGCTTTAGATAACAGAATCCATTCGAGAGGCCTGAGGACTTTCATATCAAACTTCAACCATTTAGAAGATGACCTCTGACACCCTCACATGCGTCAGGTTAAAACATGTTAAAACCATCCTGGACATTCCTGGACCATCCTGATGTCATATTGATATTTTCATTCTGTGCATCTTGAGAGCTGTCCGCTTGACTCAAGGACAGGGTTCCTCGTACTCTGAATCGCCTGGCTCTGCTGCCAACTTGCGGTCTCCTGCTGCCAGGCTGCCTCGGTAGATCGATTGGCAGCTTCCATGAAAGCAGATTGAATGACGAGGGTGATGAAGAAGAAGATTCTTTGCATGTTGATGAGTCATGAGGAGTTATGACGAGTTATATATACTGCTTTTGTGATTCTTGCTCATTCTCTTTCCAAAGTCAACATCACGGCATCAGCATCCGATCAGAGGCGAGGAAGGTAAAACGACTTCTATCATATTGATGACATCATTTTGATATATTTTGATTGACTTGCGTTGATGTGTATTGATTTGTGATGATTTTTTATTGACCCATAGACTGATCAAGTTGTCCTTTCCCTGGTCTCAGGCGTTTAGGGTGCTTGGCCTTTCCTTCACGGGCTGCTTGGCAAACCAGGTTTACCCCCGGGGCCTTTTTTTTGAGGCGAAATCAAATGAAATCAATACAGGCATGATATGGCCATTTAAAGAAGGGGGAACCACTGGAGTTCCTCTACTCTATTTATCATTCTTTTTCAAGACATCTAACAGCTGCCTTTTTCACTGGCAGCACACCACTGTTTTCCTAGTGTATAAAGACATCAAAAGACTCTGTAAATGAATGGTGACTTTATTTTTCCGTTCCGACATGTTTCGACTACCATTTTCCCCGTCGTTTGTTTTCTCAAGTTTATTTGTGATCATTTAGAATATCTCTATTTCGAATAAGTGTGTCTTCATTTGGACTAAGCCCCGCTGAATATTGACAACAATTTTCAGAATGTTGACGAGATCCGAAGAATTTATATAATAGGTGTATATATACATATATACTGTATATATATAATGAGTATATTATACATATATACATAATGAGTATATTATATATATACATACTTAGGTAGCAGGCGCTCCTTAACCTTGTAAATAGCTAGATAGACTCAGCTCTTGTACCAATGAATATAATAGAAAACAGAATCCGGGGTAATACTTCCAAAACCTCCCAAACATATTATATAATATGGATATAGTAGCCGATATGACAACTTGTTCTCTTTGAACATCTTCAGTCCCTGGCAGTCAAATGCTGTCAAGGAATCTCAGGAATTCCATAAGGTTATGCCTATGCTGTGCTCAAGCTTGTGAAACCGCCAAGGTATATTCTTGATTCCAAGGGTTTCCATCCTTTGCTGGTTCCATATTTCCATGAATCAATGATAGCTGATAGCTCATGATACAGATTTCTCGATCAAATCCAGAGGGGTCGATTCAAAAAAGGGCCGGACATAGGCCGTTTCAAGATATCTGGCAATCAAATCTGGCTGGAAAATCCCCTGTTGATTGACCATTTTCCCATGAACACTATTTAAAACCATTTAACACCTCTATTTACTCCGATTAAAATGGGATTTCCCATTGCCTGTGTTTGATTATCGAAGGGTACGTGTCATGTTGGAAGTCTTCCCTTTTTGGTAAGCCCCACCATTGGTACCCAGGCCGGGCAGAGGAGTCCCATTCCTTGTGGAGGACTCTGCACAGATGGGATAGATACTGGATGATTTGAGGGTACCAACATTTTAAGAAACCTCCATATATTGCCAGTGGCAGACAACCTGTATCAATTTGTGGTGAGATATTGTCATATTGTATTTTCTTTATCACACAATATGATTCATCAATCGTTCATCAACCGATTATCAATCGTTCGTCAACCGTTCAACCAGCAGCTTGAACTTCCACCCAGCTGATGTTTCCCCAGGATCTGCGCCGCGAGTCTCGAGTCCAAGTCCAGCGGTGAGGAGTTTGCTCGAGGAGCTGGGAATGGCAGTGGGGCGCACACAGACACACGCAGAATCACGCGGATCATATATCATATATATATATATTCATATATAATGTATCTTACATCATACCTCATATATAATGATGATTCATGATAATTCATTATACATAACTATATTTCACCGACTATTTAGTGTAATATATATATATAATATACATACATACATACATACATACTTGTATAGACTATACGTACATTAAGAAACAGATGTTTATGATATTTCAATTCTATCTGTTGTATCAATCAACATTCTTCACGCTGTAGTGCATCGCAGGAGCGAAGACCAGCTCCTTTGGGGCAAGCCGCCTTGACGCCGAGCGGACCACAGGCTGCAGCATGAAACGCGGCCCGTTTACGCAATATGTCGAAATATCCCCTGGTGAACACCGAAATAGCCCATGGATGTTCATCCCCTACAAATGGTAAATTCTGATAAATGATAGGTTTTGACCCTCAATTACCAAGAACAAGCGCAAACAGGGTTTAATGGAAATATCACCGCTCAAATGGAGAGTAAACAAATTAAGGATACCCACTATATATGATGATGACATCCCCAACAAATATAATCTAAATACTGATTTGGGGGAATTATTCCCAGCAATCATTCTGTTAATACATCATGTACCAAGATCCCCAAAAAGAATCCAGACCTCCTGGAACATGTACCGATGACCAAGATTAGACACCTTACATGGAATTCAATGGAATCAAACAATCGATTCCAATCCCAATGCATGTTTTCTCATTCCCAATCGATTTTCCCTTCAAGTTTGGGTTCCATGACATGTTTCAGAAGAGTGCCTCATGGTACGCCGCTCCAGCGAGACCTGTCCAGGCAAGTGGCACACCCTCCACGGGCACAAACCGCTTCAAGGCACGAAAGCCCTTGCATATCATGCTTTCCCATCATCTTTACATTCTCGAATTACATACTGAATATGATTCTTCATGATTCTTCTAATTATTCTTTCACAACTTAATCATTGTTGTTTTTTTGACTATTCCTGGCATTGATCTCTCTCATTGAGGCGGATCTGGACAGCGCTAGACATTCTCAAATATCAGGAGCGACTGCGGGAGTTGTCCCGTTTTTGTCCGGCGATGCATGGATGGGTTATGGTTATGGTGGATCCACGACAAGTTCCCGAGCAGTGCAACACCAGTCAACTTCAGATGTTTTTCCCGAGAGCGTCTGAGCGCAGGGTTCTTCCAATAGTGGGGGTCTGTAAAACATCTTCTCATCTTCACATCTTCTCATCTTCACATCTTCTCATCCTCACATCCTCACATCTTCACATCTTCACATCCTCACATCTTTACATCTTCTCATCTTCACATCCTCAATCTTCACATCTTCTCATCTTCACATCTGCTCATCTTTACATCTTCTCATCTTCACATCTGCTCATCTTCACATCTTCTCATCCTCACATATTCTCATCTTCACATCTTCTCATCTTCACATCTTCACATCCTCACATCTTCACATCTTCTCATCCTCACATCCTCACATCTTCACATCTTCCCATCTTCACATCTGCTCATCTTCACATCTTCTCATCCTCACATCTTCTCATCTTCACATCTTCTCATCTTCATATCTTCTCATCCTCACATATTCTCATCTTCACATCTTCTCATCTTCACATCTTCACATCCTCACATCTTCACATCTTCTCATCCTCACATCCTCACATCTTCACATCTTCCCATCTTCACATCTGCTCATCTTCACATCTTCTCATCCTCACATCTTCTCATCTTCACATCTTCTCATCTTCATATCTTCTCATCCTCACATCCGCACATCTTCACATCTTCACATCCTCACATCTTCACATCTTCTCATCTTCACATCCTCAACCTTCACATCTTCTCATCTTCACATCTGCTCATCTTCACATCTTCTCATCCTCACATCCTCACATCTTCACATCTTCTCATCTTCACATCTGCTCATCTTCACATCTTCACATCCTCACATCTTCACATCTTCTCATCTTCACATCTTCACATTCTCTCTTGCCCTCTTGCTCTCTAGCCCTCTTGCTCTCTCCTTCTTTTCTCTTTCTCTCTTGAAGGCGCGGGGCAGTGCCAACGAGACGGCACGAAACGCCACCCTTTCGCACTAAATGAGGTTTGATCGCCAAAAAATGCGGTAAAATTGCGATTGCAAGTTGTCCCGCGCAACCCTTTCACACGAAATGAGGTTTGATCGCCAAAAACTGCGGTAAAATTGCGATTGCAAGTTGTCCCGCGCAACCCTTTCACACGAAATGAGGTTCGATCGCCAAAACCTGAGGTAAAATTGCGATTGCAAGCCGTCCGGCGCAACCCTTTCGCACGAAATGAGGTTCGATCGCCAAAAACTGCGGTAAAATTGCGATTGCAAGTTGTCCCGCGCAACCCTTTCACACGAAATGAGGTTCGATCGCCAAAACCTGAGGTAAAATTGCGATTTCCGGGTTCCCGTCGCAACTGTGTAAAAGTGTCCGTGTGTAAAAGCTTCTGTGTGTAAAAGCGTCTGTGTGTAAAAGCTTCTGTGTGTAAAAGCTTCTGTGTGTAAAAGCTTCTGTGTGTAAAAGCTTCTGTGTGTAAAAGCTTCTGTGTGTAAAAGCGTCTGTGTGTAAAAGCGTCTGTGTGTAAAAGCTTCTGTGTGTAAAAGCATCTGTGTGGAAAAGCGTCTGTGTGTAAAAGCGTCTGTGTGTAAAAGCTTCTGTGTGTAAAAGTGTCTGTGTGTAAAAGCCTCTGTGTGTAAAAGCGTCTGTGTGTAAAAGTGTCTGTGTGTAAACGCGTCTGTGTGTAAAGGCGTTTGTGTGTAAAAACGTCTGTGTGTACAAACTTCTTTGTGTAAAAGCGTCTGTGTGTAAGAGTGTCTGTGTGTAAAAGCGTCTCTGTGTAAAAGCGTCCCTGTGTAAAAGTCTCTGTGTGTAAAAGTCTCTGTGTGTAAAAGTGTCTGTGTGTAAAAGCGTCTGTTTGTAAAAGCGTCTGTGTGTAAAAGCTTCTGTGTGTAAAAGCTTCTGTGTGTAAAAGCGTCTGTGTGTAAAAGCGTCTGTGTGTAAAAGCTTCTGTGAGAAATTGAAAAGCGTCTCTGTGTAAAAGCGTCTGTGTGTAAAAGCGTCTGTGCGTAAAAGCTTCTGTGTGTACAAGCGTCCGTGTGTCAAAGTGTCTGTGTGTAAAAGTGTCTGTGTGTAAAAGCGTCTGTATGTAAAAGCCTCTGTGTGTAAAAGCGTCTGTGTGTAAAAGCGTCTGTGTGTAAAAGAGTCTGTGTGTAAAAGTCTGTGTGTAAAAGCCTCTGTGTGTAAAAGCGTCTGTGTGTAAAAGCGTTTGTGTGTGAAAGCGTCTGTCTGTAAAAGCGTCTGTGTGTAAAAGCGTCTGTGTGTAAAAGCCTCTGTGTGTGTGTGTAAAAGTCTCTATGAATGTGTAAAAAGGTCTGCGTGGGTGTAAAATGTAAAAGCTTCTCTATGTCTATGCTTCTTGCTGTGTGTGAAAGCTTCTTTGTTTAAAAGGGCCTGTGTGTAAAAGCGTCTGTCTGTAAAAGCTTCTGTGTGTACAAGCTTCTTGGTGTAAAAACTGCTGTGTGTAAACGCGCCTGTGTGTAAATGCATGTGTGTGTAAAAGCGTCTGTGTGTAAAGGCGTTTGTGTGTAAAAACGTCTGTGTGTACAAACTTCTTTGTGTAAAAGCGTCTGTGTGTAAAAGTATCTGTGTGCAAAAACGTCTGTCTGTGAAAAGTTCTGTGCGTGAAGAAACTATACGAAAGATACGATGCAAACTATTGTCTTGTGTTTGTGATATATTGTCTTGATACTACTCTTCTCGTCTGCCTATTATACATCTTTAAATATCTTTAATATATTGCCTTCTAATATAGTGTTTCCATACTAACAACAGAAGACTCTGCTCCTCTACGCTCTCGGGCCATCCGTCGTCTAGTTTTTAAATAGCTCTGCACTGAAGGCTTTTGGATCCTATCACATCCTATCACCATCATGCAGTACATGTCAGTACATTCAATGATGTTCCTAGATTTCTGCAGTATCAAACCATTATTAGTATGCCATCTTCACCCCACCGCGATCGATCACCCCATTCCCAGGGGATGGGTTGGGCACCAGGAGCCAGTCCGGCTTCTTGCTCCACTGCCCGGGCCAGCCCCAATGCTCCACGTCCAGCCCGGTTTGGGGTCTCAGGTTTTGAGACACGCCTGTTTTTGAGGAAGACTGGTAATGGGAAGTATGAGAATATGGGCTGGTTGAGTTGGGTGAGTTGGTTGGGTTGTTTGTGTGTTCTTTGCCTATTTGAGGTCTCTCAGAGATTTCCAAGGAGCATCTGCAGGTGAAGCAGAACATAGGAGAAAAGTCGACCTCTAGTTGCCTCCATATTGAAAGCGCATGACTGAGGTCAAGATCAAGTCTTTCCGCTGGTTCCGAGAAGTCTCCAGGTAGGAGCGGTTCAGGTGAATGACCCTCAGTGGTTTGTCCAAAAATGGGGGCACCGAGCAGAAATCACCAGCACTGTCCATCTTGGTAGCTGGGGGTTTTGGCCGTATGCCACATTTTTGCACATGCACATACACATTTTGATCAATAGAACAACTGTGAACGTAGCTGTCCACATTTGTGGAAACAGACAGGACGTCTACAGGGAAAGCGAACATATGAGGTCACTTGCACACTTCTCGATTTAACGGGTTGGAAATTGTATTGCAACATGACAATGTTGCTATGTACGCCACTTTACGCATGCTGAAGATGAATTGATAATAATTGATATTTGGATACAACATGATACAACACTGGAATTGACAACAGGATATATCTGGGAGATATGACACTGGAGATATGACACTCCAGGCCAAAAGTCTCCCAAGCCGTCCCAGGATCCCGGCTGAACTTCACAGAGAAGGCGCAAAGAGATTTGGCAGGAAGCTCAAGATATTTCCCCGGGGACAAAGACGGCGAAGTCCAAAGATGTTCCGAAACTATTGAATTTGTTTGAAATTTACATAAATTTACTGTGTATTGTGTATTGTGTTTCATCCCAAGATGGTTGCTGTATTGAACATGTGTCTTCGCAGTTGTAGCAGAAAGTTTGGTGGTCACAAAGTTATTTCTTGCCGTAGGACCAGATGTTACGCAGTTTTTGCATTGAAGCATCATGAACCATCATGAACCATCCATGATGAACCAGTCTTGGGGTAGCCATTTTTGATGCCACATTCCCAGGTTCCTGGTCCAGGCTCCGAGGTGTCAGGTCCGTGCCACAAGGTGGAATTGATGCGAAGCAAGGACAAGCTGAGAGCCTATGCAGAACGACCCTTTAAAGTGCCTTTTCAGCAAGGTGTCAGAGCAGGGTGAGTCGCAAGATTGGCATGGAAAATGCGACAATCATGCGGCAATCTCATCAACGTTTGTTTTCGTCGCCGGGCCTGTTTTTTTGACCTTTGATGTCTCACGTGATTTCTCTCAGCCAACCAATGTGGCTGAGATTTGGGAACATCATTGGCACTGGATCCTGCCAGGTACCAGGTCGAAGCCTGTTGGCTGGGAACCGCCTTTGCTTCGAGGTACTTGTAGGGATCAGTCCGGAGACGTGGCCGGTGTTTGACCAGAAACGGTTGACTAGTCAGCTGTTTTTTCATTGCTGTCTGGATGATGATCATATGAGCCACGTCCAAAACCCCCTTATTCATTTTGGTGGCACTAAGGACCTCGGTAAGCAAAACCCTGGTGTGCGTAAGCCCGCGTAAGCATCAGCGTAAGCTATTCCTGGGCGTAAGCAAAAACTGCGGGTGCGTAAGCAGCGCGTAAGCTGCTGCGTAAGCATTCCCTTAGCGCCTTCAGAAGAAGAAGACCTTTTGGACACAGCTCATATGCTATATATATATATGGATATTATATATATAGTGACTATAACATGAAAAATATGTAATATGTATGTATATATATATTAATAATATAAGTACAATATATATATATATAAATACAATATCTATAATATATATATATATATGTAAATACAATATATATATATATATAAATACAATATATATATATATATATTTAACAATATACACAATATATACATATACAATAATGCATGCATACATGTATACATATAGAACTAATATAATATATAATATATATATACATACGCTATATATTATAAACACACGATATTATATATATATATATGATATGTGTATATTATATTTATATAATATGATGTGATACACATACATATACAACATGCATGCATATGTGTATGTATATATATATATATACACAATATGTGTAAACATAATGTTTGGGATAAGTTGCTACCAAGCTGTTGATCTTGGACCATCCATGATCTGAAGGACTTCCAGCATGCTCTCAAGGAGCTGCTCCAGGACTGGTGGAATCTGGTGGAGCTGGCGATGTGAAGCGGTGTATAGTAATATACAGTCTATAGACTTGTCACATACATACAATATTTATCAATATTATATGCATCATATAACACCATGGGGTGAATAGATATCTACATTACACAAGATTCTATGTCTTCGTGCTTGATACAGAAGAACTTGATTGATTTGTCAAGCTTCTTTCGATAGGTCTAACATGAGAGGATGAACACTAGCATTTGTTGGAGCAGAAACAATGTATGGAACGGCAGTGAAAAGAACTGTCAGAACTTTGGGAGGTCATCTCATTTTTCAGGGAAGACACCTGCCCAGTCAATGTGCATGAATTGATCATCCTTAGTCCAATTCAGGCAGTAGATACTGTATTTGTTGCTGCAAAGAGGTTGTGAGTGTTTTTAATTTCTGATATTATTTGCCCCGTTTGCTGGGTGTCTCTAAATGTATATAGTGTCTTTTAATTGTTGAGCACTTTCTTTAAAAAACCTGAACCATCATGAAACACAACAAGCTCGTGCTGGATGACTTTGATCACCGCCTACTGCCATTTGAATGACAGCCGGGTCCTTGGCTAGGCCAGTCAGGTTTTAGAAGTTGTATTATATATTATATATATGTATGTACATATGCCGCATATGCCATATGCCTTTCAAGACCACCTACCTCAGACTAGGATATCCATCCAACTTTGTTGTCCTACACTATATTATATGAATTCGGACCTTGCGTGCTCCGTCCAGCAGGGTGTCGGCTGGGGCTGGCCTCTAGAACGCTGGTCAACGCAGAATTGTGGGCTTCTGGAACTTCTGAGTCAGGAGCTTCACATCAGCGTGCCAGCAGACAAACAGATGCAGGCGAGATGGTCTAAATCCTCTATAGGAATCCCTACATATTGGATTTGGACCCTATTCCAATGCTGCAGAATTCAGCAAAACATGAATAAGGACTGGGAGCTGTATCAGTCCTCCAGGCTTGATTTACCCATATACTCCCATATTTACCAATCTGGAATTGGACAATCCATCATTTGTTGATGTTTTCCCATCATCTTCTGAAAATGGTAGCTGTTCACTTATGAGTGTCACGAAGGGTAGGGTGGCTGTCAGGCCCTGTTCGACAAGCACCGGGGAAGCAACCCAGGCTGGGTGCCGCTGCGTCTCAGAGCTGATTGACAATGAGACATTCTCCAGGCCAAGATTTATTCAGACTAAAGTGACTCAACCTTGCGGAGAGGCGTAAGTTCGGAAGACTTTGAAGCATTACTTTTTCGCTTGTTGTCACCCGCCTCAGTTCTGGTGAGCGGCCTGTGCTGCTCCAATTCTTGATCTATCCAAGCTGCATCAGCAGTTAATCAACGATCATTATGAAGATCTCAATCAGTCCAGGGCCAAAAGCAATTGGTTTGTAATCGGGTCAAATCCAATTATATTCTACTTGGGCCAGAGGTATATCCGAGGGTTTCCTACTTGGAATCATGAACTGATTTGACGGATCATGACAGATCATCGCAGATCATCCCACCATATGGGATTTGCTCAAAAACATATGTACGTACGTATATATACACACACGTATACTTCCAAAAATGGATGGTTAAATGTTACATCATGTTACATACAAAGAATGAACACGTCCCATGCATTCCCGATGTCCCACACCATTGTCCAGTTCTGCTGTGTTTTTCTAAGGTGTTTTTTAAGAGCCTCGGAGGAAGTCCGTGTGAATCCCGGAGCTGAGATTCGCTCCTGCTCCGAGGAACCCCTGTTGGTTCCCTGGACAGCTGAAGGTGAAAAAAAGACAGCTCCCATGGAACATGGTTGTGAAATGATGTTGAATCAGGTTAACGATTAACATACACACATTGTTTGTGTTGTCGTCGTCGTCGTCGTGGTGGTGGTTGTTGTTGTTGTTGGTTGTTGTTGGTTGTTGTTGGTTGTTGTTGGTTGTTGTTGGTTGTTGTTGGTTGTTGTTGGTTGTGGTTGTGGTTGTTGTTGTTGTTTTGTTTTGTTTTGCTTTGTTTGCTGGTAATTTTTTGTTGGTTGTTTTCGTATTGCCCACCTGTTGTGTTGGTGATACTTTGAGTCTGTCCTAATATATAGCTGTAACAGTCAAAAAAATGATTTCTTTATATTTTGGGCGAACGTTGTTTTGAGTGTTTTCCTTCGTGCACAAAATCGTGCTTTTCGGATCTTTCCGGTGCTTTCCCTCGTGCCAAAAGCCGTGCTCTAGATCGTGCTTTTTGGTGCTCTCCTTCGTGCATTGCTCTCCTTTGTCCAAACATCGTGCTCTGGATCGTGTTTTTTGGTGCTCTCCTTCGTGAACACATTCGTGGTTTTTGTTGTTGTCCCTCGTGCCAAAAATCGTGCTTTTTGTTGCTCTCCCTTGTGCCAAAAACCGTGCTCTAGATCGTGCTTTTTGGTGCTCTCCTTCGTGCCAAAAATCGTGCTTTTTGGTGCTCGTGCTTTTTGGTGCTTTCCCTCGTGCCAAAAATCGTAGATCGTGCTTTTTGGTGCTCTCCTTCGTGCCACAAATCGTGCTTTTCGTGCTCGTGCTTTTTGGTGCTTTCCCTCGTGCCAAAAATCGTAGATCGTGCTTTTTGGTGCTCTCCTTCGTGCCAAAAATCGTGCTCTAGATATCTCTAGATCGTGCTCGCTGTTACAGCTATATTAGGCTTGTGTCCAGTGATACTGCAATGATTTGATCTGCCCCTTGGGTGGGTTTTGTCCCCAGTTGGAATGACTGGTTGGAGTTGGAAAGAAGATGACCAGGTGGACATGAAGGAGTATGACCAATTCCATGCAGTGATGGGCACAATACCAAAATCAAGTGGACAATTCCCAAGTTGAGTATAATTAAAACGGAGAGGTCTCCATTCCGAACAGCCTCATAAGCTTCGTGACAAGTTTGTTCAATGACTTGTGTAAAAGAGGCCTCTCATGCCGCTGACTAGATCAACAAAGAGACCGAAACAGTGAACGAAAGGCCTCTAGTGTATCCTAGCGTCCAGCTAACATCATGATTCCATCCCCGGCATGTCCACCAAATGCATGATCGGCAGGAACGCGACAAGCGATGGCGGCAGGATTTCATTCAGACAAATTCGCAGAAGTGCTTGCCTCAGAGACGTTGACTCCTTTCATTTTGAGAATTGGCTGATATATCAACATCTCCCAACATACCAGACGCCTCGAAGATCCTTGAAGCGGGTGAGATGCAACCAGAAAGTCTCCGAGGTTTCACGAAGTCTACGAGGCTTCAGTTTCAGCACTGGGGCAATGGGGCAATGGGGCACTGGCCTTCATTCATGATCCAACACATCACAACAGATCAGTGCAAGTTGGGTAGCAGCAAGTCGTTTGTTTGGTAGGATATGGTAGGATGTAACATG